>PPJJ03000043.1:0-113796 GCA_003705735.3 Blastobotrys peoriensis | reverse complement strand
CCCCCTTAACGCTCGCCTTTTACTGGCTCGCGTATAGGATCTCTAATCCCGCCACTCTCCCCAGGCCGTCGTCCAAACTAGTGCAAAACTTGTGCAACGGGGATCACCCTCGCTATGCAGTTGAGACATTAATCTCGTGACAATCCTTGGGTTCACATTGTCGGGAACGAGATTGCAGGTTTCCAGTGTTTCTCGCACCCTGCATTTTCAGGGCGTAGCAACCATACTTGCAGTGCATACACGCGTGGAACCAAGATCTAAAACTAGCATACAAACATGCTACTACCTTTTACAGTCCCCTTTGGACAGCAATTCCAGTAATTATTGTAGCTATACCCCAGTATCGGCACCGCATTGAATGGGACAGTAAACACCCCTCTGGGCTCTACAGTGTTGCATAGAAAATTGAGCAATTTCATATGCAATCGACCCCAACCTAATCTCGTCTAGTGGTTTGTAGTGCATGCCAGGTACGTTTGATCGGCCGTCCATCCATAGTGGCCCCCAACAGAGCTGACCAGAGCGTTGAACGGTCGAGGTGTCTCCACCTGTCGACGTCGAGTCGGCCAAGAGCTCGATGACTCGTTTGACTCGACTTTTTGACGTTTACAAGGCAGCGCCTGAGCCCTTACCGTTAGGGCGCGTTCATTAACCGAACAATAAGTTGTCGCCATTCTTTTGAGGCGACTGAACAATGAATTTCTGGATCGTGACCGTCATGGTGTAGGCGGTCGACAAATTTCATCCGCATGCCTAACCCGCCTAGTTGGCCTTGACGCAGGTGAATCGACCTAGGTGTGCAGAGAACACGCACATCGTACAGAATTCTCTGGGGAGTCTGTGCAGGGAACGACGCGCAGAACATGGCGGACGTGCACCCTCGGGTGCTCCTTCCGGATTATCGAGCCTTGGGAACCTTGGGAGCCTTGGGAGCCTTGGGAGCCTTGGGAGCCTTGGGAGCCTTGGGAACCTTAGGAACCTTGGGGCGGGATACCCCAGCAGCAATGATCCCTACCTCAGAGGTCGTCGCCGGAAACACCCAGTCGGGCACAGCGATGCGAAGGCGGGCGAGAAGGGGTGGGAAACGAGGAGACGATCGGGTATTTGAATTATCCTGCGCGCGGCGTCGTACACCGACGGTTCCCGGTTCACTGACTTTGAGTCGATCAATCATCGCGTCGTCCCTGCCACCGTTGCCATTTGCCATAATCACGTTCTCATGTAGTCTATCTTCCCTAGTACCTAATCTTGGCTCGAGATGCATAATCCCATATCCGAGTCAAGCTTCCGCCATGAGCAAATATGTCGCCCTGAAAGTTGTCTCGGCAACTTGGCGGGACACTACATTGCGTAATCGTTTACAATGCAACTTTCATTGTTTTCAACCCTTGGCGCTTAGCTTGCGTCTGGCAGTATGACAAGCAGTATGATAATGAGCGCTTCACCGGCGCCTGACATTGCAATTGGCACCCAGCTAGGCATTGTAACTTGCCGACTGGTGCTCAATTGCCAACGGAATCGTCCCTGCGCCTAGCTCATTACGCCTCTATTTTTAATTTCATAACCGTGCAGGTCTCAACTTAATTGATTTAGCGGTCAAATTAACAATTCTGGCCAACTAAGCCCAATTGTGCCCAGTTGTGTCCAGCTGAGCCCAGCTGAGCTCAGTTTACTCAATCCCGACCAATTCTGCATGCCCAATGCTATGTCCCGGAAAATTATTAATAAATTACTATGCTAAAGGCCATAAATACTACAAGTGTAGAGGGGAGGGCCCTTTGCTCCAGGACCCATCTTGTTTCATCCAATGCAAATTTCGCAAATGCTCATCTCAAGTCATGACTATGACGACATCTAATGCCGGTACCCGTTGCCGCCCCCAGTCTTTCTAGTACTGGTAGGAGCCATAGTACCGTTAGCAGGGTTCGATCGCACCCCCAATGGATTCTTGGAGTATGAGAGTCGAATGCCGCCCTTCACACTGTTGGACAGTCCAATTCCGTACAATTCATCCAACGCCTTGGCAGCATACGACACATCCTCAAACTCTACGAAGCACATAGGACCGTTCTGCTTAGTTCTGAAACACAACCGCTTGTATCCAGGTCGCTCGGAGAAAATGGACTTCAATTCCTCCTCCATGGTGTCAGGAGGCAGGTTTCCAACGTACAGAGTGTTGCAAGGAGGATTCTGGTCGGCAGGGTTGGCCGGTGGCAGCACTCGTCCCCCATTCTGAAGAACGTGCATGGCCTCGTGGGAGTTTGTAGGCGAATATGGCACCACGACCTGGCTCTTGTCAGCGCCAGCGGCATTGGTTGCGGCCGGCTGGGCCTGGCTACCAGAAGGAGGTGAGCTCTGTCCCGGTCCGATTGCACCGGCAGTGCCAGACGGCTTTTGGGGCGCTCCGTTCAACGAGATAGCCCCAAACTGCCGGGTCGCCGAAGACGAAGTGCGTCGCTTCTCGCCTCCTGGAACCGTTCCAGATGCCGAATTGCTTCGCTCCGCATTGCCAATTGCACCTGGTCCCATCTGGTTAGGAGGGCTCTGAATGGGCTGGGGAATCTGCTGTGGGGGCTGAACCGATTGCTGCTGTTGAGCCTGCTGAGCCTGCTGTGGCTGAGGCTGTTGGACAATTGAAGCAACAGACCCGCTTCGTACTGCCAACCCACTGTCCTTTCCACTGCCAATTGAATCAAATGAGGGATGCTTGTGCAGAGGCGACTCTGTAGTAGTATTAGTGGGCGAAGTCGATGCAATCATTCCTGGAGGAGCACCACGGTATCTAGAATCTTGGCTCAAGAGGGTGTTGATATCCTCGTCATCGTTTGACTCCAAAAGCAGCGACTTGCCTCGATTCGAAATGTCCCCGTTACCAGTGCCGGCTGGTTGGGGGGCAGATCCATTGGTAGTCGGCGCCGAAGTTTGGTTCGCTCCGCTTGAAGGAGGGCCATTGGGGCCAGCTGCTCCATTGGGGAAGGGGAACATTGATCGAGGAGATGTAGGAGAAAACATACCAGAATTTCCACCCAGCATTAGCCCGTCGTAATATGCATCATACCCATTTGGGCGCTCCAGCGCAGGCGTAGACACCGCCGTTGCATTTCGAGAGGACGAAGTCGTAGAGGTGCCATTGGAAAATCCAAACCTCGAGCTCTGAGGGTTAATGCCAGTGTTTGTAGGGGCATTGGTTGTTGGCGGTTGAGGCGCGGCCGTTGCTGCTGCTGTACCCGCAGGAGGCTGCGAGAGGTAGTGAAGGCCACCTAGCTGATGCAATTGATGAGATGATCTTGAAGATGTCTTTGCTGCGGCCTCCGCCACCGATGAATTGTCGATCGCCAGCACCACTTCTTCTCGAGAATTGGGCTGTCCTGATGTGCTTGATGGCAAAAACATGTCGCAGCGCAAAGATGACGACGAATTGAGAATCGAAGTGGTTGAAGACGACGGCGCCGAGGCTGCAAAGATGTCTCGACGGCCGTCAATACCAGCATATGCGTTGTAGAGTCCCCGAGGGGACTTGAAATATGCATAGCCAACATTGGGTTCCAGAATACCTGGCAACTTCTCTCGCCGAACCTCGCTGGTGACGAAGTCAGATGCTAATGCAAACATGGCCCTGAACTCTCGCGAAGTGACATCAGGGGGCAAAGAGCGAACTTGAAGCTTGTAGGAGGCGGCTTGTTGAGTTCCAACTGGGGGGTAGAAACTGGACATACCACCAGCAATTGAACTGGACGATTGCGACAGCCCAGACCCCGGGGCCTCGATTGCGCCTGGGCCCGCTGCAGTTGATGAGCTAGCCGATGTGGCGCTAGCGGCGGCAGAAGTTGGAGCAGATGTAGCGACAGAAGAATGCAAACCTTCGGGTGCTGAAGTAGGGGGTCTGGTGGCCCCACCGGCGACTGCAGCATAAGATACTGGTGCGGTGGATGAGGGGGTAGGGGGAGGTCCAGAGAAGACCATGTCGGCCGCGTCGCCGAAAGGAGAAAACATGCGAGAAGGAGAAGGATCCTGGGAATGTCCGAATTGGTCTTGTCCCGGTTGTATCATCTTGAGCACTGTCGACATAGTCAGTACGAGGAGGATAAAATATGCACTAGGTCAGAGTTTCGTATCGAACGAAACGCGATGCAAAAAGAAAACGCCAAATTGGTTAGCAACTAGAGGCCGAATCTCAAGTATGCCTCAGATGCCACGTCTCGTGCACTCCAGAAAATATCTCGGTTATCAGATCAGCCGGTAAAAAAATCCAATACTCGAATTTCAACAGCTGTTAAAAAAAAAAAAAAGGACTGAATATCCAGCGCGACGCGATGATCAAGGCAATCGGGACCGTGTCTCTTCTGTATGGTAGACGTTCCGAAATCAAGCGCCAGTAGAATTTCACCCGTAAATTGACGATTCGGCAGTGACTTTTTTACGATCTCAAGCAATCCGGCAAAAATTTAGTCCTAGCAAACAGTCGACCGTCTCGGCTTCCACACTATTCAAAAAAAAAAAACACCAGGGACTGGTCCTTCGCAGAAAACGTCACGTCAGTCTGCTGCCAGTATCCCCGTCGTTCGCGAGGGCAAAATATGGTATTGTCGGGAGTTTGGTCAACCAAGTCGAAAGGTGGTTAGGTTTTGTGTCGTGAAAAAGTCCCAAGCGGCCGTATCAATATATTTAGCGTGGCGGGTGACAGCGGCGCTGGTTTTGGGAAAATGGCAGGCACGACAGACGATTGGCGGGCTTTTTTTTTTTTTTTGGAAGTGGCGGGCCCCGGGTATATACTATAAACCACACGACTTACGGCTTTACCCTGCAAAAAAAGGGGGGATGAAAAATTTTCGCCCTGCCACCTACCGAACAACAAAGGGTACGGCGAAGTAGAGTGGTTGGAGACGGAAGAGGTCAGGATGGGTGGCGCCACAGTGTGGTTGGATGGCGACAGCGCCAGGAGGGGCCAGGAGGAGCCACAAGGGCACGGAGACAAGGGAAGCCAAAGTGCTAAACGGGCCACATGTGATTTGATCATGTGAGTGTCACGTGGGGTTCACGTGGCAGTATTGTCGCCAGCTAGCGGCAATCCAGGGCCCAGGTCGAAGGCAGCGCCAGGGAGTTGCCAGCAGCGGCAGTTGCAGTTGAGCGCGAGCGCAATGGCTGTGGCAGCAGTAGTGGTAGTGGTAGTGGTAGTGGCAATGAATCAGCGCAGTCTGCGGCACTGCTAGTTTGGCCAATCACCAGTAGTGCCGTCGACACACTGATGCAACCAGTTTCAGGTAGAGTCCTCAGACAAGAAGCAGCTAGTGGCAATGGCAGCGGCAGCCCTCGCAGTAGTCTAGTGTGTATCAGACATGCCCCTCAGTAACAGCGTACTGGGGGTGGCAGTGACAATCGCATGGCAGTGACAGTGGCAGTGGCATGGCAGTAGACTAGTGCTCGGGTGTGTCGGCAACAATCACCTTCAAGGGTCGCACCGTGCCATCTGACATCGTCCCTTCGCGCCAGCATATTTTCCCAGTCGTCTAGTCACAGCGTCGTCTGGGCGTTGTCTGGGCGTAGCCACGTTGCTCCATCTGTCGCATCTCTCCGTCTCGCTCAGTCCTATTCCTTCACCCTGATTTGCCACGTCCATCCTCAATACCCTTGCCGACCAGCCCGTACTTACCTCAGAGTAGACCGACTGGACCAGTCAATACCAACCGTAGTCGACAACTGACTAGGCCCCGCCAGCAGTGCTTGTTCTATACAGACATCTATGGCAGAATTGTCGCCTTCTAGGGCCTTGCAATCCCCAGCTGGATTTGCCCCTGGTTGGCTCAACGTGACAAGTTTGCTATCGGGTGAGAATGGTTTTTAAATCACCCTGGACAAAGTTGCCATGCCAACCGGCGTCGTTCCCGCAAAAAACAGGGATCACGGGAGGCTCAGTAGGCGCAATTACTAAGGGCCGGCGAGACCGACTAGACCGGCTGGCGAGTTGGCTGTGCCAGGATATAGCCACCGGAAGCTAGCTACACAACCATTCTGGTACAGCAGCGGTACAAGTGGTAGCAGCGATACAAGTGGTGGCAGTGGCAGCAGTTGTAGCAGTTAATATAACAATTGCGGTGGTTAATCTTGCTTATTGCTTATGACTGGCTGACCATCGCGGTTGCCCCAAAGTTGATTGGTTGCAGGGATTGTGGTTGTGAGGTGAGGCTCGGAGATGAATAGGCCGACGCGTTGGCCTTCGAGTCAGTGCGGTGGGTACCGGCTAGAAGCTAGAGTGACTAGAGGCTAAAGGCTAGACCGTCGCTAGCAATACAAGGGCAGTTACGGCAGCAGCCAGCCCAGTTGCCAATGGCCAATGTTTCCAATCCAATAGTCAATGGCCAATGACCAATAATAGGTATCATTTGTATTACTTCAATCATGTGCTTTATTATGGCTCTGTACAGTATGCTTATACTCTACTCCTGATACTACACTGCAATGCATTTACAGAATATGTGTAGTGCTGATTTCATATCCTCACCTCGTATACGTCAATTAAATATTCTCCCTAAGCAGAGACGGTGCTGACGCGTTAATACGACTTGACCCCCACGACGTCTACAGCTACAACATTCGCCAGGCCAAGGCGGAGGTCACCGTTGCAGTCACTACACCACGCAGCCCGCACCTGTACCCATGCCATGCCCCTATTACCAAGGATAGCCCGCCGGCTCGCTACAATGTCGTGTCGAAGTAAGCTGCCCACTTCACGGGATGCATAGCATAGAAACCGTCGCATGACGCCTAGTTTGTGATTGGGCGTACGGCGAGTGGACCCGGGAACGAGCCGGGGATCATCTATTCCCCAACCGGCACCAGTGTCTTGCGATTGTGCGAGATAGCTGGCAGTAATAGGCAACTCAGGCGACGAGTGAGCCAGGCGAGTTTAAGTGTATCGTAACGTGATTATGCCGTTACCGTCACTGGCCATTCCGCCTACCGCCTGCCAAGTTTCTACGCAGCGTACCAGACCCTAGTACGCCATCGCCATACCGGCGCCACGCTAGCACCCCACTAGCACCCCACTAGCACCTCACCGGCGCCACCAGCACCCCTCCAGCACCCCACCAGCTCTGCCGCTGCCAATACCGCCAATGCTGCGCCGGGCTGGGCTAGTTTCAGTACCCGATTCAGTCAGACTCCTCACGATGCAGGTCAAGACCCCTGGATGCAGCCGGAGTGGTAATTGCAAAGACAGCTAAACGCGGAAACTGCAGCGACCTTCAGAAGCAACACCCCTCACCCGCGGTGGTACCAATCCACCCGATGGCCCTTCAGGCGTATGGTGATTCCATGCCCCCCACGCTCCTTCATGGCTCATGTTCGCGCTTCTCAGTGGCACGTTTCTCTAGCTGACCCAGTTCCATAGTCGCCCGTGTCCCTAGCTGCCTAGTATAGCCGGCCTGGGCCGCTGACTATACGACACCAGCCTGGCTCTGCGGGCGTACGCAGGTCTCTTGCCACAGTACCATATCGCGCCTACTATGCCTACATACCAAGTGCCTGAGCCCTGTGCGTGATGCCCACGAACGGGCGCTGCCGGATTTGACCCGTCTCCCGACAAGGCAAGAGGGGCAAAGAGGGGTCACTAACCGCGAGATGGACAAAGACTGCCACTACATCCAAGACACTGATAACGATAGAGACACTACAGGCTGCTGTGATAGGAGCAGCCACGGACAGCCACGGGTAGCTACGGGCACCTACGTCAGTATGTGCAGTTGCGGTACCAAGAGATTGCGCCCCCCCCTTCACATTGGACCCAAAGACTACTCAACATACCGCAGCGGTCGTTGGCTAGTTTCCATTTGCGTATAGATAGAAGGCTATTTCCAATGATGCAACGCGGGCAATCTGCGTGGGCAGCAAGCAACGATGATGGGATGGGTAAGGCCGCCAGGGCGCTATAGACACCATACACAATAGCGTTGAGCATGGGCATGAGGTAATTTTATTCATTCCAACCGGTAACTCAAAATACGTCACCCCTCTTCCTCCGCCCCTCGTTGGCCCTGCTATTGCGGGTAGGCGGTGCTGCCGTAAGCCAACAAATCCCATGCGTTATCGTTACCTTTAAGCTCCCCTCTCGAACTTGTCCCTGCCCACCTTTCTCGAGATATTATACCCAGCTATGACGTAGGCGGATCGGCTGAACCCCGCTTAGTCAGTAAATGTGGTACATGCAAGCGATGCCAAGTCAGCGCACGCCTTGGTCTGACTAACGAGGAGGTGCAGTATCGTGACTCTGAGACAGCACCGCGCAGTTTGAGTTGGTGCCGTCATAGTACCATTTTCCGGGCTCCGTTCCACCACCTTCTGCGAGGCGGGTATATAAAGGGGCGGGCAATCGCCTATCGGAAAAACCCCCATCAACAAAAAATACCCGGCGACCTGGACTGGTAGCGCAATAGCGATCTAATTCACACTCACACACTCACGCACTCAACCATCTCATCCTCACTGACATCGTCATGGTAGGTTCCCCAGTGTTATCTTTAAGCAACTTGTCGGTGCCCAAACCTTCGGGCACGCTGTTTGCCGAGGGCACGTCCCAGCGGCACATTGCAATCTTCTCAGACTTTGACGGAACCATCTTCCACCAGGACACTGGCCATGTGCTGTTTGACAGCTTTGGCTGTGGCCCCGAGCGCCGAAAGGAGCTCGATCAGTCCATCGGCAAATCCCGGACTTTCCGGGAGGCGTCGGAGGAGATGTGGGGCTCCCTCAACGTGAGTCTCGAGGACGGGCTCGAGGCATTAAAGAAACATCTGGTTATCGACAAGGACTTCCGATCGTTCTTGGACTACGCCGACGAGCACCACATTCCATTTTCGGTCATTTCGGCCGGGCTCAAGCCGTTGCTGCGCGGGGCGCTCGACGCATTTTTGGGCCCGGAAAAATCGTCCCAGATCCGCATTGTGTCTAACGACGCCGACATCTCCACCCACCACTGGAAGCCGATCTGGCGACACGACTCCGAGCTCGGCCACGATAAGGCGCGCTCGATCAAGGAGTTCAAGGAGTCTGCTGACGGCGTCAATGATCCATTGATTGTGTTCATTGGAGACGGAGTTTCCGACTTGGCTGCCGCTTCTCAGGCGGATATTCTGTTTGCGCGCCGCGGTCTCAAGCTCGAGGAATACTGCATTGAGCACCAAATTCCGTACATCCCATACGACTCGTTTGCCGATATCAAGGTGGACGTCGCTGCATTGGTCAAGGGAAACAAGTTCCACGACTTGGATTACGACCCTTCGCTTACTGCGTCGGCCTCGTCGTCTGCTTCTGAGGCAAACTCGCCCGTGGTGTTGGGACCTACAACTCCGGCAGTTGAGCTCCCCAAGAACCCAATGGCTGGGCGTCCGGTCAACTTCCGACAGCACTCTGTGGGACAACGACCTAGCGAAATGGTGATTATGTAGAAACAAACAAAAAATGCTAACATATTTATAGATAACGGAACTGGGTTCGAACAATACTAAAGCGTAACTGGGCACGAAAGGTGTTCGAGTAGCGGATCTATACATGAATTGTTTAGTAGATCGACGTAGATCGCTGTCTGAAGGTTATCATTCTCAAGTCTCAAGTCATTTTTGTATTAGTATCTTAGATCAAGGCTCGGATCAAGGCTGGATCAAGGCTCGGCCTCTAGCAGCATTTGCTGGATTTGCTCTAAAGTAGCAATCTGCTCCGGAGATAAATCAAGCTCGCGATAAATATCCACCCCGTCTCGAGTCACAACCACAATGGGCCTGGCATCTCCTTCAATCTTGCCCACGCTAGAACGCCTTCTCACTGGCGGCCCAGGCTTTTCTTGTTCAGGCTTTGCTGGTGCTTGTTCCTCATCTTCCTCACAGACCCCCAGCGTCACTGGAGTCCACCAGTACATTGGGTACCGGCGCTGGATGTTGTTCAAAAGCGCCGCGACAGCGATTAGCAGTACGGTAGACAAGAGCTGCACCGGCAGGTAGTACCAGCCTATAGCTCGGACCTGAGGCACCACCGACGGCATGAGTGCAGCTGCTCCCGCCGGAGGATGGACACAGCCAGTAATTCGCATCAGCGCCGAGGCGACCCCAACTGACAATGCTCCACCAACCCATAAGTACCGTTCGTTGGCAGGGTTTGTCATAAACAGCTTTTCAATGCAAACACCCACAAGCGACGACAGGAACGTACCGAAAAACACGTTCCTTGGCTGGGCCAATGGCGTATCAATGGTGTTATAAACGAGGACCGCCGATGCTCCTATAGACGGCATCACCACTGGCACGGTGCGCCTGATGAATTCACCCGCAAATCGGAACGGCAGCATCACCACCACCATGCCAGAAAACGACGCAAACAGGATCCACGCCCACAGCGCCCAGTCGTGGATTGGCCCGGGATGCGACGAATGCGGTGGCCTGTAGCCAAAGAAATGCGAAATGAAAACCGGCCATCGCTCGAACCTTGGCGCCGGCACGAGAGGATTCAACCACTCGTCGATATTGAAGCTGTACATTCCGACCGCGACTACACCTGTCCACGCACTACAGGTCTCCGGTCCAAACTCGATACGTTCTCAGCCCTGAAAAGCCCCTCGTTGGTAAGGAAATAAAAACGCTCCAACTTGACGGCCCCTGGCGATTCTTATATTTCAGCTTGTTCGCCCACTTTTGCTCCTCCTCATTACACCGGCCGGGTCGCTGCTTTGTGCTTTTGATTAGATCTGAGCCTCACTGCCGGAATCTTGATCCGGAACCAGCGACCGGAACAGTCTGGCCAGGGCGGGGCGGACAAATGGCGGACAATGGCGGTCAATCGCCGTTGATGGTGGTGGCGGCGACGGCGGTTACGGAACTCTGGCCTGTAGAGACGATCGTCAGGCCGGTCCCGCCCCGCCCTCGTCACCCTTTTCCCCTTGTCGTCACGACCAAATTCCTCACATTACCAATGCCGGCATCACCCCGGACCCGTGTTAGTATTTCACAGTCGGTGGCCTGGGATAAAGAGGCCCGGGCAAGCTCAGCCGGGTCCCCGGGCCAGGACGACTACCGGGAGAACCTGCCGAACCGGACCCAACCCGGTCCATATCGCCTGGATCCGTCCCGCCAGTTACAGCATGGCACAACGGCTTCAATCGCCCATTATACTTTCACTTCCCCACTGCCACTTCCACGGTCACTTCCATAGAACGGTGCTATGGTCTACAGTTCGAAAACCCCACACCCAACGGGCTGTCAGACACTTTATATATCGCAGTTAGTTAGAGATAACAGCTGATAACAGCCGTACCGGGCCGACCAATCCCGCACTGCGACACCTGATTGGCGCGACAGTGGGACTCAGGCGGATGAGGCATACCAATTGATGCAGTGGGGTCAGTGAAGGTACCAGTGAAGGTACGGGAGTTTTTAAAATCGAAACATAACTTGTTAAATATCGTAAAAAACATCAATATGAACCAATGACCAGGGCTAGTTGAGAAAATTGCGACTCAATTGCTATTTGGCGTCCTGGCTTTCTCGGCGGGGCTCTTCAGTGATCAGAGTATGCTGAGCATTCTCAGCGTGCTGGAGCTCGAATTCCTTTTCCTCGGCCGACGCAATTCCTGCGACTCGGTGGTGAGCATTTTCAACGTCAATTGCAGTAGGAGATCCAAATAGAGCGTCCATCTCCTCGAGCCCTAGACCCTTAGTCTCCTTGACCCAGAATAGAGAAAACAGTGCAGCAGCATAGTTGAAGATGGAAAACATCAGGAACAATCGCCATCCAAGAGTGTTGACTGCGATTGGAACAATCTTTGAAATGCAAAAGTTGAACCCCCACTGGGTGGCCGCCGCCAATGTGACTCCGTACTCTCGCAGTCGGTTAGGGAAGATCTCAGCCGAGTAGGTCCAGGGGACAGGGCCCCACGATGCCGAGTACGCGACGCAGAACAAGTAAATCATAACAATCATAGCATAGTTGGACGCCGACAACACGGGGTCCGATGGATCGGGGGTGTTGACAGCATAGATGATGGCCACAACCAGCAGTACCGATCCCATGATAGTGGCACCGCCAATAAGGGACCACTTTCGTCCAACTCGCTCAATGAAGAACAACAGCCAGATGAGAGAAAATACAGTCTTGACAATGCCGTAAACACCAGTAGCGAACAAGCCAGCAGACTCGCCCTGGAGACCAACCGCCTTGAAGAACAGTGGAGCGTAGTAAGTGAATGCGTTAGTACCAGTGAACTGCTGGAAGATCATGAGAACGACCGCCAACAGGAATCGGAATCGGTTGCCAGGCAAAAAAACTTCCTTGAAAGTGACCCCGGCAGTCTGAGCCAGCTCCTTCTCGACCGAGTCCACAATCTCCGCAAATTCCTCCAAAATGTCAGCCTCTTCAGTGTCTGCGCTTCGAATGTATCGCAAGTTGTGAAGGGCCTTGGCTTGTTGGCCCTTCTTGACCAGCCAACGGGCAGACTCAGGCAGCGGGATCATTCCTAATACCAGAGCCGACCCAGGGATGAGCTGAAGACCAACAGGGACCAACCACTGCTTGTCTCCACTCAAGGTCTGGTGGCAAGCATAGTCCACCCAGTACGAGATCGCAATGGACCCAAACAGGGCCACACCATAGGTAGTCAACAGCTTACCTCGAATGTGCTTAGGGGCCATTTCTGAGATATATGTAGGCGTAAGCATAGACGCCGCCCCGACACCAAGACCCGACACTACTCGGCCAGTGTAAAAGACTCCAATTACACCGTGGGAAGCAGTCTGAAGAATGGCACCAACTAAGAACAGTGACCCACTAACGATCATGGCCAATCGTCGACCAAGGTAGTCAGTCACAAATGCCATGGCAATCACACCAAAGAAACATCCGGCCTGAAGTGTGGCAACCACATTACCAGACAGTTGCGCAGCGTTCGACTCGTTAAACCCAAACGCGTTTTGGAAAGTAGGAAGGGTGACAGCGGCTCCAATGAACCCGGTATCGTACCCAAATAGCACTCCTCCTAGGGAGGCCGTACAAACCAGAGTAATCAGTCTCCAGTTTACCATTGTGAAAGTAAAGTCACCGACTGAGTGGTAGCAGCACAAGCAGTTTTATATACTGTCCAGCCCGGACGTGGCCGCTTGACCAAGAGAGAATCGGCGCTTAGTCGGGTCTAGCCTCAACAGAACGAGACCCACTTGTTGTCTCCGAACCGACGTTGATAGGAAAGATCGGTCGCCAGGAAGGGTTGAAAATGGAAACTAGCACAGTAACGGCTCCCAACCACGTTCCCACACTGAGGAGATGGCGAATAAAAAGCAAGCAAGGTCCGCAAAAGAGCACCACCTTCACGAGAGGGCGCCTGAGGGGGAATAGAGAGTCTTGTTGATGAAAGCTTGGGACGGTGCTGAGTACGGTACTTAAATGTTTTGCAACCCTGGACCTGGCCTACCCCGCCTTTAGCGCAGTTATGCGATGGAACAATCCCCCCACGGGTTTTTCAGCCAATCTGACGTTTTAGCGTTCCCACTTGCATTAACCTTGTCCGAATCCGGAAATTTGGGGGAGATAATATCTAATTATGCAAAAGGCGAAGGGACAAATGTGGGGTATGTCTGAGGGGCAGTCGGATATCCACCCGAGGGGAGGGCGCAAACACCAGCAAAGTCAAGCCCGAAAAGAGTGTTCAAGCAAACGGTCGTTTCGTACGTCGTCACGGTCGGTGGTTGATGCCGTTGACCCGCTATCCGAATTAGACGTTTGCTGGACGGCCCCGCCCAGACCCACTTCCCCATCGTAGGCGACCTACTGCCCACCTTCTTCAAGGAGCCCATCGCAAAAGGCCTCGTGTTTTCTTTGATCTGCCACTTCCCCTCTCACTGCCTCTTGGCAGCAAGCTGCTGCTACAGCTTAGCATCGTGGTGACCCCCATGCTCGGAATAACACCGGGTGGGGAAGGAGGCGGGGATATCGTCATTAATGCGATCGTCATAGACTAGAGCGAAGACGTTGTGGTGGGGGGCAGCGGCCGAGGTCATTGCCAAGACCAGCAGTACTACCCATGACAAGGGCCAAGGGGAACGACAATGTAGTAGTGTACACGGGGAATACAAGAGTAGCTGAGAGCAGGGACAGTGGTAGCTTGTTCAAACATGAGTAGATATTAGCGGCCAACTGCAGTCCTGCTAGCGGGATGCTAACTCTGAACAGCCTTCTTATCGTTCAGCCGATCGTTACCAAACTCTGGCCCGAGTCGGAAATGTCCCCGGACACACCTGGAGCTGTTAACCCCTCTGAGAATCTGCAAATCCTCCTTCCATAGTTGACGATCCGATCCTGCTGCTGGGTTACAAAAAACATGGGGGGCACTTCAGCGAGTCTCGGAGTTCATTCGAGATAACGCCAAATGTCATATAGGACGAGAAGGGCGCAGGATGGGGCCGGCGGAGAAGTGTGGGGTAGGGGGAAGGCGTGGTCTAAACAACCATGGGTTTAGCGGAAACGCGCTAGAAGGAGGGAAAGCTCAACAAGTAATAGCGGCTGAGGTGGGGTTGCTTGAGAAATGATGCTGCTAAGTGGCGTGCGGTTGCTCAATGAGGGGCTCTAAGGCCGGGGCGCCCTGGCCTCAGCCATCTTCTATTTCTCCCTCAGTTCTGAGCGTGGTGTGAGGGGACGTGCTGCATAGTTGTCCCCCACGAAATTCTCAGATTGCGACATGGCACCGTCGCCTTGAATAGGTTATAGGACTAGAAGATAGGGCCCCATTTGTCAGCTTGGAATAAAGCTGGCGCATCAATTCTTACCAGATTTGGGTATGGAGTGGGGCCTTGAATTCTGTGGTCCAGCAAACATCCCAATTCAACCGGAAATTTCAGTTAGTCTCCAAAGTGGAGATGATTTTGGGGGAAGGTATCAATTGAGCACTTGGGGGGCAATTGACCGCTGGGATATAGGGCTCCTGTTCACTTTGGACATTGGAGAGGGCTCAGAAAGCTGGGAATTGAAGTGGCTCTGTATTTCTAACAATTATGGGCGTAACAATAGCTGCACAAATATGGCAACTTTCTCTACCAATGCCCAATTGGGGCTGCAAGTACAAATAAACAGGAATTGAATACTCATTACTGACGCTGCTCAATTATTTCCCAACTGATTCGAATACTTGGCCCCAGAATATGCCTCTGCCATCGCCAGTCTGGACGACTAATCACAACCTCAAACTGACATAAGCTACCAACATTTCAAGGATAAATAATTCGCCCAGATTTGGGTGAAACACAAGACTGACGGCGGGTTCGAAGGTAAAAAGGTCAAAAATATTATAATATGGCTTCAAAAGTCAAAAAATGCAGTTTTCGGCTGCGAAGCCCGAAAAACAAGCTCTCTTATCCCTTCTGACCACGCTCTGCCGTACAACGGTCCTGTAGTGTAGTCGGTTATCACGGCGGATTTTGATTTGAATTGAAATTTCCGCTAACCCCGGTTCGAATCCGGGCAGGACCTAAGATCTCAATTTTTGCCCATTTTTGGGACAGTTTTTTTTTTGCTTTCAACGAAAAATGGCAGGACTGCCACGAGTCTGTTATGCTGATCGTCTGCTCACTATCACAAGTTAGCGTCTCTGGCTTCAATTCCTGTAGTGCGCATCAGCAGTTATCAGGTTTGATCTTATCGGTAGCCGCGTGCTTTGATTTTTTTTTTATCCTTATATCAAATCATAAACTTTCAATCACCTAAACCACAATGCCCAAGGAAAAGAAGCAAAGAGGTCGAAGAGTGACTTCTTCCAACAAGGAGAAGACTGAAAGGACTAAGAATGGGTCTGTACCAAGTTTAGGGACCGGAGAAGTCGAAGATGCGATCTTTTTTGAAGACACTCAGGGCGAGGCAGCACCACCCAAGAAGAAGCAGAGGCATGTTCAGCGAGACGAAACAGTGGCCGACGAGCCAATGGCCGATGTTACCGAGAATGGGGATAGCGCTGGCGATTCTGATGATGCTGATGCTGATGGAAAAGCGGCGACGCCCGATTCAACGTTTTTTGGTTTGGTAGACCGTCAGGAACTTGAGTATTTCAAGAATGCTGAGTCGACTTTAGCAATGGATGGCTTCTCCTCCCCCGAAGAACGAGCAGGATTCATCAATGGTGTGTTTGAAGAAGCCCGAGGAAAGGAGCTCAAATTGGTGACGAACCAGATTTGCTCAAAGCTGGTAGAACGACTCGTGTTTCTTGCATCTGATGACCAAACTCTGCATTTATTCAGCCAATTCAGCGGCCACTTCCTTGCGCTAAGCCGACATAAGTATTCTTCACATTGCGCCGAGTCACTCATCACCAGGATGGCAGATCTGGTCGAGCGGGAGGTTCTGCACCAATTGAGCCTGGAAAAGATTAAGGAGGAGTCGCCAGAGTTGGCCACTGAGCTTCCCAAGGGACAGGACACCGTCGAGTCACTGTTCCTATCCATGGTAGACGAATTCCTGCAGGGCGACCAGAACATTATGGAGATTATTGGCCACGAGTATGCTTCCCACACTCTGCGAGTTATGATTGTTATTCTCAGCGGATTGGAAGTACCGTCCACCACTGAGAATTCCGCTCTGCGGTCGAAAAAGTCAAAGATTGCCCGCAAAATGACAGACTTGGGCCACAAGTCTGAACGAAAGCGCAGTTTCGAGGTGCCTTCGTCGTTCAAGGACAAGCTCAAGCAGGTTTTGGCTAACATTGAGTCGAAGTTGGACTCATCCAAGGCCCGAGAATTGGCTATCAACAATATTTCGTCGCCAGTGATGCAATTAATTATTCAGGTTGAAAACACCCTTGGTAGAAAGCAGAAGCGCAAGGACAACCAGAAAATCACATCTCTGATTTTCACATCTGATGGGCAATCGATTGCAGACTCCTCTGAAGGGGCGTTTGTGGAGTACTTGCTCTCAGACCCCGTAGGATCGCATTTCTTTGAGGTCGCAGTCGAATGGATGCCGCTGGCCCAAGTTGAGCGATTGTATAGTCTCTACATGAAGGACAGGGTAGAGAAGCTGGCCCGAAGAGACGCCGGCAATTACGTGGTGCAGGCACTGCTGAAAAAGCTTCGAGGTAACGAGGCCAAGCTCGCTTTGGACTCAATTGTCCCTGACCTTGACATCTTCCTCAACTCTAACGTACCATTTGTACGCAGCCTGTTGGCTGTCTCGTCTAAGCATGGGGATTACAAATTGAACGACATGTTGGACGCCATTGCCAAGAAGTATAATGTTGATGGGAATCGTGACGATTCTGAGGTGGTGGAGAAAATTCTTCAACTTGAGGGATCGACCCTGGGAAATACTAAGGGAGACTGGCCCACGCCAGAGGAGAGAAACCGAGCATTGCTATTGCAAGCCCTGACTAAGACCTCTCCGCGATTTCTGACCAAGGTCGCAAAAGCATTTGAACTGATGGACGCTGACAGATTGGTGCTCATTGCAAAGCACTCAGTGTTTTCTCATGCGCTGGAAGCGGTGTTAGTCCCGCAACTGGACTTGGTGGTTCGAAGAAAGCTACTCAACAAGCTCACAGGGCGGTTCGCCGAGCTTGCTTGCAACGCATATGGATCGCATCTCGTGGACTTGCTGTGGCGGTTTTCGTACAAGCTCAAGTTCTTCCGAGAGCGGATCGCGGAGGAATTGAAGGCGGCCGAACAACAGGTTAAGCATGATTCGAGTTACGGGCGCGTTGTGTGGCGGAATTGGAAATTGGACGATTACATTCGACGCCGACACGAATGGTGGAAAATTGTAAAAGACGAGGAAGACCGAATTTCTGAAGAAATTGGCGACGGCCACAAGGACCTTAAGGTTAATGGCAAAAAGACGGCGCCTGCTTCCAGAAGGGAGGGGGAGAATGGCACGCGCACAAAAGTCAATCCATCATTTGGTAAAAAGCCCGTGACACAACCCTATGACCGCAATCGCCGCCGCAACTAACTATATATGCACATTATAAAACATCAGTAGACTACAATTGATGATGGTGTGTCTTACCACGCGCCCTTGGATCGCCGGATTCGTAGACCCAGGAACCGGGCTAGGGAGTCGTAGTTGGTGTCGGCCTCTTCCTGAGTTCGATTGATGGCGGCCGGCTTATCAACGCCCATTTCCTCCATAGTCGTTCCTGCCTTTGCCAGAATGTCTCGGAGCTCCACTTCGTCAGGAGGCAGCAGCTCGTACCATCGAGCCCAAAACTCGACCTGAGAGTCGGTCAGCGTCTTGAACGAACCCAAAGTCGACGGGAAAGGCGCGGTAGCAACAAGCTCCCCGTCATTCAGACTCTCCTTCTCGCCTGGATACGTTCCATCGCGGCCCGGGAGCGGCGCAATGGGCTCAGTGTCAGCAGCCACAAACGCGTTTGCAGTTCGGCGCACTGACTTGTCGTCAAGAATGTCTAGCTGCACCTGGAGCTCAGTCACCAGCTCCACAATATCGTCAGAAGTGGCAGCCTTCTTTCCATTTTCATCATCCTCATCGTCAGACTCGTCCTTAGGAATGTTCGATCGCGACCCGTCATTGTCGGTCCCCAGCTGGCCCAGCTTGCGTCGCTCTTTGGCAACCTCGAGCTCCAAAACGTGTCGTCCAGTGTCGACAATAGCCTTGGAGTTCTTCCGAACCTGGATCGCCAGTCGCGAGATTTCTTCCTGAAGCGTGTCCACCGAGAGGGGGTCTGACATTGTGATTTAGTTGAGCTGTGTTTGAGCTAGTTGGGTGGGTGTCGTATCTTTAAAGGGACATCCAATTTTACGTCTGTTAAAGCAAACAACCCTCAAATAGCAACCTACTGCGGATCAGCCCCACATGCACATAATGTGTGTTATTATTTTCCGCATAAAATCTGGGGCGGGGGGCTTGGAGGGGCCTGGTGCGGTCGCCGGTGGGGGGTGGTGGGTGCCCAGTGGGTAGGACCCTGTAAAAGAGCGAGTACACGACCCGGCAATGTCGCGTGACTGGCGGGGGGCTAGTTTCCAGGATCAAGTTCAAGCTCAGTGTATGCGCCGCCTACAAAGTCAGACAAATGGGACGTCAATAGCTCCCTGCCGTGTTTCTTGAACGCCAGGTTGGCTGCTGTCCTTGTGACCGCTGAACCTCCAAATGCGGCCAAGAGCAGGGTGTCAGCCTCAGTGAGGTCTTGGGACTGCGGGGCGGGGTGCGATTTGTGATATGCCGTTCGCCAGGCCAAAAAGGTAGCAATTGAACCACTCAAGGTATCGCCTTGTCCAGACACGCGCTTGTTGCTGCCCTGGACGTCGTCCGAGATGGTGTCTTTGCCGTTGGAAATGAAGTCTGTCTGGCCCTTTTGCACAATTGCGACTCCATGCAACGCTTTTGATAGTGTTGACACTCGGGACCCGTCTTGTGCTCCGCCATCTTGAGGGGCCAGCCCAGCAGCATTCTCAAGTCGCTTCATTTCCACAATATTCGGAGTCAGCACTGCATTGGCGTACCCTCGGATGAGGTCAATATTCTGCTGAAGCAGGAATAACCCGTCCGCATCAATCACAATTGGCAATTGCCGCCTTTTGGCAGATTCAATGATCCCCTTGGCCAGTTCAAGCATCAGTTCGTCTCGACCAAGCCCAGGCCCGACCACAATTACATGCACTCGGTCCAGAATTCCTTCTACTCGAGCAAGAATGTCCTGCTTGGTCGTTCCTGATGGAATAGTCCGTGACGAATAGAGATATGGATGAACCATCAAGTTTGGCGAGTATGTCTTGATCACTTGACCGGCCGACGCTTCACAAACTATATGCGACATGTCTGCACCAAGCAATGTCGAAGCCATAGCCGAGAAGTATGGTGCACCGGTATAACTAGTTAGCATACAGTCGCCAATAAAGAAACCCTGTTGCAACTTACTCTTCAGACCCTCCTACTACTACTATCCGGCCCGCTACGGTTAGCATATACATGACAATTCCACACTGCTAGACCAAACAAACTTACCCTGACCTTTGTGAAGGCTCGGACTGAGCGGAAGCACCAGTTTTCGAACCAGCTCCAATAGCTCCTGAGTTGTTTTGTTTCCTAGTCTTGTCATTTTGGGTGTCATGTTGCTACTATTGGGGTCCTAGGCTGCACAACTTGAAATGATCCACAGATTGGGGACACACGGCTGAAAGCCGGCTGAAATTCGGGCGGATCTCAAGGTGAGACCGGCGCTGGAGGGGTCGACGACGGCAGGGATGAGCTAAAAAGAACATTGAGGGCGCGACCACAGCTAAGGCGGACAAAAAATTCCCCTGAGGGTGAATCGAACACCCGATCTCAAGATTACAATTAACCATTACAGTCTCGCGCCTTAGCCAACTGGGCCATCAGGGGGGTCCGTTCGAGCCACAGTGCAGCGGTGGGTGGGATTGAGAAGCACGGCTGGTTACGTAAGCAGCCGCATGATAGAGGTAATTTAAAAGAAATGTGGAGTAATCGATGGGGCTTTGTTATTCAGCACAAAGGCATTTTACGAAAATACCCAATGAGGGGGATCTGCAGCTTCGAGCCAGTGGAATAGGATTTTACAACTAGAAAATTTCAATTGGTCAACTAATAATTAATGCGATTAATTACATAGCTTAGCTTTCTCGCTCAAAGATTAGCTCGCGCTCTTTCGACCACTGCTATACGAAAGTATACGAAGCGAGATCCCAAGCAGCTGAACAGGTCCCCAACAGTTCCTAAACGGTTGTTCAGCGCTTCCCCAGCAGTTCCGTAACCAGTGCCCCCAAACCCCAGATAATGCTGCGTTTAACCGGCACTCGTAATGCTTGGAAATCGTGCATGCCCACTGCCACCGAGGGCCGTGATCTGCCCATTGCTTGTCGGTGGAACTCCGGAGCAAGCGAAACAAATCGGATAGTTGGAGATGCCGAGATCAAATCTGAGAGCTTAATTCTTCACTAGTCCGCCTGGAAAAAGCAGTCACTCCCACGGAAATATAATATTTGCAGCCAATGCCATTGCTTTCGTGCCAGGGTCGTATTTCTGCCGGCCCTGTGTTCCATAATATCCACGTACTCAACAGTCCCCCACCATTACTAATGGTTGCCAAAAAATCAACAAATCCCCGGAAGTGTTCCGAACCCGATCCGCGCCGACAGCCTATGAAACCGGGGCCACGAACTCAAATCCTTGACCCGCCAATCACGCATTCAAACACGACACAATGCCTGAATACACTCTCTATTACCTTCCTTCCGCGTGCTCTCTGAGCCCTCACATCTCGCTGATTGAGGCTGGAGCAGATTACAAGATTGTCAAGGCCGAGAAGACTCCGGCTGGATTGGAGATCCCTGGAGGAGCTGCTGGCGAATTCCTCAAGGTGAACCCTAAGGGCTCTGTCCCCGCCCTGGTTCACAAAGATGGCCACGTCTACACCGAGGGCATTGTCATCAACCAGTATCTTGCCGATAAGTACAAGGACTTGTACTTCCCGCTAGACGGCGACGACAAGTGGAACACTCTGGAATGGGCCAACTTCTTGTCGTCCGACCTTCACAAGGGGTTGGGTATCTTCTTCAGCGGCATGGTTGGAGACGACCTGCGGGAGATGCTAATTAACAAGCTCAACCGGGGCTTTGCCGTCGCCGATGCTCAATTGGCCAAGACGAAGTTCCTGCTCGGAGACAAGTTCTCTCCCCTGGACGCGTACCTCTACACTCTTATCCGCTGGACAGTTTTTACCAAGATTGACACCTCAAAGTACACCAATCTTCACCGATTCTTGACCGAGGTTGAACAGCGACCATCAGTGCAGCAGGCACTGAAGGAAGAGTCGGTTCCTCCATTGTTCAGCGGCAAGCAGTAAACATCAAATTGTAATCATAAATCAATGACACAATGTATAAATCACGCAGATATTTCACGCAACCAGTCACGCAAACGTCTGAGAGTGATCTGATAACGGATTCGACTTGTCTCGGTTTAACAGCACGATTTCGCCAGTCAAGTAATCAATCGACGACTCTTTTTGACCCATCCGCTTCACAATGCTAGACAGCTGCAACACCCGAATAAGCGCAGGCACCAACAGCATTCTGTCTATCCTTAAGCATCTCAGTCAGCAACGGAGTCGACAGCGTAAAATGCTAACTTCAAGCGCGCTAAATACAACGCCAAATAACGCCAGATATAACGTCAACTGTCGGCAGTACTGCTAACACCCCTAGTGCAGTGCTCACTTATCTATATACCTACACTGACCATTTCTAAGCGATGTCGCCATCGGACGGATGACTAACAGGAGACGAATCGGGTGGCGCGTGGCGCGGGCCGGCCTGGACCACCATGGCCAACAAGCCAAAAGCCATACCAGGCAGTCCAATTGGCCGCGGCGGTGAGCCACTTTTGGCCGCCAGGTTGGTACGGATTCGGTCTTTACAGCGTCCCTACAACCACTGAGCAGCCGACCATCGAGAAGCAAAACTGCCTGCCTGGAACTCACTGCCTGGAGATAGTCTGCGTTACCTGCCGCTTATGACGCAATCCGGGGGCACTCTGGCTACTGGCCTATGGGAGGCCGGGGGCGGGTCGAAAGCCGTGCCGGAGCAAGGCCGCCGGGGGTAATATAAATGCCGGAGTTGAAGGATAAGAGTAGCCATCTTTGATAGATACCAACGACAATGTTTGTTCGAAACTTCCAATTGGGCGCGAAGCGGGCGTTTTCGTCGGTTGCCGCTACTAAGACCGCCACTCGATCATGGGTGCCGCTTACATCGGCTGTAGTTGCTGCTACTGGGGTGTCGCTGTACTACACCAACTCGCTGAACACTACTGTGTCGGCCGAGTCCAAGAAGACGCTAATCGGGGACGACAAGTGGGTGGACCTCAAGCTGGTCGAGGAGGAGAAGCTGTCGCATAACACTCGACGATTCAAGTTTGCCCTGCCTTCGGACGACCACGTGCTGGGCCTGCAGACTGCTGGTGCGGTGCTGACCAAATTTGTTCGAGAGGATAACGGCAAGCCGGTCATCCGTCCGTACACTCCTGTTTCGGATCCTGACCAGACCGGATTTGTCGAGTTTGTGATCAAGGTGTACGATACTGGACTCATGTCCAAGCACATCTTTGCTCTCAAGCCTTCTGATACCCTGGCATTCAAGGGACCCATCCAGAAGTACAAGTGGTCGCCTAACTTGCACAAGCAGATTGGATTGCTTGGCGCCGGAAGTGGAATCACCCCCCTGTACCAGCTCATCCATGCCATTGACTCGAACCCTGAAGACAAGACCAAGGTCCACTTGATCTACGGAAACGTCACCGAGGAAGACATTCTCATCAAGGACAAGCTCGACAAGATTGCCAACGCCAAGCCCGACCAGTTCAAGGTGACGTACTTCCTTGACAAGCCCTCTGCATCATGGAAGGGTGAGAAGGGCTTCATTACTGCTGAATACTTGAAGAAGAACTTGTTTGCTGCTACTGACGACAATGTCAAGGTCTTTGTGTGCGGGCCTCCTCCTTTCTACAATGCCGTATCAGGCAACAAGGTATCTCCCACAGATCAGGGAGAATTGGTTGGAACCCTCGCAGAATTGGGCTTCACCAAGGACCAGGTATTTAAGTTCTAAATTTCACTCAATACAATTAGGTTAGACATTGCCAACAATCCCGATAAGTTAGACGATTACCGGCACTATCAATGTAGTTATGCTAGCCTTCAGCAACAGAGTCGGCTACTTGAAGGCGACCCGAGCGATGCTTACTCTTTGGCCAGGCTGACCGACCAGCTGCGTTCAAATTTCGTCCGGATCACCGATTTTTATAAATAACGACACTGCAATTTGAGCCGTGTAGACGTCATGAGAGTCGTGGTTGAAGGGTGCTGTCATGGCGAGCTTGACGCGATCTATCGGGAAATTGGAGCACGGTATGGCGATGATGTGGACTTGGTATTGATTGCTGGCGATTTCCAGGCGGTTCGGAGCAAACGGGACCTCGAGTCGATGGCAGTTCCTCCAAAGTTCAAGCAGTTGGGCGACTTCCCTCGGTATTACTGGGGCGAAAAGAAGGCACCGTACTTGACCGTGTTCATTGGAGGGAACCATGAGGCCAGTGCGCATATGAACGAGATCAAATACGGCGGATGGGCGGCGCCGAACATCTACTACCTTGGTACTTGTGGAGTGATTAACGTAAACGGGCTCCGGATTGCTGGTCTATCTGGCATCTATAATGAGCACCATTACAATTCTCCAAAGTATGAGACCGTGCCTTATGATCACAGCACAATGAGAAGCGTGTACCATATACGACGGACCGATGTCGACAAGCTTTGCCTACTGTCGTCGCCAATTGATGTAGTCATGTCCCATGACTGGCCGCGGGGCATCTGGAAGTTTGGTGACAATTCTGAAATCAACAGGTACAAGAAGCACCTGGTAGCGGACATCAAGAATGGGACTCTTGGGTCCCCGGGCGCGACCCAGATCTTGGAGCAATTGAAGCCAAATCACTGGTTCTCTGCCCACCTTCACGTGAGATTCCAAGCATTTGTCAACCATGAGCCACGAGCCACCACAGGAGCTAAGCCTACGCGTGACCAGACAAGCAACGCTACAGTGCTACCGTCTGACCAGGCCGATCCAAACGAAATTGATCTTGAAGTCGGATCAACAGTGCTCTCAGATCCAAACGAAATCGATCTGGATTTGGCTACTTCACCCAAACAAGCTGCATCTAACGATCCTAGTGATCCTAATGAAATCGATCTGGTTTTTGATAACCATAATCACGACGAGCCTACGCCTGATATCACAACGAGTGCTGGCGCCGCTGTAACTCATTTCCTGGCCTTGGATAAGTGCCTTCCTAAACGGAAATTCCTCGAGCTGGTCGAGATATCCCCTGCAGCACCAACCAAAAAACGACCAACCGACTCTGAAAATCCACTTCAACCTCGCATTGAATACGACAAGGAATGGCTGGCCATTCTAAGGGCGTCTCTGGTCAATGCTAACAAAATTCCAACTCGGAATCAAATCGACGAATCTGCCAATTGGATCTCTACTAACGCCCAAAACCTAGAAATCCCCTTCAACTTTGAGACCGCTCGACCTACACCAAATGCTGTTGAAAACAATCAAACCAGGGATTTATTCTTGCTATTAGGGGTCACCTTATAACTTTGGGGACCGGGGCCCAAATCTTTCACTTAGTACACACGCTTAGCGGGAGGCACGGTGGGGACTTCGGCCTGATCCAAGGTATCAAAAATGACCTTTCGGTACGCAAGTTCAACCTCGTCACCGGGGTTCTTCTGCCACGACAAGGTGTGCTTCATCCAGTTCTCATCGTCTCGATCGGGGTAATCTTCACGAGCATGAGCTCCTCGGGACTCCTTTCGGGCAACAGCAGAATAGGCGGTCTGCATAGCGTTAGTGAGTAGGTTTTGTAATTCAAGAGTCTCAACCATATCCGAGTTCCAAATCATAGATCGGTCCTTGATTCCAACGTCCTTGAACGATCGGTCAACCTCAGTAATGCCCCTGACACCATCTTCAAGAGACTGCTGGGTTCGGAACACTGAAACGTCGGTCTGCATGACCTTCTGCATTGCCAGACGGATCTCAGCAGTGGACTTGGATCCGTCGGCAGTTCGAACTCGGTCCAGGTTAGCAATTGATTCGTGACCAATGTCAGCCGACACTGGAGGCAGAGGAGTGTTAGGAGTGAAGTTGTCACGAATGGTATGCGACACTGCTCGGCCAAACACCACCAGATCCAGCAAGGAGTTGGCTCCAAGTCGGTTAGCACCATGGACAGACACACAGGCAGCTTCACCACATGCATACAGACCGGGGACAACCTTGTCATTACCATTCTCATCCACAGTTAGCACCTCTCCGGACCACTTGGTAGGGACACCACCCATATTGTAGTGGACGGTGGGCAGGACTGGAATTGGCTCCTTGGTGACGTCGACACCAGCAAAAATTGCAGCAGTCTCAGAAATACCAGGCAGACGCTCTCGCAGCACCGATGCGGGCAGATGCGACAGCTGGAGGAAAATGTGGTCCTTCTCGGCTCCAACACCTCGGCCCTCTCGGATTTCCATAGTCATGGATCGCGAAACGACATCTCGCGACGCCAAATCCTTAGCGGTAGGGGCGTATCGCTCCATGAATCGCTCTCCGTTGGCATTGAGCAGGTAACCACCCTCACCTCGAGATCCCTCAGTGATCAGACACCCGGCTCCGTAGATACCGGTAGGGTGGAACTGGACAAACTCCAAATCTTGCAAGGGCAGACCCGCTCGAGTGACCATGGCGTTTCCGTCTCCGGTACAGGTATGGGCCGACGTACAAGAGAAATAAGTACGTCCGTATCCACCAGTCGCCAGAACGGTGTGGTGAGCGCGGAATCGGTGAAGGGTTCCATCCTCCTGGTTGTAAGCCATCACGCCCACGCACTTGCCGTCTTCCATTAGCAGGTCCATGGCAAAGTACTCAATGAAGAAGTTAGTGTTGTGACGGAGTGATTGTCCGTACAGAGTGTGGAGCAAAGCGTGACCAGTTCGGTCAGCAACTGCACAGGTTCGGTAGGCCTGGCCGCCCTTGCCAAACTCTCGCGACTGTCCACCAAATGCTCGCTGGTAAATCAATCCCTCTTCGGTTCGCGAGAACGGAACTCCGTAATGCTCCAGCTCAATGATAGACTGAGGAGCTTCTCGGGTCATGTAGTGAATGGCATCCTGGTCACCAAGCCAGTCAGATCCCTTGACAGTATCATACATGTGCCATTTCCAATTGTCCTTGTGCATGTTTCCAAGCGCGGCATTGATTCCTCCCTGAGCAGCCACAGTGTGGGATCGGGTAGGGAATAGCTTGGAAATACAGGCAGTGTTGAATCCGGCCTCGGCCAATCCGAATGCAGCTCGAAGTCCCGCACCTCCGGCTCCAACGACTAGAGCGTCATATTCGTGATCAATCACAGCGTACTTGGACGATGCATGCTTGGACGCCTCCTGAGCGCGCACAGGGCCCTGCGAGAACACTCGAGAGACCGCTGCCGAAGCGTGGAAGCCACGATGGCCCTTAACCCGGTTCTAAATGTTAGTCACTGAATCAAACCTCGTCTCGCGAACTATATCCGTCCCTGGACCCTTGACAAAAAAAACTAAAACAGCCAATGAAAAACCGGATCAACATCCTTGGAAAAAGGCACCAACAGGCGCCAACACACTATCAGAGACATATAAGTGGCCACCAACACACCGTAGTCTTCACCCATACTTACCAATCCCAGTCTTCGATTGATGCTAAGCATTGTCGCGATGGTAAAACCTCACTTCATCAGCCCAGCAAATAAGTCTCCACCCTCACGGTGAGGCTTGGGGCGGAATTGGCCAATCACAGGCCTGATAATTTTTCGTCCGGGGAATCTGAATGGTTCGGAGTCGGAACCGGCTCCGACTGTGCGGCCGAAATCACCCGTGACGAGTATGAATTGAAACGGGTTAGGGTAAAAATGCCGGCAGAAGGTTAGGGCAAATAGGTGAAATGGGTTAGGGTGAGATTACGGCCGATGGCATTGATTTTTCAGATCAAAGTTGAGACGAGACGCTGTCGGTAGTGGTGGCGATTGGTGCTGCTTAGCGTACCGATACAATGTTCTTCTTATCGAAAATATCTGAGCTTCTGAGAATAGACCCTCAAGGGTTTAGGAAGCCGACGGCGCAGGCGGTAGAAGAGGAAATCAACAAACGATATGCTAATCGAGTTATTCACAACACTGGCCTGTGTGTTTGTTTACACGACGTGGAGTCAATTGGAGAAGGATTGGTTCGCCATGGAGATGGTGCATCGTACGTCAGGGTCGTATTTCGCATGGTTATGTTTCGGCCTTTTGTAGGAGAAATCCTTGTTGGCTGGATCTCTTCTTGTACCGAAGACGGGCTCCGAGTAAAGATGGAGTTTTTCAATGACATTCACATCCCCAAATCGCTGCTGTTTGAGAATTGCGTCTTCTTCCCATCAGAGCAGACCTGGGTGTGGCGAATCCCCGGCGAAGATGGCAATGATATGAATCTGTATTTGGACACTAACGAGAAAATCCGGTTCAGAGTCGAACAAGAGATCTTCACTGAACAGCATCCCCGAGGACCGAGCATAGACACTGCTGGCGAAATCGATAGTTCTGCTCATCCGCTGCATCCTCCATACGCAATCATTGGCTCTTGTCAAGCCGACGGCATGGGCCTGGTGTCTTGGTGGTAATCCCAAACCGCGCCCCCCCTGTAGAGTTATTTATCTAGATGCTAATTCATTAACGATACTTTGTGTGTACTTAATTGTACTGCATGTACTGTGACGTCGACGAGAACTTGAGGTTACCCTTGATGACCTTATCGACAGCTGCCAAAAAGTCTTTTTCAGTAGCGACCTTGCGTCGGGCTCGAATGGCAAACATGCCCGCTTCGGTACACACCGACCGAATCTCGGCACCTGTCGAGTTGGGACATAGCCGTGATATCAGCTCCCAACGAATGTCTCGATCGACTGACATTGACTTTGAGTGGATTCGGAAAATGTTGGCACGTCCTTCGACATCAGGCAGCGAGAACTCGACCTTTCGATCGATTCGTCCCGGTCGCAGCAGCGCCGGATCTAGAGTGTTGGGTCTGTTGGTGGCAAACATCACCTTGATGTTACCTCGGGGGTCGAACCCGTCTAACTGAGTGATAAGTTCCAACATTGTTCGCTGGACTTCATTATCACCACCGGCTCCGTCATCGAATCGGGCCCCTCCAATGGCGTCAACTTCGTCAAAGAAAATGATGCATGCCTTCTTGGTTCGCGCCATCTCGAAAAGCTCTCGAACCATTCGTGCTCCCTCTCCCACGTATTTTTGAACGAGCTCGGACCCGATAACTCGGATGAACGTAGCATCAGTTCGGTTTGCCACTGCTCGCGCGCACAGCGTCTTACCAGTACCCGGGGGACCGTACAGTAGGATACCCTTAGGCGGGTCGATACCCAGAGCGGCGAATCGCTCGGGAGAAAGTAGAGGCAGCTCGACTACTTCTCGTAGCTTGTCAATTTGCTCCTTCGATCCTCCTACATCTCCGTAAGTCACGTCCGGCTTGTCCTCCACCGTCATCATGGTCACGGTAGGGTCAATTCGCGGTGGCAACGGCAGCATAATCTGGTACTTGTTTCGCTCAACACCCACACGCATTCCTTCCTCAATATCGGTCGGCGACACGCGGTCCCCCAGCGACACTACAAATTTTGCAATCTGTTTCACGTTGATGACATATTTCGCCTTGTCCGGGTCATCGGGGTCCTGGATAATCTTTGTGCATCGAGCCACCTGTAGCGCTTGCTCTTGAGAAATCGTCTGCTTATCAGCCATAATATCCCATAGATGAGGAGGCGCTAAGCCGGTGTCTGACTCCTTGATTCCAACCTTCTCGTTAATTCTCGATTGCAGGTCCTTGAGGTCCTTTTCAATCTTCTTGAGCGCACTACCGTAAGGCGCAGCGCCATAAGTCTTCAGTACCTGGATATCATCCTCGCTCAGAGGAATGACGACCTCTTCAGGCTTCTCGTCGTCGTCCACGGGCGCCTTGTACTTTTCCCAGTCAGATTTGGGGGGCATTGTTTGGTGTTATGTGAGCAGAACAGTGATTTCAGTGGCAACAACTAACTGGAAGTAAATATATGTGTGGCGTTACCCGGAAGCACGTGACCTGGCTCAGCGAACCGGGTAGACTATTCGAGACGGCTGGAAGACGACTGGACGAGGACGGGACTGCGACTGGGCTAAGACTGGGCTAAGACTGGGCTGCGAAGCGGCCGTGGGGGTCACTAGCGCGGTAGAAGGCGTGTGATAGCCGCGAGAAGTAGGGAAATGGCTCGGAGGTCGTGGCGAAATCAATTGATTGTCAACGCGTCTATGCTGATTCTATGCTACACATGCTGCGGCTACAGTTGCTGCAGATACCCTTGCTGGATTAGTCTCTGAACGTCGGCTTGTCGAACAAAGAATTGACTGTCCTTTGTCAAATTAAACACACTAGTTAGTATTCCAATTGATTCAGGTCCTTCATGTCCAAATTGCCGTTTTCGCCTTACCCGTATTCAGTTTGAATCTCGCCTGCGTCTTTTAGTACGCGGACGTCGATAAATAAGTCTCTTGGGGGATCCATAGACCCCGTCAAGTCAATATCAGTCCACTCTCCTTTGAAATCGACTAATAAATCGTTATAGCGGTGGGCGTAATCCTGCTCTGCGGGACTAAGGGTATCCATTGCCTGCTCCACTGTGTCGTTCCATGCTAATTGAGCGACTCGACGCGCCCGTAATCGCTGATATGCTAGCAAGCACCGTTTGTTTCGGCGCATACAAAGATGGAGCACAAATAAAGCGCACGACGTCTTTCTGTCTTGTGACGCGACAAAATCGCCTCCAATCGATTCCATAATCTGTTCGGCGTCTCGATGCAAATCTCGAATCTCTCGAGTCACTGATCTCACCGTTTCAGCCTGGTACATTGGCAGTGCGTCGAGGTTTTGCGTTCTTCTAGCATCTTGAATTAGTTTGGACGCGATATCTCCGTACATTACTGCCAACCATCACCTGGAGTGTGCTTTTGGGGTGTTGTTTGGATTTGGACTAATTTAACCGACACTCAAATCTAAATATTCGCGTCGCGCCGCACATTTCACCCACAACCAGGCACACGAACTTGATCCAGGCAATACACACCGAAAAAGACGGCCGGGCGGAGACTTGCCCTGAATGTTGTGAGAATCATCGTCGCTATCAACACTCGATGGGGTCCTTAGGCAGACATGCAAGGGTACAACAAGTATGTGCCGCCAGATCATGATGGGAAAACACCGCTAAACAAGCTAGCAGGCAAAAAGGATGCGTCAGGGAAGAGGACCAAGGCGGGGAACCCCGTGGTTCGGTTTGAAGTGCCAATGCATATATACTGCGAGCACTGCAATTCCAGAATCGCTCAAGGTACTCGGTTCAATGCCGAGAAAGTGAGGGTTAGCCATTATTACTCTACCACGATCTGGGCGTTTCGATTCAAGTGCTCGTCCTGTGCAAACGTGATTGTGATCGAGACTGACCCCCAAAATACAAGATATGTGGCAACTCAAGGGGCACGGGCCGCAACAACAGGCCCGTCGTCGTCTCATCCCATAGACTCGGACCCAATGCCAGATGGGAGTCCTTTTTCTGAGCTGGACAAGGAGATTCAGGCACAGACCAAGCGCAAAGCTGACGAAAAGGAAGTGGAGATGCTTATCGAGACTAACGAAAGGCGCTGGAAAGACGACTTTGGCCAGTCCCAAGTGCTCAGGCAGCAGTTTCGACACAAAAAGCGGCTGATGGCCGAACAGGACGAGTACTTGAGAAACCGCCATTCTCTAGGAATCCAATTGACTGCGCCAGATCCCGAAGACGCTCGGATTGTAAGTATGGTCGACTTCAGCGACGCAAGGGCATTGAAGGGCGTGGAAGATAAGATAAGATCCGCTAGGAAATCAGGCAAATCATTCGAAATCGGCGGCGCTTCGGGAAACCCAGAGAGGCAAAGGCTGGTGCAAAAGGGTAACCACGCCATTGGCGGCTCGACCGATGCTGCACCGCCTGCTACAGGGCTTGTAGATTACTCAAATTCGGATCATTCAGACTAGGCATTGTAGTCAACAGGGGCTAATGGCTATGGAAGCAAGAAGTCCTAGTGACTGTGGCAGTAGCGCACAAAATAACCGTCAGGAAGCGATTGTGTCAAATGAAACCATAGTTTTTTGTTTCAGTTGATTAATATCTGAACCACTGTTGTGCACCTCAGTCAAAAGTGAGACTGATTATATGCAGGGCAAAAAAAGAAATGTTAACCCAAAATGTTAAAAAAAAAAAAGAGAAAGCAAAAAATTATTAAAGTGGGGGATCAACGATGTGAACACCATTGTCTTGACCTAATTTGGAACTAGTTAGTAATATCAAAACAGCCCTAACCACTACCATATTATTCTCGTTTCCAATGGTACTTGCCATTTCCTTCACTGTGCACGATCGTGTTCACCCGCCATCCTCCTCCGATCGCCTCCTTATCCCTCCCCAAGACCAGCCTGAGAAGGTTGTCGCCAGTGGTCGTCACCACCGACTAGAGTCAAAGATCGTCACCATTGGCCCTGGAGAAGCCGGCGGATGTCGACTCCCTTCCAGAGAGACACTATTAGCCAATTGTGGCGGCAATTGACCCAGCGCCTCCCCGAGCATCCTTCGAAAACCGTGGAGAAATGCGAACCAATCCTCCCTTTCCACACATAGCGCGGAGCGCCTCCATCCTTCATCGTTGAGCCGCGGAGGATACCAGCCCAATCCCCCCTTCCCACGCTTGGCATTCGAGTTACCACCCACCCGTAGAGGAATTCGGCCTATCCTCTCTTTCCACGCATGGCACGGAGCGCCTCCATCCTTCATCGTTGAGCCGCGGAGGATACCGGCCTAGTCCCCCCTTTCCACGCGTGGTGCTCGGGCACCCTCCTGATCCTCTGGTATCTCTACGGTTTTGGCAATGCATGCTACTAGCACCGCCAGCACTAATAGCTGCACCACCTGCCAGAATCCTGGCTTGCCACATGGCCAGCCCTCCGCACATGCAGAGTTACGCCCTGACAAGTTCCGAACCGTCGTTCAGACTAGACCTCTCATCCGTCATGAGAAGCCGATCGCCAGGTATGGGGCCCGCAAAGCGGGAGTACGTTTGCTTTGTTAGTAAATCAAATCCAAGTTTCGGAATAACTTATCTATCCGACAATGGTGCCGGGGTTTGTCCTTTTGCAGTGGCAGGCCGCGACCCTCTCCGGGTCTGTGGCAAGGCCAGAAATCCATGCGTAACCCCCCGGTACGGGAATTCCAGACCTTGCCGGGACCGGGCCATAAAACCTGCGCAATCGCCCGCGGCATTCTACATGCCTGGCGCAGGCCCTAAAGCCCCTACCTGAGATCATAAATGTGGCCCTCGGCGCCAGAGGCGACAATTGGTCGACCCCCGGCGACGGAAGAGCCCCTGACGCCTGCCTCCGTCGAGCCCTAGAACCTGCACAATAAGCCCGTGGTGGCACTCTACATGCCTGGTGCAGGCCCCAGAGCCCCGTCTCCCGTCGAATATTGTACGTCGAATGATGGTGATGTGAAGACGTAAACAAGACGCGTCAACAATCACATATAGCACGTGGCCGAGCCGCCGGATGCGATGGCCGCAATTGGCAATGGACCTATTGGCCATGAGGACGGGCCCAGAAGAGTAACAATTGAGTGAGACGGTGATGGCCCGAGATGTAATAAAAAAATAATATATAAATTTTTGAAAAGAGGAAACCGAATAATCGCTAAAATCTGAAATATGGATCCCAAATATTTAGTAAAACTTGGCAATTGAAACTACGAGGGAATTTTCTAGCGATTGCCAAGTATTTTGGGATTTGAGCATTGACTAGACGACTCAATTGGTGATCAATTTGGTGGGTGTTTTTCAACTGAACCCTTGTCGTCTTGCTCGATGCATGTCTCGGAATATTTTTGAGACAATTATTGGGAGTCTCACACCCGACATTGCAAGCGAGGGATGCGAAGTAATGGACCCAACCCTCAGAATAGCAGCTTGCTATTAGACAGCAGTCTCGCACAAATAATATCGATAAGCTAGCCAACGGTATTAACCGTCAGCAGTTAGCAAACCACCTGTAATAGATACCCAAAAAGCTCTACAATCTACGATCTGCAATCCCATTGGTGATCTCATTGTCATGCCGGCGTGTCTTGGACAATTGTCTGACATCTGCACGAAGGAGAGACATAGTGGGGTGCTTTGACCCAAATTGGCTGTTTACATTGTTCGTTCTGATAATAGTACACGACTCTAAGTAAAGGGCCAACTAGATAATGCTTATGTTCAATAGATTAACCAAAAATCTTCAACCCACCTGATGAAATATCAACCTCATCCTCCGACTCGCTTGGCTCGTCTTCATCCACCCTCACAGACTGTCCAAACAATGAAGAGAAAAGCTCATCAGTCTGGTCGTCGTCCCATGCAAAAATTTTGGGTCTTGGGGCATCGAACCCTTGGATCTTCTCCTGTACATGGTACCGCAGCTTTCGGCCTTTAGATGCTTTGGTGTCGACATTTTTCTTGATTTTGGGCTTAGAAACAGCCCATTTGACACCATCAGCAGTGGAGGCCGAATCCGCCATCCGCTTATCGACCAAATCCTTCAATTGAAGCCGATAAAAGTCCGTATCATCAAACACATAGTCCAATTCGGCATCGTCAACTTTGGATTCAGCTTCAGAAGTGCCTAATGGCTTGTAGTTGGAGCGGTTAATTCGAGTTCGTTTCACCAATCGGTCCATATCGGCCAGCACAGTGTTGACCTGGACGGTGGCAGTCTGATTGAGCGACCGAAACTTGTTGGATTGAAGGGCAGATGCACCGGACGAGGATTGCACTTTTCGAGACCACTTGTCCAGAATCGAGTTTCGGTAACTCTCGAGCTGAGTGTCTAGCTGCTCGCTATCCTTCAGGCTTTCAGATAATGTTCGCTTGGTGCCACGCTTGGGTGGGGGTTCAGTCCCAACCTTGTCATTTGTCATTAGCTGGCATCGGAGCCCATAAATATTGTTGGCTAATTCGAGTAAACTGGACAGGGCCAGTTGTTGTAAATCCTCGGTATCTTCTTGCTCCCATTTTGAGTCTGCAGTAAGTGGGAGTGAATTGGATGCAGCAACGACTTTTTGAAGACTGATTCGAGCTTCCAGGGTTGATTCGAATAAGTCCATCTGCTGTTGAACAGCCTGACCCTTTTCAGCATCCGCCCGAGCCGTCGCAGAGAGGTGGTCTACAATCATTTTTCGCTCATCCCGGATTAGTTTGTTGAGTTGATCGCGCTTGGTTCCTTCAGTCTCATTTTCATGCTCGTCCTCGTCTTCGTTATCCTCATCGTTGTCATCTTCGTCTACTTCATCTTCGCCTGAGTCATGGTCGCTGTCGTGGTCAAATTCGTCTGCGCTTACTGATTGATCTTCATCTTCTTCACTGTCGCTGCCATCATCACTGTTCTCATCATACAGATCCTTTCTCGAGACTTGGGTGCCCTTGTACTTGACATTGTCGACTTGAATGCTGTTGTCTCTCAGATTTGACTTCTCCACTTCAACGTAGTGGTCACGTGCGAGATCCTCACTGTCTTCTTCACCACTGGAGTCAGGATTTAATCGTTCAGAATCTTCAGGGTCAAAGTCCACTGGCTTTGGATCAGCCAACTGGGCCAGCTGCTCAGCTAACGACACCATTGTGCGAGTACCTGGTTTGGCGATGGTAGACTTTGATCTGATTTATCGCTGATAAAAAAATTTAGCACGGCTGGCCGAAAATTTGGGTTAGGGCTCGCACCGGATCAACCACCAGCAGAGTCTTTGGAAGTCGTTAACCCATTGTTCGTTACATATCTAGAGGTTCTAATGCCTGACTAACTTTTTGCCTTCAATTGAGAAGTTTGTCAAGAAATCGTCCAAGGCGGACTCGAAATCTTGTCGCTCATGCTTCATATCAAACTCCCCCTCAGGCTCTTCTGGAATTGCATCCTCGTACTGCTCTTCAATCTTATCAAATTTATCGTCCAAAAAGGTGAGTCCCTCGTTCCGGAACATTGCGCTACTCGACATTGAGAGGCCCGTGAGCTCAGTATTTGCACCTCGCTTCCGCCGCCGTCGCCGGCTGCCGCCATTCTTGGTTGTTTTTGTCATTGAAGTCAATTGAGTCTGTCGATCTTCATCGTCACTATCGAGCCCATCGTCGCTCTTATCTGCCTGTTGCTGCATTTTGAATTGCCGAAATGCAGTCTCCCATTCCTGCTCCCCTTCTAGTGGCTTGACAGCTGGCATGGCCTTTGCCTGTGGTCGACGGCCAGTGACAGTACCGTCTGATGCATAATCTGAGTCATCGAGACCCAGGTCGTCAATTCCCTGTTCGAGATCAAACTCGTCCCACTCTGACGCTTTCTTGTCTGTGGCTCCGCTCTGGACTAAGTCCACAAACATATCTTCACCATCGCTGCCGTCCTCGTTGATGAATGCATCGTCGTCCAGTGCTTCCAGAGCCTCTCGCAGGCTGGGATCCATGTCGGGCTGGAGACCCGCGAGCTCGTCTGGTAACTCCTGCTGGTCCTGGTATGATCTTTCCACAACCTCCTCTGAAGGCATCAAATCCGAGGGCAGGCCCAGAGACTCCGGGGCTTGTGCCTGCTGCGACTTGAACATCAAGCCCCCCTTATGTCGTCCCTTAGACTTGTCTAGATCTTTCTTGGAGATGAAGATGGCGGACGGGTCATTTCCAATTGGCCGCAGATGCTGCATGTAGTCGTATCTTGAATCGTCGTACGTAATCCCGTACAACGCAGCCTCTCCTTCATTATCTCGTCGACCCTCAGCTTTAAACTGGTCCACTTCTTCTGCAAGTTCAGACGCTAACGTTGCCTTTTGTGGAGGAGCGCCTGCCTTGACTGCCCACTTGTTCTTTCGTTCTGACTTATTCTTCGCCGAGTTGAGGTTCTCAACCTTCACCAGCACTCGTTCAGGAGCGTCGGCATCATTAATCAACGGGTCTTCTCTCGACCGATGCAACAGCGAGAATGTCTCGGCATTCTTTTTGTCAATCCACTTTTTGGACATTTTATATCCTGCCTATGGCACTAACAACGTCGATTTTTCACTTGATCCGATTAATTTTTTTTTTTTTTTGAATTTTGAATTTTCCTTATCGCGTAAAGCCGCGGAGGCACAGCCGCTTTCGCTGACGACTAATATTGGCGCCGTGCCGCCGCCTCACTGCCGTGTTTTGTTGCCCAGACAGATCGTTTACTGTCAGGAGTAATCGAGATTCATCCATTCTGGCAAGGGAGAATCGAACCTATTATTGAGTCTAGTTGGGCGAGGTCACGGGCCACTAGCATACTCCTTAATACTGAACACGAGTTCGTGGCAGTGCAGCACAGGATCAAAAACCCTGAGATCTGCCCACTGTTTTGTGACATTTTTCTTTCTCTCCTCGCCTAGCTCCCCACCCCCACTTGCATTTTTAATATGGCGGACTCAGACTCGAAGGACTCAAAAGGTCAGGCCCGGTCTGAACGATCGGGCTCGGAGTCTCAGTCGGAATCCCAGAATAGCTCCCGACCCGGGTCTCGAGTTGGGTCTCGGGCTCCGTCTCCGGGCTTGGGCTCGCTGTCGTCGTCACCCCAGACCCACGGATTGACGATTGTGAAGCCTCGAGGAGGCTCTGGAAGCTCGTTTGGGTCCCGGTCCGGGTCAATGTCGCAGTCGCCGTTCAAGAGCGCGTCTATTCGGTTAGGGTCCCCGGTCGGGGGTATGTCAGCTTTGACAGCAGTGCTGAATGACGAGACTGCCGTTGACGATAGCGAAGACTACGCCGCCGAGGGCGACGATGATAACACGAGTGCAACTGCGTTCCAGCGGGCAATGTCGTTTGCCACAAACACTCCCATGGAGTCGGCAGCCATGTCGATTCGCTCTGTCGACATTGACAACCCTGATCCAGAGGTGGTGAAGGTGGTTGGACGGCATCTGGTGCGGGAACCCGAACCGCAGCAGGATGACAATGGCGAGGGCTCGAGCAAGGCTCCAGAAGAGAGCGGCGGCAACGTCGACGAATTTGCGTCATTGAGGCTGCAGGGCGGTGACATTACTCGACAGTTGTACAATTGGCAACGAGAGCACGAGGAGGACACTGGGACGGTGAAACGAGGCCGGTCACGGTCGTTCACAATTCCTCGCCCCGCCCCGACCGGCCCTAACGAGGAGCCGCTTGATATCAAGAGCATCAAGGCCCCTGGAGGGTTTCGACGAAATTTCATTGTAAACAAGGCCCAAGCTCAAGATCCCGAGAGTTTGGGGCCGACCCACCCTGCATTTTTGACTCGAAATTTTATTGAGTTTCTCAGCATCTACGGCCACTTTGCTGGAGAAGAGCTAGAAGAGGAGGAGGACTATGATTCATCTGAGACGGGCGAGCCTGACGAAGAGACTGCCTTGTTGAGACGACCGCGACTGCGACGAAAATCGACTCATGCAGGACCCGGTAACGCTACAATTACAAAGACAGTGCTGCTGATCATCAAGTCGTTTGTGGGGACTGGAGTGCTGTTTTTGCCTCGAGCGTTTTATAATGGCGGTCTGCTGTTTTCATCAGTGTTGCTGATTACAGTGTCGTTGTTAAGTACCTGGTGCTTTGTTCTGCTTATTCGCGCCAAGGACGCGGTGGGGGTTAACAGTTTTGGTGACATTGGCGGCGTTCTGTATGGCCCCAAGATGCGACACTTGATTTTGTTCTCGATTGTGATATCCCAAATCGGGTTTGCCGCGGCGTACATTGTGTTTACCTCTGAAAACCTGCGGGCGCTCATTCTGTCCTTAACTAACCGCCAGACCGACATGTCGATCGAGTCCCTCATTGTGCTGCAACTCGTGTTGTTTATGCCGCTGTCGATGATTCGTGATATTGCAAAGCTGTCTGGGACTGCGCTCATTGCCGACTTGTTTATCATGATGGGACTGGTGGTCTTGTACTTTTGGGACGTTCGAACGATCATTACAGAGGGAGTTGCCGACGTGGTCATGTTCAATTCAGACAAGTTCACGCTGTTTATTGGAACCGCCATTTTCACCTATGAAGGAGTTGGGCTGGTGATCCCTATCCAGGAGTCCATGAAGCGGCCTGAGCGATTCATTCCTGTGCTTGGCTCAGTCATGATTTTGATTACCGTCATTTTTGTATCTATGGGCATGCTTGGGTACATGGCATTTGGCTCGACTGTCCAGACTGTGGTCATTCTCAATCTCCCCCAGGATTCTCGAGTGGTTAATGGCATTCAGTTTCTGTACTCACTTGCAATTGTGCTGTCCACTCCTCTACAGCTGTTCCCGGCCATCCGAATTATGGAGAATGGCCTGTTTGTTCGCTCGGGCAAGTATTCAACCAAGACCAAGTGGCAAAAGAACGTGTTCCGATTCCTTCTCGTCATTCTAACCGCCATTGTCGCGTGGATTGGCGCCGACGATCTAGACCGGTTCGTGTCGCTGACTGGCGCATTTGCCTGTGTTCCCTTGGTGTACATCTACCCGCCAATGCTACATCTCAAGGCAGTATCGAGAACCGCAATTGCTCGAATCGCCGATGTTGCACTCATCACGGTGGGATTCATCGCCATGGTCTACACTACTTCGCGAACCCTCGCTACTTGGTAGCTCTCCATACATAATGAAGCGGCTGTAACTTTTCACGTTTAGGAATTTAATCTCTTGATCGCGAAGCGACACTACTAAACACTAGGCGATGAGTGACGAAATCAGACTAAACCCGCGTCCAGGGTTTGTGGTGAAGACATCACTGGCCAGCGGACCACGGGCCGGTACTAAGCTATTTATGAATTTTTGCATGGACGACCAGGTCCCTGAACCAAGACTGGATCATGGTGGAGAGCTCGACGACGACTTGAGGATCCCCATAGTTCATTCCCGAGAACGAGACACTAAAGACAAGGCAGGGAACAGGAGTTTAGTGATTGACTGCTGTGCGAATCCGTCGGTGATAGCGCGCAGTTTAAAGAGCCCTGAATTCCGGTTGCTGGTAATTGACATGAGCCGACAGTTTGTAAGCGCCGAACTGGGAGTAGAGCTGTCGCCAAACTTTACCCTGCCCAAAATGCAATTCAAGGAGAATTTGGAGCACACTGTTGTCAGTCGCAAGGAGCTTACTGGCAATTCAGTGGATGGAGTGACCTCTGAGTTGGACAAAATGGCCAGCACAATTATCAACTCCAGCCAATCCCCTGCCAACGAGCCTCAACAGGCGGCTCCCAAGAACTTGATCCAGGTAGTTGGAGATGACGACGGACCGAGTGAACTGGGCGAGCCGAGCTTGGACAAAGACGACGACGACGATGATGATCTTGAGTATAAAACCAAACGATTCGACTCGTCAGCATACTCAGGGACTGGCCCGCCCCCACGGTTTCAAATTGATGTTACGTCTGAATCGAATGCCATTGAGCAATCAGATGCGCGGACGGTTTCACTGGATTCTACCGGGCGCCGAGTGGTGTATAGCGGTCTCCAAATTCCAATCCCATCCCCTGCCACCACCCTTGAAGCATATTACATTCAATCATCAAAGACACTAACCATATTTGTCTACTGAGGGTATAGGGTCAGGTGCATTTCTGCTGCCTGTATCCAAGCTGCTACTTTCTGCATTCAGGCTCCCCCTCATTCTGCGTATCCCTGAAATTTCTAGGGCCCAAATGAAATGCACGTCTCTGTATTTACTTCTGTGATTGATTGTGACGTGATTGAAAATCATGACGTCAGGGCGCATTAAGGTGGGGTAGTGGGGTATACGACAGGAGGCGGATAGCGACGTAACAGGCAAAGCCGACAGCTCACGACCTAGCCAAGGGGCCCTACAATCAGTCCACCGGTTAGTGGTGCAAACACTTTGTATTCACGGTGTGCGACTAAGTGGAAAGGGGATTTGTGAAAGACTTGCATATAAGACTTGTAGATAGAAGACGTGGGTAGGTGACTTGTGGATAAAACTTGCGTATAAAACTTCGTATCAAACTTGCGGATAAAACTTGTGGATAAAACTTGTGGATAAATGATTCTTTTTCTGTATCCATGTAATGTATATTGTAAACTCTATAGAGCCGGTCTCAGTTAGTATTACCTAGGCAAATAAATAATAGAAACTCACCGCCTAGTCCGAACCTAGCTAGCAGCCTGGATGGTAGGGGTCTGTTTAAGAATCACTCGATCGGGGACATCTTCCCGAGCCTCATCCTCGTGGGAAGATTGGGCCTTCTTTCGAGGACTAGGATTTCGCTTTCGTCCCTTGCTGGAGTGAGAACTGGAGTCAGACTTCAGACTACCATCGGATCCCCGTCGAGACGAATTGCTTCGTCGTCGACTCTCGGCATGGTCAAAGATGGACGATTCATTTTCAGTGACTCGCCGACCGGCAACAAATGCCATATTGTCTCTAAACGCCACATATTCGGAGTCGGCGTAGCCAAGCTCCTGTTCAATACACTCCGACTGCTTGCCCCGGATTCGCTCAATCTCGGAACAAGAGTAGTTGACAATGGCACGACCAATTAGCAAGGGCTCGTCACCATTCGATCTATCGACGGTGCCATTAGGTCCTCGCTTAGCCACATACAGGTCGACACACTCGGAGGTGTGGAAGTTGCCGGTGATTTCGAGAATGCCCACCGGCAGCAGACCGGCTCGGTCAGATCTAGTGATGGCAATGTAGGCCCCCTCGTCGACCACAATCGATCCATGCGCAGCCAGAGTGTGGAGAATCCAAAACTGTCGGTCTCGGATAGGGTGTTCCTGAGGGTTGAATTTGGTGTGGAGAGGCACATCGTTCAGTGTAAGGTTTTCAATGTACTCATCCACGTTAGTGGCATCCAGCTCGGGAGACATGCCCTGTTCCTGGCAGTCCTGGATATGGTTGACAATCGAATGCACGTTGCCGGGGACACTGGATCGGCAAATGATAGTAGTGACACCAGCCGACGACGCCAACTCAGCAGCAATGAGCTTGGTGGTCATACCACCAGTGCCCACATCTGATCCCGCAGACGAGACATCCACCTTGAGCTTGTGGACATCATCGACCACCAACACTGGCTTGGCGTCAGGATTCGACCGAGGATTGTCAGTGTACAGACAGTCGACATCCGTCATGAGGAACAAGTAGTCAGCATTAACCATGCCGGCAGTGATGGCAGACAAGGTGTCATTATCACCGAACCGGATCTCGTAAACCGACAGAGTGTCGTTTTCGTTAACAATAGGGATGATGCCCATATTCAGCAGCTCGTGCATTGTGTTTGCAGCATTCAAGTACTGAGTTCGGTCGGCCACGTCATTTCGAGTGAGCAGAATCTGAGCAATAGGCTGCTCCAGCTGACCAAACAAGTCTTCCCACAATCCAATCAATCGGGCCTGGCCCACGGCAGCCACCGCCTGGACCATGGACAGCTTCTTTGGTCTCGAGCTTAAGGCTAGCTGTTTGAGACCTACACCCACTGATCCGGAGGACACAATAATAACGTGATGGCCCTCCCGACGCAGCTTGACCGCCATTTCGACAATAAGCGACATGTTGGCAATCTTGTGCTCATGGGTGACCTCGTCACATAACGACGAAGTACCGAGCTTAATCACCACTGTAAAGAACTTGCGTTTTCCCATTGTGAATGACTCTTTTTGACGACTAGACCTTTTTTTATTTTTTTCCCAATTTCCCCTGTACTTTATCGATAACAGTTATCGGTACCGCCGTACCCAAATCAACTTCGGGTTCCTCGACGTTTATATAGGCTTTGGCCAAAAAAACAAATATGTTTATTTTTTCTATTTGGAATATCACTGAAAGGTCAGACATGGCGCATGCGGTAGTTTAGATGTCCTCCTTATTGGGATCACCCAGAATCATCTACGGTCGCTGAGCTCATAATGTTTCGAGGGGGCCATCTTACTGGTCGATAAGATTGCCTTACATGTCGTTACATGTTTGTGATCGGCGGGCTCTTACAGTGGGGGCAAGTGGGGCGGAATCCCAGGGGCGCTGAGTCAGGAATATGTATGTGCTAAGTAAGAAATTGGTGGGCAGTGAGTAATATATGCCGCCTCTTGGAGTCAGCACCGTTGACGCATTTTCACGCGCAGACAATTCGAGAACAACCGCATGGCGTCATACTGAAAATAGTGAAAAGGCTGCGAGGAGCCAAGGGAGGGAGCAGGGAGCAGGCAGAAGAACAAGACCGAACGATTGAGTGAAACGAGGGGTGGAATGGAAGGAGAGGAAGTAATTTAGTCAAAGGTAGAGTCAATGCAGAAAATAGAAAAAAATAGACAATCGGCTACACAGACAACCGCCAATAGAGAAAATACCCAAAATCGCGGGAATGGCATGCTCGGAAATTGCACTGGATCTTGTGGATCTTCTGTTGGGCTGCTGCTTTGTAGTTGCCTACCCTGGTTGGATGGTGCAAGGGCTCATGCAGTAGTGCAGCCACGCAAATCCCTCCAGAATAGAGCTGCTCGCTACTTCATCTCATCGCGGCATTTCCGAGTGCACTGGGCATCTGGACAAGTAGTCATCGCACTCTATTCACTGTGGTTGATTAGAATCTAATGAGTTCCCAATTGCTCCCCCACCACTCCTCAAGTCACTTTTACATTGTCACTTTGGGTTTTCAGCCTGTGGGTTCCCAACAGCTTTGATCTCTACGGCCTTTGCCCGATACAGATTATGAGGTCATTCATGCTTCAGCCAAGGGGCTACGCAGAACACTGGCGACAAGCAGAGTAGTCTGGAGGATCCACAGATTATCTGGCATTGTTGATGTGGAGTCTCAAAATCGCTCACCATCACTAATCACTCAAATCGCTCAACTGCTGCCATTTTCGCGCACTTAGTCAAATCGCTCACCAAACCCGCCTTCAGCCCGCGCCATTTTTTTTTTTGCGGCCACTTTTTTTTTTCTCTTTCGTCCCGCTTCGGACACTGCCGGGTCGCTTTTTTCACCGCTTTCACGCCTGCGGTCGCCGATCGTCTCAACCATTCCTATCGCAGCAAATCTATTATATCGATACTCAGTTCGTATGCAGCCTCCGCCAAGGGACGCATAAGGGTGGAGGGACACGACGACAGCTGTGCAAAACGTGGAGCCGACTGGGACCTAATTGAATTGGGGAGATCGCGACCGGCAATTGTGAGGGGGGGGACTGGCAGGAGCTGGGGCACGGCAGAAGATTTACACAAGGCGGGGGGATTCTGGTCAATCCGGGGAGTATCGCTTATTATTGGTCTGTGGTGAGATGACGTTGGACTGTACATGATGAAGTCATTTATGCAAAAGCAACTATGGCACTAGAACCAGAAACTAAACAGACCAGATGACCGTCACGAGAGTAGTAGAGATGGACAGAGTCGAGACAGAGCTGTCAGAGACGAGTTCGCAACACGTGCCATCGCCTGGAGACACTGGATCCTTAGACACTCAATTCAGGCTGCTATGCCCCTCCCGTTTCCTGCTGATCCGCCTCAGTCCTCGAGGCAAAAATTACCGTTAGACTTTTTTTACAACCGGGCGGGGCGGAGCGGGGCACCGGTTAGAGACCCTCGTGGCACACGGCTGAGCCAGGCTGGTCGGCGACTCGGCCCGACACAGCTAGTGTAGTAGGTGACCGTGTGGTGGTAACGACGGCGGTAGGAAACGCCTGGACCATCTGGAGGGTTCGATACGGCTGCGCGGCGTCGGTGACCGACTGATCTCAAATTCGTCGGTTGAGATAAGATCAAAAAGCTAGTCATCAAGAACAAGACCAAAACCAAAAGATGGGGTTGGTAACTGTTGCCACGTGCAACTTGAACCAATGGGCGATGGACTTTGAAGGGAACCGGGACCGCATTATTGAGAGCATTCGAATTGCCAAGCAAAGAAAGGCGTCTTTTCGCACGGGCCCGGAGCTGGAAATTACCGGGTATGGGTGTCTAGATCATTACTTGGAGTCCGATACCTATCTCCACGCGTGGGAAATGTGTGCGCAGATTGTCAGCCACCGCGACTGTCAGGATATCCTCATCGATTTGGGCCTGCCAATTATCCACAAATCAGTCAAGTACAATTGTCGAGTAATTGCATCCAATGGCAAGATTCTGCTGATCCGACCCAAGATTTGGCTAGCAAATGACGGCAATTACCGCGAAATGCGATACTTCACCCCATGGTACCGTCCTCAGTATGCCGAGAATCATGTTTTGCCCCCCGAAGTCCAGGAAGCGCTGGGCCAGAGGTCGGTGCTGTTTGGAGACGCCAAACTCGACGTGTTGGACACGGTGCTGGGGTTTGAGACCTGTGAGGAATTGTTCACCCCCGACTCCCCTCATGTTGCCCTGGCGCTTGACGGAGTAGAGATTTTTACAAACTCGTCCGGATCTCACCACGAATTGAGAAAGCTCAACACCCGTCTCGAACTCATTACTGAAGCGACAAAAAAGTGCGGAGGGGTCTACCTGTATGCTAACCAGCGAGGATGCGACGGCGACCGATTATACTATGACGGGTGCGCGCTGATTGTAGTCAATGGCAATGTTGTTGCCCAAGGAGCGCAATTCGGCCTCGACGACGTTGAAGTGGTCACTGCGACTGTCGACTTGGACGCAGTCCGCACCCATCGCGCCCAAGCGTCGTTCGGCCTCCAGGCAACTGCGTCATCGCGCAAGTATCCCACTGTAGAAGGACCAATCGAGGCACTTTCCACCCGAAAGCTTGAGTTTGACGTTTCTGTGCACCCCACCCCAGCTCAGGACATTAGATACCATACCCCTGAAGAAGAAATCGCATTAGGACCCGCGTGCTGGATGTGGGACTATTTACGGCGGTGCCGAGCAGCAGGGCTGTTTGTTCCGCTGTCTGGCGGCATCGACTCGTGTGCGACAGCGACCATTGTGTACTCAATGTGCAGACTAGTCGCGGCAGCCGCCAAGGCTGGCAACGCTCAAGTCATTGCCGACGCCAGAAGACTCGCAAACGAAGACCCCGACGGCGAATATTTGCCCGCTGACCCTCGCGAGTTTTGCGGTCGTATTTTCCACACCTGCTACATGGGGACCGTCAATTCGTCCAAAGAGACGCGGTCACGAGCCAAGCGCTTGGCTGAGGCAATTGGCGCATATCATGTCGATTTCGATATGGACAATGTGGTGACGGCGGTGACCACGCTTTTCAGTACAGTGACCAAAAAGACTCCCAAGTTCAAGGTCAATGGTGGCACACCCACCGAAAACCTGGCATTACAGAATATCCAGGCCCGGATTCGCATGGTATTAGCCTACCTGTTTGCGCAACTGACACCCTGGGTTCGGGGCAACTCCGGGGGGTTGCTGGTGCTGGGAAGTGCTAATGTCGACGAATCGTTACGAGGGTACTTGACCAAATACGACTGCTCGTCGGCGGATATTAACCCAATCGGGGCCATTTCTAAAATTGATCTCAAGAAATTTATTGCCTATGCCCAGCAGGAGTTTGACCTTCCTGTGCTTGAGGAGTTCCTTACTGCTACACCCACGGCCGAGCTCGAGCCCATCACCGAGACTTATGTCCAATCCGACGAGGCGGATATGGGACTGACCTATGAGGAGCTCTCGGTGTTTGGTCGGCTTCGAAAGATTGACAAGCTAGGGCCGTACTCCATGTTTCTCAAGCTCTATCACGAGTGGACTCCTCGACTCAGTCCCGCCGATATCGCCGTCAAGGTGAAGCGATTCTTTTACTATTACGCTGTCAATCGACATAAAATGACAGTGCTGACTCCAGCATACCACGCTGAAGCATATTCCCCCGATGACAATCGATTTGATCTTCGACCGTTTTTAATCATTCCGTCATTCCCATGGGCGTCCAAGAAGATTGACAAAGTTGTCGCGGATCAGAAAAAGGACTAGGAGAACTAGGACCAGCATACTGTAATGAGCTAGGGAGTTCGGAACTTTCCAAATGCAGGAATAATAGTATGAGATTTGCCATTGCGGTTCCAGAAATCCACTAGCGTCGTAGCAGCCCGTTCGGGCTCGTCTTCATGTAAAAAGTGACCGGCCTCATTGAAAATGACTAGCTGATACTTGCCCTGCATTTGGCCAATCATGAGCTCTTTATCGAGCCGGTCGGTGCCAGCAAGTATGAGCAATCGGGCAGCTGGTGCCGTCAAGAATGATGCCGACAGGCCCTCAAACCACTGCTGCCAGTACGGTTCAGTATGACGAAGATTGAGTCGCCAAGTGTACTGCCCCGACTCGGGAATAGGGCGGAGCAGTCCCGGCACTGACACAGCAGCACTGGACCGGTTGCGCAGGGTGCGCGAAGAGACATGCCACTCAATTGCCCGGTCAATGCTATCAAACTTGGCGGGCCAAGTGTCCAGCACCCGGTTCATGGCTCGCACCGACTCCGATCCCAGTCCTTCTACCACGTCCATCACTACCAAGCCCACAATTTTGCGCTGAAGCGGTCCTTTGACGTGAGAAGCCTTGGCCACTACTGATCCGCCCAGTGAGTGGCCTACAAACACGATTGGCGGCTCATGGCCCTGTTTCCATCCCATCTTATCCCACACGCCGGCAATTGCGGCGAGGAAATCGGCCGCCAGCTTGTCAATGCCAAAGTCGTTATCAGGGCTATCGCCACTATCACCATGAGACCGCATGTCAACCGCCATTGTACCCGCTACCTCGTCACTGCCGGCTCTACCGTCGGGGCCACCGGTATCTCCAAACAACCGCCGGACATGCGTCGATACTAGAGCAAAGCTCAATGCAGAGGACCCAGCTCCGTGCTGAAATACAAACAGCGGCTCGTCGACACTGCTGGGAGGGTTCAGGTACACGTTGAGGTCGACATCCCCGTCCACCTTGACTGGGAATTTTTGTTCAAAATGGTCCGTCCATGGAACAGGTTTGACCCTTCTAGGTCGCGACAGCGGCCTGAGCGGCGGAGGCATCGACACTTGGGGGCCAGCAGTGCCAGTACCCTCAGGAACCCCAGGCAGCCCAGATGTACCAGTTCCAGGTCCAGCTGCATCGTCAGGAGCGCTGCCAGCGCTGGGTGCTTTTCGTTTAAACAGTGACTTCTGTATGTCAGACATGATGGCATGAACACCGGGTTCGGGTACAAGGCGGCGAATTAGAGTGCGTTTGGGGTATGAATGCAAATGAGAGGGCTTCAGATAGGATGAATGAGATGTATTAAAGATCAAAAGATGGGCAGGAATTGATGATTGAAGGGTGCTTGTGTGGTGAGATGATGGAGAGTGAAATTCGGAACGTCAATTGTGGCGGTGCAGCATGGCAGTGTAGCAGATGTGCACAGGGGTGTATGGTGTGGTAGGCTACTGTGGCAGTGCGGATCACGAAACGACACCTGGAGTCTGAAGTTATGGCACTGCGCTGAATAAAATGATTCAAGTCAAGGAACTGCGCTGAGATCAGCATAATGCAATAGCTCAAATAACTCGACAGGGTCACCGGCCTAAAGGTAGAAGGATAATCGAATTTCGTCCTTGTGACGCCCATTGCGTGAGCCCCCATCCAGCCCTCTTTTCAGCCAGTGTCAACTCGAATTCCGAAGAGAGGATGATTTTTGTCTTGTCGAAATCAGTGCCCGGAATGAGCACTTTGATGTGGCCATTTTCTCAGCCCGCTAAAACATTATCGCTCGTGTTTAAATTAGTCTTACATAGCATACAATGAGAGTTCGCATCATCTTGCCGCAGTCGCGGAAAATAACGAAATATGGGCGTCATGCTCATTGCTGACGGCAATGCTCATGCGATGGGGATGAAACGCTACTGCAGATACGTGCACATTCTTTGGCATCATATACCCTCCTGGAGATCGAATTGAGGACACCCGCGAGCCATTGGTCGCCCATACCCCTACCGATTGCGACCCAATGGCAATAACTGGGGCATGCTCGTGCACATCCATAGCTCTCATGTAATTACCTCGAGCGTATGGAGCATGGAAGGACGTTACCGGACTGTTGTACCGGATATCCCATAAATGAACCTGTCCATCTGTAGATCCCGACACCAGCTCCCGAGGCCCTCCGCGCTGCATATGTACATTGACCACCCATGACTTGTGGCGTTTCCAGGTCTGAATTAGCGCCTCGCGAGGATCAATGCGCCGGTCATACACTCTGACAGCGCCATCTCCAAACCCAGCCACAAATACATTGCCAGACACTTGATCTGATGTGATGGAGGTCACCGGACTACCCGACCGCGCAGGGAAGTCCGCTATGCATACTTCCTGAGGCGCATCCCACAGTCGAATCACCTTAACGTCGCCCCCCACGTACAGGGCGCCTCGAGATTGCTGCCATTCTGCGACTAGGCCGCTGCTCTTTTGCGCAGGCAGTAGGTCGCCCAGAACGCGCCACGAGCTGGTCAGCTCAATGCTTTTTGGCGACGAAAAGTGCTTGTACAACCTCACCACACCCTCGCTAGACCCCGTCAGCAGCATTGGGTGGTCGTCCTCATTGAGCAACTTGAGCTCAGTAATTTTGGTGCCGGCAGGGTTGCCGTTACAGAATCGATTCAGCTTGGCAGAGGTCTGCCAGTCCCAAACCGTAACCCCATCCCGGTCGTCCGACACAATGAGATGAGAGTCAAACTGCGTGTACACCATTTTACTAGGCTGGGAAATGTTATTGAGAAACCCGACCTGGGTATTCCACGTCCCCTTGACTGCCAATTCCTTATGCAGTTGAGTCTCGGCAATAATCTTTTCGTTGCGGCTCTTTTTCCACATGCGCTCCATATATCGCTCGCTGCCCGGCTCGTCAGTCTCAGAAGTGCTCATTTGCGGTTCTTGGAAATACTCGCAGCACCAGTCGAAAAAGCCCGACACAAACGGCAGTCCTGAAGGTTTGGGCCTAGTGTACCGCACTGGCAGTGGCCGTTTGCCAGATCCGTATGGAATTGATCCCACATCTGCGGGGTGCTCGAGCTGAGGTTCGGGCACGCCGAGAGCGAAATTCTTGAGCGTCGCCGCAAACGACACTGACCGCTTAAGCAGCCCGGGCGCCTGCCCCCCGCCACCACCCCCAGAGGTGTGGTCTGAGGCGCTGACTTGCCGCTGGGGTGATATCGACTGACCCGGTTGAGCTGACAGTGTCCGCTGTAACGGCTGGGTCGACAATTCTCGCGCTGAGTGCCGCAGTTTCCCCGGAGTGTGTCGCTGCTGGGCTAAAAACTCGCCCAATTCCTGTGCCCGCTCAGCTAGCGGCGTCTGCTCAAGTTTGACCATCACATAGTCGACCAAATCCTGTGCGTAGTCCGCAACTTCCGGGAACGGGTCTTCGGAGAGCACCAGCAATGCCTTCCACACTGTCATGTGAAGCGACCCGTACGCAGGCGAGCCGTCTCGAATGGTCTCAAGCTCTGCTGGGTTGCGTACGAGCGCTACGTCTTCTTCGAGCGAAGTATACGCAGCTACTACAAACTGGTTTGGATGCAAATTGACATAATTCGAAAACAGCACCACCACTTCTCGACGCACAATTGACGACGCGTCATTGACATTAGCCAGCACCGCCAGTGGCAGCTGATCAGATTCCAAAAACGTAGTAAGCGCGACAATGCACGCAGTTCGGACCTCCGGAACTGGGTCTGCAAGCATTGCCGCCAACCGCTCCGGTGCCCGTTCTCGGGCGCCCACCGCCTTGGCCTCACTAAATCCAGCCCACATTTGCGACAGGCACAGGCACGACCATTGTCGGAGTAGCGGCGACTCAGCTTCACTCATGTGCATCAGGCACGCCCGCATCAGACCGGTGCTCAAGCAGAGTTTTTGGCCCTGGCGGTATCCTCGACAAAACAGCGTCAACACAAACGCACACATTGCCAAGTGCTCATAGACGTTAACAGTAGCGACCGAGAAGCCGTCTTGAGGGACTAAAATGTTAATAAAATACGCATACCCATTTTCCTTGACCAGTTCGTGCTGGATATGGGCGTAATCGACGGCCATTACTCGGGCCCAAATGAATACCAACACTGGCTTGAGCTCAGGGGCCGGGGACTGTAACAGCTTCACGACATAGGGGAAAATACCAATTGAGAGGGCCAAATGTACTGCTTTAGGGCCCAAATCAAGGTACTTGCTCAGTAGAATTAGCGCTCGGAGTCGATGCAATTGGGATAATAGCACTTGAAGCAGGACTGGCAATTGTTCGGGAGGCTTGTCCAGATCGGTCGACCGGTACTTGAGCCAGTACTCAAACGCCGTTAGTTGCTGTTCAAAGAACAATGACGGTCGGTACTCGTATAGGCCCTCACCACGCTCGGCCGCGTGTAATGCAGACAGTTGAGCAATGCAATGGTGGAGTGCCATGTCCCACGCGTCCCACAATGGGTGTGAATGCATTTCAGGTAGGGTCGGGGATGACACCGGGTGGCAGTTGTGGACTCGCATGATGCGCTCCGCGAGCAAAAAGTTGCGAAACATGGCCGCAACGACCAAATCCTGACGAAACAGTCGCTTAAACACCGCCCCATCAAGAGTCGACCATGCAATGGTGTCGGTAATAGCGGTGAAAATCCAATTGAGTTCTCCTAACGGAGTGCGACGGTCGGAAATGCGACCAGGTACGGTCAAGTCATCGACTTCAACTTTGAGCGGCGATTGCATAACAAACCACCGAATCGCGATCTCTATCGGAGACGTAATGCAGCATGTAAACAGGTCAGCAGGCAGATCGGGGTGCATTGGTAGCGTTTCGTCAGCCCGGCACGCCGCCAACTGGATGCAATTTTCATATGCCGCTGCCGGAGTCATGCCAGATCGGTCCTTGCCAGCCTTGATATCCTGCTGCTCGTCAACCTTGCGCTTTTCTACAAACCGATGAAAGTTGTTGACAATATGGCCAGCGCCATGGCAATCATAGGCATATATTACAGGGGTTCCCAGCCATGTCTGCAAATCGTACACCGACACTGGAATATACTGGGTGTATCCGCGATTAAACACCCAAATCTCGCCACTGGGGGTCGGCCGAGGGACTCCATGGCCATTATAGTGAAACAGGATGCGCTCATCCCGGGCGCTGCGCCGAATGCTAATACAGAACCGTTTCATGTCCTCGACGTTGGGGTCCAGCGACTGCTTGTACTTTGTGCGGGTCGACAGTTGCTCATATTGGGTTTGGAGTTGCTTGCCGATTTGTTCAATGGACTTTTTTGGGTCATTGACCGCACTTGGGTTGATCCACGCCTCCAAAAACGCCGCGGGGCGGGTCTTGATAACGTCTGGCGGGTCCACTCCAATGTTTAGACACAGTACAATCGCTCCGCTCACCGTTCGTTGACGGTCTTTCATTCGCCATTCAGACAATTTGTCGTCTCGAGGCTTAGCAGCAGGGTTTCCCGACGTCTCGTGACGCTTGCTCTCATAGTATAGGTAATAGACGTCTGCCAGCAGACTGAGATATTGCTCGGATTCGTATTCTGCGTCGAAACCATGCCGAATTGACGTATTATACGGCGCATTACCGGCAATTGGAGGCGGGGCCCCGGCATGACCATTGACCGCGGTCCCGTTTACAATGCCATTCCCATTACCTGCTCCGGTCCCAGCTCCGGTCCCAGCTCCGGTCCCAGCTCCGGTCCCAGCTCCGGCTCCATTGTCAGGTATTAAACTGTCATTCCCACCGTCATTGTCGTTTTCAGTCTCTGGACTGCCGCCCGTCCCATTGAGATCACCCGGCACCGCAGCCCCATTACCGTTGCCATTAGCTGTTCGTAGCGTGCCATCTGCCGCGGTGGCAGGGTCCAGTCCGAGCTCCAATTTCGACAAGATCGCTGTCTCGTCAGACTTCGCGTCGGTACTAGCAGTAGTGGATGGCTGGGTCGGGGGGTCACGCGACGGGCGGGGCCCAAGTAGTGACACGGTGCCTTTCGATGGCAATTCGATAGCCCTACCGCCTCCAGGTTGGTCTGCCTGCCGAGCCATCGCATTAGTCTTGGGCAGCATATCCTCGTTAATTGGACCTGCACCTGCTGGTACTACCCGTGACCGCTCAGTTGCCATCTAGTTAGCAATCATCGATTCCAAGTGTACGGCCGGCTGGAGCCGGCTTTTGAAGGTAAAACTTACAACTAAGAGCGAATAAGTAAAGCAGAACTGACTCGATCAGCACCCGCTGGTGAGTAGAACGCTCTCAGCTAGGTCCGTGCGGTGTTGTCGCTGCTTCAGGTCAAACCAGCCAAATCTCAACTCAGTATCAGACAGGAACGATAGGATTTGAGGCTTGGGAGGGGGCCGGTGCGGCGATGGCGCGGCTGTGCATAGTCAACGAGGAGAGCTGGAGTGGGGAGGCGATCGCGGCGGATTCACAGTTGAAATATGGAAACAGACCCCGTACCGGCTGGGGCTCAGAAAACACCTGATCCGGAGGCAGGACATGCACGGACTCCGCGCATGCTAGCGATGCCTTGAACCTCAAACGCCTACCATCCCTATGCGCTACGCTACCTGCTACTGACACAATGCCTGCTACTTCCCTAATGAAATTCCAATCAGAATAAATGACCGTACCAATATCTTGAAACAGGTCATGTTGTGTCGCTCAATTGAGATAGCCCTGGCCACCTTGACTTTATCTATGAATCAGTAATATATAACACAAACCCTACATCTGGCTCTGTACTATACCGACAAGTGAAGCAGAGTTTTGACACATCTTCTCACACTGAGCGAAAGTTGAAGCTCAGGGCAGAAAAGCTCTATCTTAGCAAAAGCCCAACATCAGCTGCCAGAGCCTAGTTCCCAAACGCGGTCTTCGATTTGACTGAATGCCGCGATGGCACACAGGACTTCAAGGCACTGAACCCTTGCACTATAATCTGATTTATTGTAAGCATTGAAAAAGACATCAATCTCAAGGATGATATATTATCTAAATCATTAAACAACCACCATGACTACTCACTCCATCTAACATCCATCGTAAAGCTTTGCACTCCCCATTACTGTCCTTTCGTTTCCCATTTGCCGAGAACAGTGGCTAGGAGATGGCTCGTTATTGTATGGCTGAACAGGCGGCGATCTATGAGGCATGCCTTGAGTCTACGCTCGCGCATGCTTTGTAGCCTTTCTTAGACGCAGACAGCGCCTTTGCTGTACCAAGCATCTTACTCAGTTTCAAGCACCATTTTGAGGGCCCGCTTAGGTCGGAGGCAATTTTGCTCAAGATAATTAGCTCGTCGCCGGTCCAGGCCTATAATGTCTTTGCTCGAGCTCATTGGTGATGCATGGAGCTGCAGTTGGCTGCTTGGAAAAAATTGCTCGCTAAAGAAGGCGTTGAAAATGAGCTGAGATAATACCTCGCCGAAAGTTGGTCTGAGTATAAATGCAGCGGACTGCGACTGCTTCATGTAAATACCTCCATTCACAATGGGCTGGTTTCATACTCAGGATGGAGTGTTGTATAATTGTAGCGACACTGAGAGTTTGTTGTTTGCTCAGGGCCATACCCAGTCACAGGCAATGCTGCCTTTTGGTTCTAATGTGAAGTATGCTCGGTGGACTACTTACTACGTGGTGGCGATCATTTCTGTGATCATCGGTAGGCGAATTGCTGATCATATAGTTGATTCTCGGTACCGCCACGGCAATTCGAAGGGCGGTATTCCTATCATTGGTCGCTTAGTTTCAATTGGCCGGTTCGTTGGGTATCGTAGACTGCCAAGTACAGTGCATCGCTTGACTTGCTTACCATCCTCTGTCGGCGCCTGTATAATGCTTGGGACCGGGTTCCTATACATGCTACTGATCTGCTTTATTCCTCGGTTTTACTACCGAGAATGCTTCGGGTTTGGAAGTCCGCCCTTAGCAATTCGGGCTGGGCTTATGGCCAATGCTCTCACACCATTCATCTATACATTCTCTGGCAAGACCAATATCATCTCTGCACTGACTGGGGTGTCTTACGATAAAATACAGGTATACCACGCTGGCCTTGCGTGGGGATCGTTCTTCTTCGCCTGGGTCCATGCCATTCCGTTTTTTGTTCAGCTAGTAAGGGAAGGGGGAGCCAGTTGGCTGAGGGTACAGTTCAATGACTCGCCAGAGTACTTGTCCGGCGCCGTGACGATTGTGGCACTGGCAATCCTTAGCTTCTGTTCGCTCAAGGCCTTTCGGAACAGGTTCTACGAGCTTTTCCTCCATATCCACTGGCCCACAGGCATCGCTTATTTGGGATTATTGTTTTGGCATGACGAGGAAGAGCTCGAGTCCTGGATGTACTTGTGGGGGGCTCTGGCTGCATATGCTTCGGGACTGTGCTATCGGTATTTGCAAAAGACCAGCTATCTCCAACTCCGAGGCGAGTGGTTTAAGACTGAAGAGGCCACGCTGCGAGTCCTCAGTGACGAAGCAGTTGAGGTGACAGTATTCACCCCAGCCATCAAGCCATGGAAACCAGGTCAGCACTTGTTTATTCGGTTCGTGTCTGTTCAGCCATTAGGTAACCACCCGTTCACAATTGCGTCACTGCCAGAGAGATCAGAAGGCCACGCTGGTACACTTAAGATCAGGTTAATTGCCAGACCCTGCACGGGCTTTACCCGAATGTTGTATGCCGCTGCAGAGCAAAATTCCGAGTCTTCGTACCGAGTAGTCTTAGACGGGCCCTACGGCGGAATTGATCGAGACATATGCTCGTTCGACGACGTGATTCTGTGCTGCTCTGGTTCCGGGGCTACTGCCATTTTCCCTTTTCTCAGTTACCTAGCACAAGCATCACAGGTATTCACTATTGCAGTCAAGCGGATCCGCCTGCTGTGGTCAATCCGTCACCTCGACGCCTACGACTGGTTTCGTGATGACATCGAGCAGGCGGTTGAGCTGTTGAAGGGAACAATTGAGGTCGAAATTCTCGTTCATGTCAGCCAGAGCCAGTCGACAGCTCCAGGGTCCCCAAGTTTGGCCGAAAAAACGCTATCAACCGAGGTCACAGACCACCCGAGTGTAGAGACCCCATCAGCCACATTCAAGCCAGGACGCGCATCCATTCATCAGCAATTGAACTCTTGGAGTGAGAAGTTTGAAAACCGAGCAATTGTCATTACTGCTGGGTGCGATGGAGTGCGAAATGAGGTCTGCTCCGCAGTTGCAAACTTACAAACTCGCGTCCTTACAGGCGCCCAAAAGGAAATTTATCTTCATACCGAAAGCTTTGGATGGTGAGCCGCCGGCAATGTAATCGCATATACTCCACTCTAGCACACAGACCTTTCACATACTGTCGGGCACACCCTGAAATCATGGTCACAGACCATACCGCTACTTCATCCTCCCCGCTAGCCCCCTGAGGGCCTTGTAACTTAGGATGCTCGGTTAAAACTTCCAATTAGGCTCCAATTAGGCTTAGTTAGCCGCCGTCGCTCCCAACTGCCGTTTGCCCCGCCATCGCCATCTCGGAAGGCGGTCCCCGGCAAAGGACCGGGCACAGCCGTGCCGAACTTCGGTTTCAGAGATGGGCGATAAGGTGGGTGAAAAATCAGACAAATCTGATCAGAAGACCAGTTTAGGAGCAAAGCGAATAGTCGACAGGCAGCTTATAAAGGTCGGGAAAAATTTGTCCGCGCACGCCATGAGCGGCGATATTACTGCGTCGCAGAAAATGCTGGCGGCCTGCTCGGGATCTCTACTGACGTCAGTAGTGGTCAACCCGTTTGATGTGGTGCGAGTGAGGTTGCAGCAACAGTCTGCATTTCCCATCGCGACCGCCACTTCAATAGCTCAAAAATTGCATCCGGTCACGACGGTTCCAAAGGGTCTTGGAGTTACGGCGTGCTGTAAGGACGTGTTTTGGTTCCCTAGCACTTTTGACTACTGTGTGGCCTCCGAATTCGATGCCTGCGCAGTGGAGGAAGCCCAGTCTCGACGGTTTGTGTCAACTCTAGACGGATTCAGGAAGATCATCCACTTTGAAGGGGTCCCGACGTTATGGAGAGGGCTCTCATTGACGCTGCTCATGTCAATTCCCTCAAACGTGGTCTATTTCACTGGATACGAGTACATGCGAGATCGATCGCCAATCAAGTCCGAAGTACTCAACCCATTAGTGTGTGGCGGGCTCGCACGAGTACTGTCGTCTACAGTGGTGTCGCCAATTGAGCTAATCAAGACCCGATTACAGTCTGCGTCGTTTATTCAAGAAAACCCGCAACCGAAGCCATCGCTACCCGGAGCCACTCGCAAAACGCCTACAATTGGAGCCGGAGCGACTCGCGCAGCAGCAGCGGCAGCAGCAGCAGCAGCAGCCGGTACCACAGCGACAGGAGCTGCGGTTGAATCGCCCTCGACACTGGTTTTCCGAGGAGTGCGAGAGATGATTGCATCCCAGGGTATTACATCGCTGTGGAGGGGACTAGTGCTAACGCTTTGGCGTGACGTGCCGTTTTCAGCGGTTTACTGGACGGGCGTCGAATTTGCTCGCCGCGAATTGAACAAAACCCACTATTTTAGAACTAACGACGCAACGTTTCTTGAATCATTTATTGCAGGGTCCACTGCCGGGGCGGTGGCTGCCGTTATCACTACTCCATTTGATGTGGGCAAGACTCGACAGCAGGTTTGTCATCACGAGGCCCAGTCAACGCGACTAGGCATGTTACAGTTTATGGCCCAGATTCTTCGGACCGAAGGATTTGCGGCCCTGTTTGTAGGGGTGACGCCTCGAATTCTTAAAGTTGCTCCGGCGTGTGCAATTATGATTTCGTCGTACGAAATGGGCAAGAAGGTGTTCCGCCAGTACAACAAGCAGTGTGATGAGGAAGAATTGAGTGGTATTTTGCCATCGTAGTCCTACGTCGGGACTGTCATGGGCAATATCAGCAAAGCATAGAGCATATATGTAATATAATAATTAGCATTGAGAGGCATACGCCCCAAACCCCGCATATTGGTCTGAGGAGTTGTTTTGCGAGAAGCTCAGGGGCGGGGTCGATGCAGGGAAGTTTGTGATGGAATCGGGGAAACTGACAGGATTGCAGCCCTCGGATTCAACATGTAGCCGGTTCTCATCTGTCTTTGTAGACACCAGACTGACCAGCCGATGATAGCGGTGCTTGAGCCCTAAGAGGTCAGAACCAGCTCCGGGCTCAGAGGGATCAGGATCAGGATTAGGTCCAGGCTCGGGCTCGGGCTCAGACCCGGGTCCGACAGGGGCATTGTCGGGTTTGCGCTCGCAGTCACCACGGTCACCCCGGTCGTCGAGTTGCAGCGCATTCTCCGCTTGATTGGAGTAATTGTTCAAGTCCTTGCTGTCCTTCCTCTCGGTGTTGTGGTCGTTGCTGTTGTCACTGGAGCAATTAGGCGCTGAGCTAAGGGGCCGGTAGGCAAATGGGAATTGAGACGACGGTGTCAGCACTGGGGCCAACGGAGAGACGTCATCCAGCAGGTTTGAGCGCTCACTGGAATGAAAGTAGGAATCGCGACTGGCGTTCAATACCTCGCCTGGGCGCAAAGGGGGCCCCGGATCACGAGGCGACAAGTCGAAGGTACTCAGAATCTCCATGATGCGGTCGGCGTGAACCTTGACAGATCCCGCGCTGGTGCTCAATTCAGAATAGAGCATGGTGAGGCAATCGTTGAGGCAGGCAATTACCGAGTTTCGAAACGCGCATTCCAAGGCTGACGCCCGCTCTCGCTCTTGGTGACAACCCATTTTGAGCGATTCAACGTCGTGGGTAGCGTAGTTCTTGTACAACGCTCGGTAGTACTTCTTTTCGGCCATTGCCACTGCCTTGAACGCCTTTTGCTTCTGAACCTCCTGGCGGCGAAGGCTCTCCAATTTGGACAGAATTGTTTGGGCTCTGGTGGCTACATCGTTGCTGAGTGCCTGGATTCCAGTGGAATCGGGCTCTATTTGGTCCATAAGCAATGCCAGCGACTCATCCTTGATTTTGGATGCCCACAATGCTAACCCCGAAGCGAATTTAGACCGGACAACCGCAGAAGATTGATAAGCGTTGATGGAGGATTTGAGCAATTTGATAAGGTCAGCAAGAGACTTTTGCTTAGTACGAGACCTGGTCCTGAAAAGCGAGTGGATTGAAGATAGCGAGCCATAGCTGTTTACGGAGTTCAATTTTGTTGACATGAGGGGAGTTGGAGAAATTCAAGATGAGCAAATTGGGATCAAAGTAAATACATGACGAATGGAATATATTGAGACTACTGGGACTACAGCTAGCGCAAAAGCAGACCGGTAATTGTAAATTACCGGGTTGCGAACCTAATTGCTGGATTTTGACTCCAACTGGCCAGATCAGTCATGACAAGAACCCAAAAGAAGCGAATGGTGAGGTTCGATACCATACAAAGGAATTATCGTGTCCAGTCAACAATGGCTCGACTTGAATTAAAAACGGCACTCAATTGATGGCATTGCGTTCGTATAATGGCACTAAACTGATGGCATCACGAGTGCGAGCGACTATGGCCATTCAAATGCAAAAATGGAGGAATTCTACCAGCATATTATCGCGGCAGTGGAGAAATTCCGCTACCCGCGCTAAACGAGCTGCTCGTGCCTAACTGTTATTGCATTGCTTATTTACGCTTCGAGTCAGACTCGTCTTCGGGAAGCTGCAACCCAGTGCTATCAGCAATGAACCTTCTAGTCTTGTGGACCCCATTCTCGAGCCCTTTAATGCTATCGTTAACCGTGGAATCAACCGTCGAAGCCAACTCTTCGATCTGAGCTTGGGTCTTGGTGTGATACTCCGCCAGCACTGGCGACTTTTGCTCAAAATGCCATACAAGCGCTCGAGTGTTGTTAAACGTCTTGGGCAAAAAGTAGTAGAAGGCGCCAATTCCAACCGCTAATGGCGAAATCGCTCGCACAAGCACATTGCGGTTGCGGGACAAGATTGATCCAGTAAGCGCGCCCACTAGCACGTAAATACCTCCGGGTAAAATATCCTCGTCCTCAGCCTTGAGACCGGCAACAGTTCCAGTGACTGACTGCTCGACATTAAGGTACTGCTTGAACGCAGAATCGACTTGTTCCTGGCCCTTGTTGGTCTTATCGGCAAGCCATTTGCGCGCAATCGATACATTCTTTTCCAGAGCTTCAGAAGAGCGTACTCGGACACCGTTTACAATGCTAGTATCCAATGGTCCAGGCTCGGTTGGCTTAGGATCATGAGCAGCCTCAACTGATCCAGGCACCGGAGCCACAGCTACACTGTCCTTCTCGTCATAGAGATTTTTCTAGTCAGCACCAATTCAGAGTCCCCTCTGCCCACTACGCAGCACAACCATCCCCACTTACAGACTCGGCCAATGCTACCGGGGCAGCCAATGCTCCTCCCAGGCCGACAAGCGCGTACTTGCTCGCCAGTACTATCCTCTGCCTCATCATTCTTCCTCTACAACCAAATCGCCAAACTCGGCCTGGAAAATGTCGAATCACCGACCGCCAATGAGACGCGCGGCTGGGTAGTAACCTACCGCTATAATCTAATTTGTCAGCCGCTCGCTCGGTCCGAGCCTCGGCCTCGGCGGTATCCGTGCAAACCTGGGGAAACGGACCTGATTTGGCACATCTTCACCAGACACTAAGAGAAAACGAGACGAGCAAAGGACCGCGGAGAGAGGGGTGACAAAAGCAAAGGACCACTTAACGCTGGCCTCACCGAGTCGAGTTAGAACAGGTGCCTGAGTTTATAAGCTGAATAATCCATGTCTCTATTCAACGACCCAGGGTCTTGCGGACCTTCAAACCCTCTACAAAACCTAGGCAAGCAGGTGTCTGGAGATGGAAGCCAACTTCATCGAGACCGCGTGAACCCAGCGGGCGCGGGCCCTGCTAACCAGTTTCGGACGTTTCGCGGCACTGGAAACGAGAGCCTGAGCCGGGACTTCGATGCATTTGCTCAAGGATCAGGGCCTAGCCCGTTTCAACCTGAGCTGGGGTTCCAGTCGCCCCCCATTCCACAACCCCAGGTGCAGCAGCATTTGCCTCAAGCTCAATCTCGGGGAACCGCTCGCCAGCCAGATTGGGCGAGCCAGTTTTCAAAAATGTCGCTGTCCCAGCACCCTGCTCAGCTGCCGCCTGCACAACTCCAGCATCAATCTCAAAATCAGCATTCCCACTGGCAGCAAGGCTTCATGTCAAGATCGTCGCACGAAAGCGCGCTTGCACCCAATTTCGCCATGGCCCCTCAGACTGCATTTTCTGGCTTTCAGACTGATGGGTCGGTTGCACGTATGACTGAGCATCAACAACAGCATCATTTGAACGCCAGCGCCGAGGCCGAGCAGCGGGTTTTTTCAGACGCCTTTGACCAGTTTGAGCGCGAGCTTATCCAGACACAGAGCCAGCAACAGCAGCAGCCCATGCAGGAGCCAATGCAGGAGCCAAAACAGGAGGCCCTTCAGGCTGATGCTCAGGCAGGCCCTGGAGAGGACCTGTCGGGCGTGGCCAAGGTTATTGTAGATACAATTGGTAACGGCGAGCCGTCAAGGACTTCAGAAAAACTCCAAAACTCAAAGTTCCTCAACCTGATGCAGCAATTATCTGACAAGCAAGTCAAGCTCGAGGGCGACAAATTCGTAGACGGCCAAGGAAATGAAGCAGTACTAACAAGCGGGTCATCTCGCTCGGCAGAAAAGATCCCCGAAGAATTGGACGCTCCGCGAAATGATGAGCCACGGTTGCCCGATCCCTTTGACTATATCCAGCAAATGCAGGGCCGAAATAAGGGCAAGCAACCAGCGGCTGAACCCGGCGAGCCACCAGCTGAAGAGGAGCCTGATCTAGCATACAACATTTCTTCATTTGAGTACGCCCAGAATTTTGGTCCGAGCGGGGTTGCTCAGCGGTTCAATTGGGAGGAAAAGTACGACGAAATGCTGTATCAATAGGACACAGGTATCTGCTTCCGATGTACCAGGGCTTGGTAGCAGATACATGAGCCTTGGGTCGTTCATCAATCATTGTCTACACACTAGCAAAATCAGGACAGGCTCGTCATTACTAGCCCGCGTGTCAGAGTCCTGCTCACACATTAATCCGGGGCTTTGTGGCAAACTTGACCCGGGAATTTTGAGAATTCTGAGAATAAGTAGGGTTAAATGGGTCGGCGTCGCTGCCAATGCCATGCGAAGACTCGACCACGCCGGCTGATGAATGATAGTCATTCATTCCGGCTGAATGATAATCGCTCATTTCGTACTGGTCGAATCCTCGGTATCCGTGATCGTGCCTGCCATAGTCGGGAGGGTATCCCGGCGCCTGGTTGTGATTGTGATGATTATTATAACCATAGTCATGACGCCCATAATCTTGGTGACCATAGTCATGATTTCCATACTCATTGTGGCCATAGCTGTCGATTTCGTGTTCTTGGACCGCCGGGTATTTATCAGTGGACCCTGGCGAATCGACCTCTTTTGGTGGGTATGCCGTCATTGACGGGACCGCGCTAGCGCGATATGCAGAGACAGAACTGTCCACAAACTGCGGAGGATGGCGAACGTGAGGTTCTTCACTTTGGCAGCACCAGCAACAACAGCAGATTGTAGCAGCAGTAGGGCCCAACGTGCAGCACCGGGCAATTGCAATAAAGATCCATAGTACTATCAGGTTAGTCTGATCCTGGTGTCTTCTACCTGTGACCCCCCCAACTTTTCCCTTCGTACTTACAAATTAAAGCTGCAACCACAATGCCAACAATGAATACAACCTTGCAAATGGTGTTGTGAAGACAAGAATGAAAGCTTTTGAATGCTAAGTTAGTTTTCACGCCGAATTCAACATGAAACACTGATTCAGACTCTAATTATTCCCCGGCTCAGGGTGAACAGGGCCGGAGTACCAAAAGGGGGTACTTACAGTCGGCGGTGCCTTGTAAATCGCGCCTAAATAGTGAGCTCTGGAGAGCCCTCACCACGCCGGTTGCCAGGTCTTTTGGGCACACGTCCATTGGGTATACAGTACGAAAAGCGCAACACGTCTGGGTGCTGGAGTCCCCCCTTTTTCTATTACACGATCTTTGGAAACGAGGAGGCATCAACTGAGACATGTCTAAGACATGCACATCACCGTTGCATGAGGGAGACAGGGCGGCCCGGGTGGGCCAAACCCACGATCCGCTTCCACCCTGGGATGCCGGCTCCACCAGTAAGCAGTGGGTTTAGGCGCAGGACGCAGCTGAGGCCTGCAGCAGCCTACATTCAGGGCAGCACTTTCTACGTAGATTTTAGTACGTGGACCCCCTCGCCCTGTCTACTGCGGTGAAATGTCAACTCCCAGCCTCTTTCATCTAGGCGGTGGTCGCTCCGATCACTTTGCCTAACTGGGACAAAATTTACCCTAATTAAGCCGTCGGCTGAAAATCACGTCAAATTTAGTACTGATAAGTCGATCTGGGGTGACGGGCGCCTGAAGAGGTGCGGGTTGAGCCAACCTAAGACATCACCAGTGGAGGAGTAAGAAGGAGGTTAGACAGCACTGTAGAACGGAATTCTGGGGTAATGGCATGGGCATATTCAAGTTCAAGCCGATTGCAGCTAGCTGCTACGTTGTTGTATTCGGTAGGTCCTGGCGGCTGCCGGCTGGCTTCCTGACCGCCCTCGCTCCTGGCCAGAGCAGTGAGGTGGAATTTTCCTAGATGTGGGTGCAATTAGTAGATTAATTATGTAGCTATCATTGGCGCTGCCACTGACGCTGCCACTCGCTGGCGGTAGCGCTACCCAAAAATACTCCTCATGTCCACATAACGACGCCCCGAATTCTCAAGATACTTGCTAACCACTCGTTTGCGAGTAACATCAAACCTGGCACGGTTCTGTTCCGCCTTGGCCCTGTATTCGTCGACGCTGTAACTGGCGTCCATGCTTCGAGCTCGGTCAACGTCAAAAACACTATCCAAGTACAGCAATTGGTTGTACAGCATCTTGTCAGTGTACTCGTATGACATCGCCCCGCTGCAGAACCCCTGTTGATCACTACCATGACACTTCTTGCCGTATACGTCGACCTGACGCGTCCGCGTATTGCAGGAATTGTCATCGCAGCAGAGCCACCCACTGTAGTACCGCCCAATGTGGTCGCGGATCGACGCCTCCAGTTGCGCATTAACCCGGGTCATGGACAGACGCTGATGGCACTCGCCGCATTCGATCCCATCGTCTACCACCAGCTTGCCCACGTTGAGGCCCTCGAACTGGAAGACGTGCCCGGCACCGCACTTGAGCTGGAGTCGTGCAGCGTCTCGGAACCGTTCCTTGTCAGAAATTGTCGACTCTAGGGGCTCAATTTGCCGGTCCAGCTGACCATCCGTCGCCACAATTGCCTGCCGATGCTTCGCCACGTCCAAACCTAAGCTCATTGCAATCTGGGTGCTGTCAGCGACGCCATCAACTGGGCCCAGCAATCGGGTAATCACATTAAGGATTTGGTGCGACAGGTAGTACTCGGCATCTGGAACCAGACTCTGCTTTTTAACGTCGCTCAGAGGCATGGCTCGTTCTGACACACTCTCGCCGTCTCCGCCTTTGGTGATAATGTACTGAATCACATCTCCCGAATTGACAATGTCACCCCGGCCCTTCTTTCGTAATGCAACCGCAACATGGGGAAGTGATCGCTGCAATTCTTGAGAATAGGCATCGGGCTTCTTACCCAGCTGATTGCGGATAATGTAGCCTGGAAGCGGGCGCTTGTTCTCGCGCATGTCCTCGGCCAGTCTTTCCAAATACGTCAAAATCTCTTCGTTAGCAGTCTCCACATTATCTTCACTGAGCAGCTTTTCAAGCACGTATTGCGAAGATTCCTTGGCAATTTGGCAGTACTCTCGTCGCCGTTGGTCCAGGCCCTTGACTTCGAGTGTGGTCGATACCACCCCGTTTTCGACACCAGTAATGACCGCAGCAGCATATTTTTTCTTTTGCAGTAAGAGCATCCGTCGAAACACATTGTCAATATCGATTTCCAACTCTCGGTATCGCTCATTGACTGCCTTTTTGAATTCGTTGCCCACGTCCAACGCCATTTGGTACGAATCCACATTGGTATTGATCATTACCGAATCGGTGTCTCCATAAATAACGTGAAGCTGCTTCTCGGCTGCCAATTCAGTGGTACTGGTGAGAGCTTCACGGCCCTTGGCGGTAGTCAGCATGGCCAACGGTAGGGCATAAAACCGTGACCCAGGGAAACCCAAGCAACCATACATAGAGTTCGCAGTCAATTTGAGCGCTTGCTGCTTGATATCCCATTGTGCAATCTGAGAGGCGGGAGCATTCTCCTTCATTAGCCTTTTCACCCCACGTCTTCGTTCTACCAAAGTCTTAATTAACTTTGGGAAGATACCGAGAGGCACGGATGGGTCCGGCACTGCCGGCAAGTCGTCAGTAGATACCTTGCAATTGGAGCGGTCTACAGTGGTGAAGCAAATGTTGAATTCCTGAATCAAACTCGGGTACAGCGAGTTGAAATCCATGACGAGCACAACGCTGTTGTGCAGTCCCTTGACCGGGTCGAGCACCTTACCTCCAGCATACTTTTCCCGCTTGCTGTCTTTATTGTACACCTTATCGGGCACAATGTATCCTTGCTGCGAGAACTCATGAAGTAAAATGTACTCATTTCGTTCCGCTCGGGCACCTCCTAGTGTACGCGCCCATGAGTTACCGGCAAGATTGGTCAACTGCTTGGTGAGGGCCAGAATCTGCACTCGGAATGCCAGCGCTGACGCAAAAAACGCGTCGAGCTCGTTTTTGAGCACGAACTCGTACAAGTTGCGGCCATCAGCCAGCTGGTCTCCATATGCCCCAGCATTCATATCGCCGTCAACTCGGCGGAACTTGCTGCCGAGGTAGAGGTCACACATCTCGGTGAGCCCCCAGGTGTCGCATTTTGACGTCAATGAGCGCCCCATATCGTTAGAAACATCAACAATTAGTCGCCCAGTCATCGCCTGGCGGATACCGGCCGCTTCTTGATTCGAGTCAATGGATCGCGGCCACTTTGAGCGTCGAATTCGACCCATTGCATGCCATTTTTTGATATCCATTTCTCTCATCCTGTGCATGAGGATACTCAAGTGGACGTTTTCGAGGTTGTGGCCCATAACTACGTCTGGGTCTACTTGTCCCATCGTCTCCACAAAGCTGTTGAGCAATTCCAGCTCAGTCCGATGTAGAGTCACTCGGTCTACAGCCTTCTTCTCTCGCAAAGTAGGCTCAAAGTTAGCCGGGAATACCCGGTCAATTGGTCGCAGCACAGTGTGAAGAGTACTAGGAATCTTCTCGGCTGCGTCCAGTGTATCATGGGTCACATCGCGGTAAACACGATAGCTGAGCGCCAGAATTTCCTGGCTGTTAGTCTTATGGTTAAGCAGGGTTCGAATTGAGAGCGAGAGCAGAGTCAACGGCGGGGTCGGGCCAACTTCATTGTCTGGGATGACTTGGGTCTCCAGAGGCGACTCGACCTCCGCTTCAAACCTGCACCAGGATCCGGGCGGGATTGCTGCACTCTCCCCAACCCTAATCCAGCACGGGCCCTTGACCTTATTGTCAATTGCGTACTGCTCAAACATGGAAGTGCGCTTGCCAAATATGTGTGAAAACGTGGCCCCCTTCTCGATGCCAGCAAGGGGCTCTGCCACCGAGAACGGTAGCGACACTTGGAGGTATTCAGTCTCGTCGCGAGGAATGGACTCTAGCTCAAAACAGTACTTTTTGCTGACCTTAGTGCTGATCATTTGGCTGACTCCGTGCTTCGCCAATAGCAAGTCAGATACCTCGTCATTGACTTTGGAAACGTCAACCCCAGTCTTGGGGAGGAAGTAGAGATTGCGGTACGTGTTTTTGATCTGAACAGAGCAGCTCACGAATTTCTTGGTTTTGGGGTCCAGCACCTTGCCAAATAGCACCAGAATCTCTCGGGCTTCGTGGTAATCAAGCCAGAAAAAGACAAACCCGCCGTCCTCATTTGTAACTTGGGAATACAATTCGGATGTGGGGACCGTCGTCGACTCTGCAGCATCGACCGCGGCAGCGATATCGATTTCCTCAGCGGCATCAACTTTTGGGACGTATTCGAGGATTTGCTTTACATCTGACTTGGAAGCCGGCGGAACCTCAATCCTGGCTGCCGGCTTTGGTGCTGGCTTGGGCGCTGGCTTTGTCGAAGAGCGGTTAATTGACTCAGTAGTAGTACTCACCGCGACCGGCCGTACCGATAACTCCTCGTCTGAATCTGCACCCGGCATGTCAAGATCTGGTAATGGCTCACGATCTGGATCTGGCCCCCCCGCCATATCCACGTCCTCATCTGCGTCAAAGGTGTCGTCGGGTTGCTGAGCTTCGCGTGGTGCAGGGGGTGGCGACGACGGCACACGTTCAAACACTCGCTCCGGCACGCGTCGCGTCGGAGACGATGTTGCCAGGTCTAGATCCACGTCCGACTCCGGCAGTCGTTTCCGAGCCCGCTTTTGGCCCGTCGATCCCAACCCTGCCATTAGGTCTTCCATAAACGACGCATCGTCTTCGTTTGAGGTCTAATTAGTACATTTCCTCGAAATCCCCCACACTGCTCACTGTCCCTTCTGATACTCACCTTTACTGCCTTTGGCTTGGTCTTTTGTAGTGCGGCCGCGTTTCGCATGAGCTTAGTAATGTCATTAGCAGGCCGGGCTTTCTCTACCGGCTTTGTTTTCTGCTTCTTTCTGCTCTTTGGAACTTGACCCTGGTCGTCTTCATCGTCGGAGTAATAGTTGTGATTCCCATCGTCCCATTCATCTGCGCCCGTATCTACATATCCTAGACCGTCGTCGTCAACGACAAAGTCATCGGCCAGCATTCGCTGTTGCACGTGTTTTCGGTACTCTTCTTGGTCCACTTCATCGTACAAATCGTCATCGTACGATTTTCCCTTAATCTTTTTCGCCTTTAGCAGCTCAAGTCTCTTTCGTTTGTCCATTGTAGAACTGGAATCTGAAATCAAGAAGAGGGTGAAATTGTTCTAGAAATTAGTCGCGACTTAATTAAGACGCGCGACGCGTGCAGCCGTACAATCTGCGGGGAAGTCTCACTTTTCGGTTCGTACTATAACTAGGGCTACGTAGATCCACGTGATATACCCAGTGCTTGTGTTATTAGGGATCTCCTAAACCATTACGCTGCCAGGCCCCCATCTCCCTGCTCCCCTATCAGCTTTCAGTAACCCGGTCACGTCCTTTCCCCCCCCTCTCCCGCCTGCTACAGACCGCTGGCACAGTCTCCTACTACATACGTTGTTTGCCCACAGCCGCGCTCGTCTCCCCAAACTCCTGAATCCTGTGAGCGACTTTGTTTGTGATCTGCTTGTGAAAGTACTCACTTCACAGTTGTGCTAGCGGTGTGGGTGTTTGCTACCCTTGTCTAGTAGTCACTATGTCGTTTTCTAAAGATGTGGAGATCCAGAAACCGGCAAACTTCGACTCCCTAAGCTCAGATATCACCCAGCGGCTGGAATCGGTGTCTAGCCACATTAGCACCATTCGGAAGATTGTGTCGACACCAGTGAACAAGATCCTCTCTGGGCGATTAATCACAAGACTGAACGAGTCCACCGACGCAGGAGCCCAAGAGCTGAAAATCTTAACTACTGAAGTGCGATCATTGACAAGCTGGACTGGCAGCGAGCTGAACCCTACCCAACGGTTCAAACAGGAAAAGCTAGCTAAAGAGTTTGCTACAATTTTAAACGAATTCCGGGGCCTTCAAACCCAGGTTTCCAATCGTGAACGACAGCAGGCGGTTGCCATTGATGACGCAGCCACGGATCGCCGTACCAGCGCTGGAGGGTCCGACGCCACCGAGCGCACCCCGTTAATCTCACAGCAGCAACAACAGCAGCTGATAGAGCCAGTAAACGAGGACGATTTGAACATCCAAACGACGGTTATCCAAGACCGAGAACAAGAAATCCGGGGGATTGAGCAAGGTATCACTGAAATTAACGCCATTTTTAAAGATCTGGGCACTTTGGTCTCCGAGCAGGGCGCCCATCTCGATACAGTGGAGGAAAATATCTCCAATATGGCCGTCAACACGGCCAATGCATCCAAACAACTGTCAAAAGCAAACGAAACTCAAAAAAGCCGCCGGTATTGGTCGTGCGTGGTGCTGGTTGTGCTGTGCGTGGTATTGGGCGTCATTCTATTGGCTGTTTTAAGCTGACCAACTCTGTAATGGGACGCAAATTCAAAGCGCGGTGTCCTGACGGTAATTGCCAAGATGCAGTGGTGGACGTAAAAAGCCGACGCAGACAGTAGTGCCAAGATTTCTGTGGGTTTATCGTCCTTGAGTGGTACGAGCTTGTAACCACGGCTCCGGATGCCTTGTTGATCTGGGTTAGAGTTAAAGTTTGAGGTGCGCAAAGAGAAAGAGTCTATTGCTAAGATCCACGCACTATGCTGGGTTTTTGGGCATGTTTTGGTGCACCGTGCAGACCTGATGTCGAGATGCAGCGGGCTACTGCCTGCTGTGGCCTGGACTTTCTGTAGGTAGCTGGACCCAACCGCTGCAGCCTGTTAAGTACAGGGATGTTGGGCTAGAAGCTGCGTCGACGTTTCGGCAACAGCGTACATTGGCCTTTGGTGGTTAAGTTCCGGATCCTTGGTTCTTCCGTCCGCCTTGTCGTGATGAGCTTATGCTCTGTTGGCTCTTGTTTACGGTCAATGGTTATAAAGACCCCGGCAGGGTCAACTAAACAGACGGGACCTCTGTTGTACAATGGACTCTGTAACTTTCAGCGTAGTGTTATTGATATTGGCGCTGATTGTAAATGCATCGCCTAAGTTTGAACGAATTGTGCGTAAGGACGTGCCTAATTATGCCCTCAATTTCCACAATCCAAAGCCTTTAGGGGTCGATTCGGTCAACCAGTACTCGGGCTACCTGGATGTTGGTGCTAATGCCGATAAGCACCTGTTCTTTTGGTTTTTCGAGTCTCGAGGCAATCCCAGAAAGGATCCAGTAGTGTTATGGCTCAATGGTGGGCCGGGATGCTCCTCCTTGGAAGGATTGTTTTTTGAGCTGGGGCCGTCTATCCTCAATGCAGATCCAAAGCCCGTCAGAAACCCGTACTCGTGGAATTCCAACGCGAGCGTTATCTTTGTTGACCAGCCCGTTGATACGGGGTTCTCATACTCTCAAACTGAAGACACCACTACCAAAGCAGCTGAGGCAGATATGGTGGCATTTTTGAACCTATTTTTCAGTCACTTTACAAACTACGACCGCGACAATTTCCATATTGCTGGTGAATCATATGCAGGGCACTACATTCCAGTACTTGCTGCAGGAGTGCTGGCGGAAACGAACCGAAACTTCAAGCTTAAGTCGATCATGATTGGAAATGGTCTGGTCGACCCATTGACCCAGTACAACTACTATGAGCCTATGGCGTGTGGTCAGGGTGGCACCAATGCGGTCCTGGACCAATCGACTTGCTCACAGATGAGGTCGACGGTGAGCCAGTGCCTCAGCTCGATTCAGAATTGCTACCAAAATCCGGCGAATACGTTTGGCTGTTTCTTGGCTGCAATGACCTGCGACCGGTCGCAATTGGTGCCATACCAGAATGCCAATTTGAATCCGTATGATGTGCGTAAGCAGTGCCAGGGCAATGATGGGCTGTGTTACGCCGAGCTGTCTCGAGTTCCTCAGTATCTTAACCAGCCCCAGGTAAAGACTGCTTTGGGAGCTGATTCATCTATCAATTTCCAGTCGTGCAATTTTCAAATCAACTCTGATTTCAATCGGAACGGTGACTGGATGCAGCCGTTACACACCAATGTCATTACAGTGCTGGAGAGCAACGTGCCGGTGCTTGTGTACGCAGGTGACAAAGACTACATTTGCAATTGGCTTGGAAATCGAGCATGGACCAAGGCGCTCAAGTGGACAGGCCAAGCCCAATTCTCTCAGGCACCGACCCGGAAATGGACGACCAAGGATGGCAAGGCGGCGGGAGAAATCACAAACTACAAGCACTTTTCATTTCTTCGGGTATACGATGCTGGGCACATGGTTCCTCATGACCAGCCCTTGGCAGCACTAGACATGCTCAATCGCTGGATCCAAGGCGATTATGCGTTTAGCGGTAAAGGGCGTGCCGATGTTGAACCCGATTCTGAGGCGAATAATGCTCTTCAGAGTGGGACTGGTCAAGACGGTAATTCTCAGGGTGCGCCGGATGGGCAGACTAGTCAGGGTACGCAAAATGGCGAGAGTCCCCCCCAGTCTGGCAATGATGGGCTTCTGTCAGGTCTGTTGTCAGGGACTGGTGATGGCTCGAGTACTAGTGCTGGGTCTGGTGCAAACGGAGTGCCTCAGAATGGAGTGCCTCGGAATGGAGTGCCTCAGAATACAGGTTCAGGGCCAGCAGGGTCATTGTCGCCTCCCTCTGCTGGGTCTGGTGGCTCGGAAATTGATAACATGAATGAAGTTCAATCTGGGAGCGACAAGTCTCCGAGTCAGGTTTCATCTTCCAGTACCAAAACTGCTCATGGATTGCCTGCTGTGTTCTCCGCAGTGAAGTCGGCGACCGCATCTCCCAGTGCTTCTGGTAAAGGGTCCGATGGGATCCCTAAAGAGAATGGCGCGTTATCAATGGCGCTGAGCCCGTTTGAAATTGGTAGTTTGATTGGAGATATCTTTGCTCCCACTGGGTCTCAGGGTTCCAGCATTGCTGTTGCCATTCAAACCGCAGTTCAAAAGTCCCCGCTTCTCTAAAACACGCTACTAATTACATATCATAAAAGTATCATAATAGAACATCGGGCTCAAGCATACAGCTGCAAGGGTAATTCTACTCTAGGTCCGGATAGTGCGTTGAGAATTGCCTCGTAAGTGTTTTGACTACAATTCCTACCGCGAGCTTACACTTTTGTACTTGCAAACGAGTCTTCACTCTCTCCATCCCAACGCTTCTGTGCATGTCTCACTTGATCTGCATCGCCGCCACTACCCAAAGTATCCAATGACACACTGGAGCTACACCATAAACTCACAATTCACTGACATCATCGCATTCCAATCGCCCCATACTACTACTACTACTACTTCTACTACTGTTACGGACCATACTATTACTTCCCCTCCGCCCATACCATACCATTACTGCCGCCGTCCCCACCACCAAGGTCTACTAAATATCTCCGCGGTTAGCGCTGTCTCACTTCCGCTTATCTTGTGCCGCATCAGGAAGGTGCGTTGCCAGATCCGGCAGGCGGCACCGGCGCCGACTAGCCAAATCGAGCCAGACAAATGTGCTCTATCTGCTCATGGGTTAGGGTGCGGCCTCTGAACGGCGCGGCCGCAGCAGCAATCTAACCTGGGGTATTTTGTGGGCCAATCTGGCCCCCGATTTGCCCGACTCATCACAGACGTTTGTATACGTTATCAGAACCGGGGTTTTAGATCTGAACAAGGACATCCAGATCTTTGAAAGGAACCAGACCAGGCCCAGCAATTTTATCTTAAATGAAACTTTCTCGTGCGGTGGTGACTGCTACTGCGGTTGCGGGGGCCGCTTCGCAGGCCTCTGCCTTCTCTCTCGGTGGCGGCCGCGGAGGTACTGGCGGTGACCAGGTAGCGTTCCAGTTGCCATGGGCCGACACTGCCATGGACCCGATTGCGGCGGCAAACAAGCTGCTGGCTTCTGTCAACTACAATGTCGAGACATTTGTACAGGGTCTGGCGACCTATTTCAACGAGCAGGTCGATTCGATCCCTCGAGAGGCCTATTCGGCGTGGGCAGAGGTCCTGGCCAAGTTCCCCAACGCTTTGTCCCAGATGACTATTGCCACTGCCGATTCGTTGAGCAGCTCATGGCGCCGGTTCCCTGACCGAGTGGTCGACGACTGGCTCTATGTGGTTGAGAATGCAAAGTTCCCCCAGCACACTCTTAAGGTGAAGAGCCCCGAATCGCTGGGAATTGACTCCGTCAAGCAGTACTCGGGATACCTGACTGAGAAGGAGCACGACAAGAACTTTTTCTTTTGGTCGTTTGAGTCTCGCAACGACCCCAAGAATGACCCTATTGTGTTGTGGCTTAACGGAGGTCCCGGGTGCTCGTCGCTGACTGGTCTTTTCTTTGAGCTTGGCCCCGCATCCATCAACTCTGATGGCAAGCCCGTGTCCAACCCGTACTCGTGGAACAGCAACGCTACCGTCATCTTTTTGGACCAGCCCGTCAACACTGGGTACTCGTACTCGTCTGAGGGGGTTTCTGACACGGTGACTGCGGGCAAGGATGCGTATGCGTTCTTGGAGCTCTTCTTCCAGCAGTTCCCCGAGTACAAGGAGCTTGATTTCCATATTGCTGGGGAGTCGTATGCTGGCCACTACATTCCAGTATTTGCCAAGGAGATTCTGTCGCACAAGGACCGAGGATTCGACCTCAAGTCTGTGCTCATTGGTAACGGGTTGACTGATCCTCGACGACAGTACGACTACTACGAGCCCATGGCCTGTGGAGGCGGTGGCGCTGACCGAGTGGTGGAGGAGTCTGACTGCCAAGGTATGCGAGACTCTCAGGATCGATGCAATGGTCTCATTGACTCGTGCTACGAGTCCGAATCGTCGTGGGTCTGTGTGCCGGCTACTATTTACTGCAACAATGCCATGATGGGCCCCTACCAGCGCACCGGCAAGAACGTGTATGATGTTCGAACCGATTGCGAGGGAGGCAACCTGTGTTACACTGGCCTGCAGTATGTTGATGCCTACCTCAACAAGCCAGAGGTCAAGGCTGCGGTCGGAGCTGAAGTCGATCAGTATGAAGGATGCAATTTTGATATCAACCGCAACTTTTTGTTTGCTGGAGACTGGATGAAGCCCTACTACACTGCTGTCTCAGACTTGCTTGCTGAGGGTCTGCCTGTTCTCATCTACGCCGGAGACAAGGACTTTATTTGCAATTGGCTCGGAAACGAGGCTTGGTCCCGACAGCTAGAGTGGGCTCACTCTGACGAGTTTGGAAAGCAGGAGTTTGGCAACTGGACCACTGCTGATGGAGCTCATGCTGGTCAGGTGATCAATGCTGAGCACTTTACCTTCTTGCGGGTGTTTGGAGCTGGCCACATGGTTCCATACAACCAGCCCGAGAACTCCCTTGACATGCTTAACCGATGGTTGCGGGGAGACCGAACTTTTGCTTAACTGTAGTGTAGGCCATTGCTTGAACTAGCCATTTAGATTATATAACATATTGTAAAGCAACCACAAAGTGCGAACAGATGTAGCGCTAGACTGACGTGGGCAATTATCAGAGCCAGAGTATGTGACCTAGCTAGTGCTGCAGTGCTCGGAATTAGTTGTACGCCAGGCTGGCTGTCGTAAATGGTGAAGAGACTGGAAACTCTATTCATGACGTCATAATGAGCCCGCCGGCTTCTCACAGCTATAAATGCTAGCACTATATGGCCGCCGCCTTTACGCTGCTATAGCGCTGTCAGGCTATAAATTAACCAATAATTGACGCCTGTTACGCCTCATAAATACTGGGGTAGGCCTTAATTGATCTGCATTACTTCAGGCATTTGCAGGCCAGTCCTGTTATCAGTTGACTGCTTGCAACTCCCGCTTCGTGAACTATTACCTGTTACCCGTCCAATACTGTTCCTGCCTTAATACTATTCCACCGTACAACTTTGTCTCTAGTACCTGTGCCATTCCTTCTTTGCACCGATTGCACTCAATGTGCCTATTGTCTGGAGCTGCAGTCTTTAGCCCTAAATGGCATCCCACTAAACCCCTCGCGGCCTGGCCATTTTGAGCTAGAGCAGCTCGCAGCCAATCGGACACTGCCACTCGCTCGCCAAACCACTCCCAACCTCGCAAGACTGCTCTGCACTATTGGGCCGCCCATGCATTTCATACATCTGAACACTCGCTCGTCGCCCACCTGAGACTTTTCCCTAACCAGCTAGCAAATTTTTCACTTATGATATCATCACTATCATGCAGGCACTCTCGCATATCTCGTCTTGGCTCGCGGCACATGTCTCACCTTTATTTTTGATCTACTGAAGCGATTCTGCCACCGGTAAAACGGCCAACGATGCTGGATTTCATTGTCCATCCGGATTTCACATTGAATTTGCTCGTATGTCTGCCGGAGACTGCATTTACACTGTAGTTTATTTGGGGATCTCTTGGCTGAATCCACCCTGGTTTGGGGGGCCTTAAATCCCTCACCAGAAACGGAAGCACCCGAAAATGCCTCAGATCTGGCAGCATCTGGTGGGCACCCCCCAAGAATGGGGAGGCACTGCTAGAAGCGCGGGCCTGGCCAGGTCCATAGCCCTATGGGGGACGGCGAAGTCACCAGGAGCAGCCATTGCCAAAACGAGCGCGAGGGCTGGATGGCACAGATCGCCTAGCTGGGATTGTTTTTGTTTTAGGGTTAGGTGCTTGTAGGCGGGTATAAATATCAGCGGTGTAGCTGTCATCAATTCATCAGCGTTAGATCAATTGCTTATTGTTTGTTAGTTCTTGTTGTCATGGACGTCGAAAAGACAATCCGAGTTGAGGACACTTGGGATACCCGGGGCCGTCCCCAGACCCGAATGCGGTCTGGCTCGAGGTCTAACTCTCGATCAGGCTCCCGGCGCCGGTCTCTGTCTCGTGTTGCTAGCAGAGAACTAGTCCAGCCAGAAGTGGTGCTTCCTACCTTGTTCCGCAGTGTCTCCATTGGGGTTGAAGAGAAATTGGCAACCCGGGACTCCAAGGCCGTGGCTCAGCAAAAGTCATCAAAGGCAGTCGAGGAGTTTGCGGGCGTCGAATGGCACACCTTGACCGGTGATCAAGTGCTGTCGGAATTGGGCACCACCAAAGACTACGGGCTGAGCTCCGGGGATGCTGCCACTAACCTCAAGCGGTACGGTCCCAATTCGCACTCTGCACCCCCCTCGCGGATTTTCCACAAAATCGTAGTGTACTGCTTTGGCGGGTTCGGATCCCTGCTGTTGACGGGTGGCATTTTGTGTATCATTTCGTGGAAGCCCTTGGGAAAGCCTCCTCAGGCTGCCAACTTGGCGCTGGGTGTGGTGCTGTTTTTGGTCTTCTTGATCCAGGCCGCGTTCAATGCCTGGCAGGACTGGTCGTCATCTCGAGTTATGGCCTCTATCACCGGCATGGTTCCCGAGGACTCATTGGTGATTCGAAATGGGGAGCGAACGAGCGTATCCACTAGCAACATTGTCCCCGGTGATATCGTGCTGCTTCGTGCAGGTGACAAAATTCCCGCGGACTTGCGTGTGCTGGAAGCATCGCTGGATCTCAAGTTTGACCAATCTGTGCTGACTGGTGAGTCCAAGCCGGTTGATGGTGTCGACACCCCCTGCGACCTGGGCACAAATTACCTCGAAGCCGCTGACATTGCATTCCAGGGCTCTCATTGTGTAACCGGGAACGCCCTCTGCGTGGTGGTGGCTACCGGCGATACCACTGTCTTTGGTAATATTGCTAAGCTGTCGTCGACCCCCAAGAGGGGCATGACCCCCATGCAGTATGAAGTGTTCCTGTTTGTGCTCAAGGTCGTAATCATCATTGTGGCTCTGGTCATCATCGTTGTTATTGTTTGGGCCGCGTTTCTGCGTAGGAAGCACCCCGACTGGCTCCCTGTTGAGGCCCTGGTCGTCGACTGTGTGTCCGTCGCCGTCGCCTTCATCCCTGAGGGCCTTCCAATTGCGCTCACCACCTGTCTGACAATCACTGCCAATGCCATGCGCAAAAACAACATTCTGTGCAAGTCGCTGGCGGTCGTCGAGACATTGGGATCTGTGTCCGTCATTTGCTCCGACAAGACTGGTACCTTGACCAAGAACAAGATGTTTGCAACTGACTACTCTGCTGCGGCCGATCCATACGAGACCCGCAAGATTGTCCAGGAGAAGCCAAAGACGTTGTCTCAAATCCAGGCGGTGTGTGCATTCTGCAATGCGTCAGAGTTTGCTAGCCACAGCGATGAGGACAAGCGCAAGCCAATTGAGGAGCGGGTGATTCGTGGCGACGCCACTGACCAGGCCCTGTTCCGATTTGCCGCTATGACCTCGCCGTTTTGCGATATCCCGGAAGCCCTTATGTCGCTGGTATACGAGCTCGGGTTCAATTCCAAAAACAAGTACATGGTGCGAATGTTCGAGCATGTCATTACCTCGCAGTCCAGTGTTTTGGAGACCGAAGCATTTGGTGCCTTCCAACCCGAAAGAGAGTACATCCTGCTTGTAAAGGGAGCTCCCGATGTGCTCATGCCTCGATGTGACTTCTACGTGGACCCGGAGTCTGGCGTTGTTCGCAACCTCACTGAAGACTATGCTCGCAAGGTGACCGATCTCCAGCGCAGCTGGAGTCAGCAGGGTAAGCGGGTCATCATGCTGTGCCGCAAGATCGTAGACAAAGCGTACTTTGAAGACATCAAGGAGATGCGGTCTAAGGAGTTTACTGTGCGAGTGGCCGAGCAGACCAAGTCTGGCCTGGCGCTGGTGGGCTTGGTTGGCTTGATTGACCCTCCCAAGGACGACATTGTCGAGGTGGTGTCGACGCTGAGAACTGCTGGAATCCGAACTCTGATGGTGACTGGCGACTTTGCTCTAACTGCTGTGGCAATTGCGCGACAGTGCGACATTGTCCGATCGGCTGAGGTGGACTCGATTGACGACCTGGACAGGAGCTTTCCGCTGGTTAACCATGCCAAAATCAAGTTCCCGTCCGACAAGTACATTGAGCGGGCCATCGCGGTGTCAGGGTCTGAGCTTATCACTTTGAACGAGAACCAATGGGAACAGCTGGTCCAGTATGAGGAGATTGTGTTTGCTCGAACCACCCCTGAGCAGAAGCTCCGAATTGTCAAGGAGTTTCAGCGACGCAAGCACATTGTTGGAATGACTGGTGACGGCATCAATGATGCGCCATCGCTCAAGGAGGCCGATGTGGGTATCGCCATGGGTAACGGATCTGATGTGGCTATTGAGGCTGCTGACTTGGTGCTTCTAGAATCCTTTTCGTCCATGGTTCAGGCACTCAAATATGGTCGATTGGTTTTTGACAACCTCAAAAAGACCATTGTGTACCTGCTGCCGGCCGGGACATACTCTGAGCTGTTCCCAGTGTTGCTCAATGTATTCATCGGAGTGCCGCAGGTCCTTTCCTCGTTCCTGATGATTGTCATTTGCTGTTTGACTGATTGCGCTGGCGCCATCACCCTTGCTTACGAGACTGCTGAGAAGGATCTCCTGACGCGACGGCCTCGAAGCTTGTCTGGAGAGCGTTTGGTCAACCTCAAGTTGCTGTCCCACGGGTACTTCTTCCTCGGCACGATGGAGTGTCTGTGCTCCATGGCGATGGCGTTCTGGTACTTTCAACGCCGGGGTATTTCCTTCTCGAAGCTGGCGCTGTCGTACTCTACCAGCATCCCTGGCATCCCTGACGAGTACTACACGTACATTGGCAACAAGGCGTCGAGTATTTATTTTGTCAACCTTGTGGTGATGCAGTTTTTCAACTTGATGGCTGCCCGAACCCGCTACCTCAGTGTGTTCCAGCACCCACCATTGTTCAATCGGGAGACCCAAAACTGGCGCATGTTTGTTGCGATTGCGTTTGCGCTAGCAGTGGTGTTTTTCTTCTGCTACATCCCTTGGTTCCAGACCGTTTTGGGCACTGCCCACATTCCCGTCGAATACTTCTTCCTTCCTTGTGCATTCGGAGCAGCAGTATTAGTGCTGGACGAGTTACGAAAGCTGGTGCGACGACGATATCCCAAGTCAATCATTGCAAGGATTTCATGGTAGAGTATTGGTATAGAAGTACTTTGTAATGTATTATCCACAACACCCCAAGCGCAATGATGGGGCAAAATTCATTGTGAACTATCAGCAAATTCACATATTAGTAGACCGGCCATGTAAAAATATGGGCAAAATACAAATCTAACGACAGAACCAAGATATTCGAGTCTTGCTGTATTCTACGCTATCTTTGTGGTTCTGAGTGCTTCTGTGATCGGCTGATCGTCGTCGGACAATAGAGCGGCTGACACTTCCATATTTGGAGCAGACATAAAATTGCTACGTCTGTGACAGCTTGGCTGCAAGCAAGGACTACCAGTAGCAAAAGCAAGGTACAACAAGCCGGGGCAGGAGCAACTAGCAGTACTATACCAAGCAACGGGCAATGGAAACCACAATTGAAAATTCTAGTCAAATATGAGTCGTGAATAATTGAACTTTTGATTAGTGATGCTACGGAATAAATAATGCACTCTATAGAGAAGAAGAGTCCGAGGACACGCTGGAAAATGACGCAGCAGAAGTAAATCGAGGACGAGGAGGAACAGCGAGCTTCTTGTTGGACTCCTTGTTCCACCAAGCGTCCTTAATGCAAAATCCTCCGGAAACACATCCACAGGTCTGGTGGTGAGTAGTATCAGTCTGATAATCCTGCATGATTAGCGAAGGATGATGGCTGGGGATAGCCTTTGAAGATGACTGGTTGTGTTCGGGAAGGTACAGCGAGTTCAGTGCTCGGTTGAGTTGATTAGAGTCCATTTTGTAGAGTTTTCAAAAGGCTGTGGTGGTAGTTGGACTGTGTTTTGGTAATGCAGTGGTCAAACTGTCGAGGATTCGGAGGAATTGGTGGTCCTTATATGTCTGCCATCGCGTTATCTCCTTCGGCACAGAGTCATCGCCCCAGATATGTAACCAAATGTAAAAAATATACCCAGCCGCTCACCCTGCCCCAACGCCATCTCATTTATTTTTGGCGTTTTGGGACTGCCCAAACGCTACCGCGCACGGCTAAATGTTCACGCTGGTTCATTTTGATGCTTCAAGGGGCATTTGATAAAATCGCTTGCTGGAGGCACGCACGGCTCCCGAGGCGGCCCAGCCGTCCGGTTTTTACATTTTTTTACATTTTGGTCGCCGTGGCGGCAAAATGGGCCACCATTCTCTCCCCCACAGTCCCTGACAGATTACATACCGCCTCCGGCACCAGTGCCATTAGAGGAAGTCGAGGTTGGGCCCCCGCGAGATAGGCGGTAGGACGGGGCTCAAGTCGAGACTCACGCGTCGATTGCGAGATTGCGAGATTGCGAGATTGCTAGCAAGCCTCGGCCCTCTGCCACGAGACATATCCAAGCGGTATTACTTTGGCGGTGGCTTGGCTAGCGCTCAGCCCTGGCCAAAGCTCAGACATGCTGAGCAGATACGAGAGATTCAACATGGCTGGTAGGCCTACTATCATGAGCGCGCCCCGTGCCCGTGCCCTCGTGCTATCAAATTCGATCGGCAGTAGATAAGCCGCGGGGCCACGAGATTGTCCGCGAACACGAAATCTGACGACGACTACCGGATTGGGATTCCCGCGCGTTAAAGGGAGCAAGGCTAAGGGAGAGATAGCAGATAGATAGGAGATAGGGCAGATGATTGACAAGAGGGGTGAAGGCGGGGTCAGCCTCTGCGTGCTGGTGCGAGTGGTGGTGCTCATGCTGGTACTGGTACTGGTGGGTGCTGCGGGGTGGTAGTGGTGCTGGCGCTGGCGCTGGCATTGATGGTCGTCCCATTGTCTACTACATGTCTCAGTTGGTCTCAGGTAGTACGAGTCGAAAATAATAGTATGGAGACTAATTATCTCTCGTAACTGGGATAGTAATTGGTGTTAATTAGTGATTGGCTGATCGGTTATTTGGCATTGGCCGATAGCTATTCTTGAATCGAAGCTACGCGGAGTATTAAGCTCCAGTCACAGTTTCCCGCCTTCACCTTCTTTCCCCCACACTTCCCCCACACTCTTTTGGCCCTCCTCTCTCTCTCGTCAGCCTGTCTTCAGCCTATCCCATCTCCAGCCAGCCTCTGCCTCACTTGCCGGCCTGCCCTCTGCTCTCCTACCCAATCGCCTCATGTCTCACTCGAGCACAGTTAGCCACGCACCAGCCGCGCCGATGCCGAAGTCAACGAGCAAACGACTGCAAAAGTCCCGAGAATGAAGCCGTCAGCCAGTACGATAGCACGTAAAAGAACTAACCCATCCTGCTCCCCAGACCTCCCAAATGCCAATTGACTTGTACCGCCTCATCCAATCCGTCCCGCCCCTGTGTCCTCCTCCCATCTCCAGTGCTGCCTCCTCATTGGTCTCCGTCCTTCAAACATGCAATTCAGCCTCTCCGACACCTCAGTGTGTCCAACATGGTCCCAATTCTCAACCAACAATCGACAAACACAACTAACTGGTGGTTTCTCTTTGCTCCATTTTTCCAACTTCAGCGCCAGTCTTCAGCCTGGTACTATCGTTCCTTTCACCCTGTCCTTCAGTCATCAGCGCTTGCCCAGTGCGGTTCGGTGATTCGCCAGTTTGTAAGGCCCCGCAACCAAAGTGCCCAGTAGTAGTCTGCGGTGTCAAGTTGAGACGACTGTCCCCTTTTTTTCACTCGACAAGTTTTGGAGAAAAGGGTCTGGAAAAATACACGCAACCGAACGCCACGACATAGGTGAGTTTGCTACGGACACGCCCCCGTAGCTTGCATTTGCACAGTTGGAAAGAACAAAAAAAACATACACACAAAACCACAACTGATAATACCGAAGAAGGAAGAAAAAAATGGACCAAGACCAAGTCGCTCCGTCGTCATCGGGCGACGAACTGTACCCGTTGGCGTTGTTGATCGATGAGCTTAAGCATGATGATGTCACGTTCCGATTAAACGCGATGCGAAGACTGTCTACTATTGCCCTGGCATTAGGCCATGACCGGACTCGTACTGAACTGGTGCCGTTCTTAGAAGAGGTGACTCAGGAGGATGAAGACGAAGTGTTGACGGTGCTGGCTGAAGAACTCGGCAACTTCACTGTCTACGTGGGGGGTACTCAGTATGCTCATGTACTGATTTCTCCGTTAGAGGCGTTGGCATCGGTCGAGGAGCCGCTAGTACGAGATCGGGCGGTCGAATCCCTTAATAAGCTCACCGAAGCCATGTCGACCGAGGATGTTGAACAGTACATTTTGCCGCTGATTCGTCGCTTGTCGTCAACTGAATGGTTCTCATCGCGAGTGTCGGCCACTGGATTGTACGCTCATGCGATTGCAAAGTCCAATACCGCGTCTCAAACTGAACTCCAGGGCCTCTACAAAGACTTGACTCAAGACGAGGCCCCAATGGTCAGGCGTGCTGCCGCGACAAACCTCCCCACCCTCATTGAGGCCCTACCCGAGGTCAGATTCGAAGGAGTGGTGTATATGATGTTCCAAGCCCAGGTACTAGACGAGCAGGACTCTGTCCGGTTGCTTTCGGTCGATGTGTTGATTGCCATTGCCGATTCACTACGAAAAGCAAAGGTCACGTCCTACAATTCTGAACTCATCTCCTACACGACGGCCCTGCTCAATGACAAATCATGGCGAGTGCGATACATGGCTGCTGACCGGTTTGAGCGCGTGGCCCACGCTTTGGACTCATCTGAACTCCGGGAGCGGTTTGTGCCGGCGTTTGTCAAGTTGACTAAGGACAATGAGGCCGAAGTGCGAACTGCCATTGCCAAGCAGGTACCTGGATTCGCATTGCTCATTTCTCTGGATGAAATCCGGTCCGAAATCATCCCCACCGTGGAGGCTCTGTCTGCCGACTCGTCCCAACATGTGCGAGCAGCGTTGGCGTCACAAATCTCCCGATTGGCACCATTATTGGGCAAGGAAGAGACAATTGAACATTTACTGCCCACGTTTTTGACCATGCTAAAGGACGACTTCCCCGACGTGCGACTGAACATAATTTCCAAGCTAGAGGTGGTCAATGAGGTGATTGGAATCGAGTTGCTATCCAAGTCGCTGCTGCCAGCCATCTCCGAGCTCGCCAAAGACAAGCAGTGGCGAGTCAGACTGGCGATTATTGAGTACATTCCCCTACTGGCACAGCAACTGGGCGTCGAGTTTTTTGACCGCGAATTGGGACCGTTGTGTATGACTTGGCTGTGGGACTCTGTATATTCTATTCGAGAAGCCGCCACTCAAAACCTAAAGAAACTGGCCGAAGTATTTGGAATCGAGTGGGCAAAGACCGAGATTTTGCCTCATATCATTTCGGTAGGTACCAACGCCAATTACCTTTACCGGCTGACTGCGCTATTCGCGGTGACCAGCCTGGTGCCAGCCCTGGACCAGGATACCATAACCGAGTCAGTCATGCCATTTGTGGAGCGACTGGTGGTTGACCCAATCCCCAATATTCGATTCAACATTGCAAAGACGTTTCTAGTGTTGGCCAAAGCATATGGAGTGACGGACGGGGCGAAGACTCGGGCGGCGATTGTGGACGAGACGATTGTGCCTCAATTAGAAAAGCTGAGCCAAGACGATGATGATGTTGACGTCAGGTACTTTGCCAAACAATCTTTAGAGGAGATTCAAGGCACTGCCTAGGCAAATATTCACGTAATAACGTATTTAAGCCAAATCCAGTATGAGTTTATCCAAACTAGCCAACAATTAATCAATTAGTACAGGTTAGCGATTAGGTGTATGTGTGATAGTACAGCGAAGGCCAGCAACGATGAACTGTATAAATAATGCCAATGCCAATGCCAAAAGAGAGACTCATAAAGCAGCATAACGAGAGGGTGATTGGCCATAGTTAGGCGACGGTTGGGTCTGGTCAATGAATCGAGTGGGCGAGGATTGAGAGAATGCCAGAGATGGGTCGTTCAACATTCGTTGCCAGTCAATTAGTTGAAACATCAACGTCATGTTTGGCGAAATCGATGGCGATCGCTGTTTAACATGTTCATATGCGGTGTTGAGATCCCATTGCCGCTGTTTCATAACATAGGCCACCACCAGAGACGCCGACCGCGAGATTCCACACTGACAATGGATCAAGACTTTTTTATTTTCCCCGTTTGCCCGGCGGTCAATGAGGTTAGTGAGGTATTCCAGGTCCGAAGTCAGTCTGGAATTATGGTCCCACGGCATGTGGATGTACTCTGGTTTTAACGATTGTAATGCAGTGTGATCGTGCTGGGGCTCTTGGTACGACCAGGGATGATCATCATCGCCGACTGACGATGGGGTAGATGATGAAGACAGAATGCCGCAGTTGTCAATGGGCGAGCAGTCTGTCGAAGACACTGACGATGTCGTTGATTCGTACTCAGCAGGGTCGCCGGAGGTTCTAGTGGAGGAGGCTGCTGCCGCGGCCGCTGTGGCACAGGCTGGGCCGGTTGCGGTGATGCTGTCGGTGGCAGGTTTCGAGGCCTGGTATGGGTTGACGACCTCTCGAGCCACGTTGATGACTACATCAAACTTCTCAGCTTCCTGAGTGGTGGGCTCAGAGTACAAGTAGACGTTTGGCGGCACGATCAACACTGGGCCCTGGGGGTAGTGGTCGCCTGCTTGTTCGTGGGCCAATTGGTCGGACGGCGACAGCAAGTTTGGCGGCATTACGACTGTAGTCAATGCAACGGTCTTGGGCGAATCTTCAGGAGATGAATTATTCGAGTCGGGGCGAGGCGACGACGGGACTTGCGGTGGCGACGTAGAGATGGCCGACGTCATTGACGTATGCAACGGGGAATCTGGAATCGAGAGCGACAGTCCCCTTGGGCCACTGCCTCCTACTGATTTGTGGCGACGAAACTCCGGCCCTGGGCCACCGTCGACCATGGCTGCGGGCCTTAATGCTGAAGGCAGTCCTGGTGATGGCTGAGGAACTGCAGTATGAGGAACTGTAGGAGACCGAGCATAGGCCGAGGCCGAGCGGTTTCCACCCGAATGAATCGAGCTGGACTTTGATCGAGAGAGCTGGTGAACCGGTAGGAATAGGTTCTTTGTATTTCGAGACCGTCTCTGATGTGGAGGCGAAGCCCTTGGCCGAAACGACCGAGGGGGAGGTGGAGAAGAGTCCATCCTCAGCCAGAGAGAGCGACGGTCGGACGGGTCCTGGTCGTGCTCGTAGTTGTGGTGCGGAGTCAAATGGGCTTGAATATGGTCGGTAAAAAGTGTCGCTGACGACTGTTGCTACTGGTGGTAGATATAATCAGTCGTCAGCTTTTTATCTGCGTCGATAATAATCGCCTTCTTTAGGCGTCTGAGAGTTGATTTGTGGCTGGTTCAAGTCAGGAAAAAACTAGAGTTTCGACTAATGCCAGTCCCGGTGTAGTGACGGTCACCCTTTGTTGTGGTTGTGCCTACGCGGTGTGTCGCAAACAGATCTTCGAAATCAAAGGTGCCTTCTTAGAAACCTAGGTGGCAGTTGGATGGCTCTTGAGTGCGCCTCAAACCGGTACCTTCTGACTGTTCCCCCCACCGCCAACCGGCCACAAGGGGTGCCAAAAAGCTATATTGGGATAGGATCGAACAATGAGCAATCGGTGCAGGAACCACCGATATAAATGGGCCAGGGATAAGGTGTCGAAACCAAAATATTCGGGCCTGCTTGCAACAATATGACTGGTAATCAATTGACCTGTCCCCAGCCAGGCCGTTGGTGAGGATTGTGGGAGCCTAATTTTTCGAGGGTGGGTTTTTTTTGGGGTTCGGGGCTACTTACCCTACTTCTAATTTTAGGCTGTCTCTAACCAATGTACTCACACCCACAGCTAAAACACACGTACAAATCAGTACGAAATGAGCGAGCGGCCAGAGCAAGACGGGAGACGGGACAAAGCACAAAGGGCAGCGACAGAAGCGACGGGGCGGGCCCCAGGACTGTTTGCTAAACCGGGTCAAGGACGACAAAGCGAATCACAGACAGTTTTCGTCGTCTTTCGGGATCCCCTGGACCCTGCTCAAGATATCCCCTTCAAATCTCAGCTGGGTCGGTGCCATGGCAACCGCTAATGCACTGACGCGAGGTTGCGTCGAGATCGCCGGCGACTTGTGTCAAGGCGGACCCGGTGCAGGGCCTGAAACGTAGGCGGCAGTGACCGCGACGCGAGTACGACCACCTAATTGACAACGACAGAGGATCCTCATTACTTCCCCTGATATCACCTGCAATCTCCACTATCGTTGTTCATTACGGGGGCAGGGCGAATGGAATGCTGCACATGCCACTATCCTGGCCTGCCACTCCGCCAGCCCTGTGACAGGTGTAGCCGCTGCAAAAGCCGGCTGGCGGGCAGTTAGCGATGTCAAATGGCGAGCTAAAATAAGAAGCCGCAAAAAAGTAAGTTAACCGTGGCTGGGGCAGCACAGTTAGATAATTCGAGCGGAGTACGCAATGTGCTATCAAGTTACAGGCCTGTGGTTTCTATGTATCATCCACGAATAATCTTACGCCATCTATCACGCGGTGACACGCTAGTTTTGGCTCCGTCTGAGTGCTGTGGTGGTTGCGTGCTGCTGTGCTGTACTGTACTGTAATTACCCCTGACATTCTCCTGCTTTTCGTCATGCCAAAGCTGGGAGGCTGCAATGGTGAAACACACCGTTATACTCTGGGGTTTCAAGCCGTGCGGACCCGAGGGTTGCTGGGCCAGATCAGGCAAATCCGTGCCGCCTTATCGGGGGGCCGGGAGAGTGAGAGAAGGACTGAGATGACGGACGGAGGTACCAGCGGATTGTGTGCGCGAGCAAGGCGAAAAGGTGGTTGGCAGTTGCGTATGAAATTGCGGCGGCGCTGGAAAACAGCTCAGAGTAGGAATGCGGGCTGAGCTCGCAGTGCAATTGTAGTGGCAATTGTAGTGGCAGTGTGCAATTGTGTGCATTGTCGAGAACCAAGTGCGTCTGTGGCTGAGTAGTAACGTTACCTCAGCGCGCAGCTTAGATAGCGACAATTGAGAACCTTAGAATTGCCGCAGGGTTGTGCACTCTGAATTGTGGCGCATGCAATCTTTGCTGCGCACTTAGTCTGAATCAGACTCTTCATATCCCTCCGGGGCCAGCCCAGGTGTAAGCCCTGGAGTAAGTCCTGGTTCTTTTCGCTTTGCGTGGGCCTTGACGGGCCCCTTGACCTTGGCCGATCTGGCCTCCAGAATCTCCCGCTTCAATTCATCCAATTCCTCAGAAGCAGCCTCCCAGCTTTGAAGCTTGGCCACATTTCGTTTGCGTCGTACAAGTACCAACCTCTTCGCCTCCTTTTCCTTGGTACCAGTAGCTAGCATTGATGATTCCTTGAGCTTGAGCTTCTGCTCTCGATCATGCTTAATCGCCTTTCGCTTCGCCGTCGATGACTTCTGCTTCTTCTGAATCAGTCGAGCACCATCATCCACCAGCGTCTTACTGAGCAACCGATCAAGCGCACTCATACCGAAGTGTACTGGAGTAACTAGAAGACGATTCAAGAGATCAAGCAGCAAATTTCACCAGATCAAGAAAAAAAAAAAAAAGGTTGAAAGCCGCACGAGTCTGTAGCCGCGCATTTTCGGGTAGCTACGAACAAATAGCAGCCGGCGAGTGTGAGAGCGTCGGGGCCAATTGCGCAGGCAAGTACGATCTCCAGTTGCATCTCACCACTTAGCACACCCGGACCGACTGAGGCACCAATGGCCCGCCCCGTGTCTCCCTTCCCCGCATATTCCCCCGTCTCCAGTGCCTTGACGGCCACTTCCCGTCAGCGCAGCCGCGCTATTCTCGTCCAATCAACTGCCCTCTATATTCTCCCACTAAAATTGTCCATTTTGTCAAGCCCGGCGCAAATAGTGAAAAAACGCACCTTTGCGACTTTGACAACTGCTACGATGCTACAGCGGGCTACACCATCCGTGGCGCGACTAAGCGCAGTCACGATGCGACCTGTGACTCGGTTAGGACTGTTGTCGCATGTTCAGCGACGAAACCTTAGTTCGACAATGTCTGTACAGGCAGTGGGGTCGGCACAAGCTACTCCTCCTTCAGGATTCCGAGTCCCTCCCCCCAAATCTTGGGATGAAAACAAAGAGTCGGCCCTGAGTCTGGCTACTAAGCATTTCCTCCTGGCCGAGCTCTTTCGAGGAATGTACGTAGTCTTGGAGAATTACTTCCGAGCTCCTTACACAATCATGTTCCCTCACGAGAAGGGACCAGTTTCACCCCGATTCCGTGGTGAACACGCGCTGCGTCGATACCCTTCAGGCGAAGAGCGATGCATTGCATGCAAGCTTTGTGAAGCTGCTTGCCCTGCTTTGGCCATTACTATTGAAGCTGAAGAACGAGAAGATGGGTCGCGACGAACGACTCGATATGATATTGACATGACAAAGTGCATCTACTGCGGGTACTGCCAGGAATCTTGCCCCGTCGATGCGATTGTGGAGACCCCTAACGTTGAGTATTCCACTGAGACTCGAGAAGAGCTTCTTTACAACAAGGAGAAATTGTTGGCTAATGGTGATAAATGGGAGCAGGAAATTCAGTACTGTCTAGATGCTGACGCTCCCTACCGATAACGCATGTAAAATTAGATAACGATCGTTTGTCAATACAAGACTAGTTGACTAGACACATTGTGTTTTTCAGAGGTAAAGGCATTGTATTCTATTATTCTGTCATTGCTGACGTTTCGCTCTAGTCCTGTCCTCCGCCATCTACTCTGCTCCTTTCCTTTCGTCGTCAGAAGTCAAAAACACAATCATTTAACACAGCTCGGTTATATCCATTACTGAGTGGCGCACTGAACTCCTCCTCGTCCCTCTTCATCTTCATCCATGGCCTCGCCATCTTGCAGCTTGGATGGATCCACATCGGCCAACACAACCTCCTCTACCTCAGCGGCAGCAGGAATTTCAGCGGCCTTTCGTGGAGGCAGAACTGCCGCCAGAGCCTGGAGTTGTTCGGGAGAAGCAAAGTATGCAGCGGGGAATTCGACATCAAACTCAATGTAAAGGTTACCAAAGTCGTGGTGGCGGTACGAAGGCATTCCCTTGCCCTCAACCATCTTGACGGTGCCAGGAGCAATCACTTCACCGGGGATAATGTCAACCTTGATCCAGGTTCCATCCAGATACTCAACTCCAAATGAACCTCCAACCAACGCAGTGGCCAGATCGATCTTGGCCTTGTGGAACAAATCCTCAGCCCGTCGCTCGAATCGGTCATGAGGTTGCTCATCAACCACAAAGATCACATCACCAGGGATAATGTTGGGACCCTGATCTCCTTCGCCTTGGAACGTGATTCGCTGCCCGTTTCGCATTCCTCGGTCAATGTTGACCTCAAGCACCTTTCGCTCCTCAACTGTCTTTTTACCGTTGCACTGCTTGCATCGTCCCTTGGGGTCGATGATCTCTCCAGCTCCGTTACAGTCTCCACACACCGTCTGGTATTTTTGAATAATGTGGCCCATCTGTCTAGTGATGAATCGCATACCACTACCCTTACAGGTGTTACAGGTCTTGACTGCACCTTCCTTTCCTCCTCGGCCATTACATGCGCTGCAAATGACAGTCTTGGTCAGAGCCAACTTGGAAGTCTTACCCTTATAGAGGTCTTCAAGCGTCACCTTAAGCGGGTGAATGATATCCTTAGACTTTCGAGGGCCTGCTGGCTCACCGCCGCCAAACATGCCTCCCATGCCGCCCATGCCGCCCATTCCACCCATTCCACCGAAGAATTGAGAGAACAGGTCCTCAGCATTGCCACCACCCATCTCAGGGCCACCGTTAAGACCAGCTTCACCAAACTGATCATAGGCTTGTCGCTTGTTGGAATCAGATAGAACCTCGTATGCCGCCGAAACCTCCTTGAACTTATCAGCGGCCTCAGGGGAATGCTGGTTTTTGTCGGGGTGGTACTTGAGAGCGTTCACTCGGTACGCTTTTTTGATTTGAGAGTCGCTTGCATCGGGAGCGATTCCCAGGACATCGTAAAGCTTCGTCTCTTTGACCATGATGAAGTTAGAATAATATGATGATTTTTAGACCTGTCCACAGCCGATTTTTCAAATCAGAGGTCGATAGAAAAGGGAGTCAAACGTTAGCTAGTTTGAATGCAAACAAATAGAAAAAAACCAGAGAGCAGCAGGACAAAAGGATGTTTCTGCAGCTGTTTTTAACTACCCACAACGATTAATAGAAAAAAAAAAAAATTTCTAATCAAGTGTGCAGGTTCAATCAGTGGCCTCTAAATATTTAGCATTCAGCCCAGCCCAATCGAGCCTTCCAGCACATTTTTTTCTTTCCATCAGCTTCCATTTACGTAATCGGTACGGCTGTTGCCGAGGTCAGTGAGGCGTAGCACTCGTAAAAGCGCTAGTAGAAGTTTACGATTTGAGAAGGACAAAGCGACGCGAAAAGGGGGGGGTCTAGCGGCCGGTAGCGGTGGAAGGTTGAAATCGATATTGAGTGCCCATTGTGTTCTCGGCGGTGCCGTCTGCACGTCCTTTTATACCAGCTACCTTGTTGGTTGCTTAGACGTGGGTTAGGGCTCACCCGTCAACAGCGCAGCACACGGCTATCGCACTTCGGCCCTTGCAGCTAAGACAGTGCCTGTCAACTGAGTGGGACCCTGGAAGGCTCATAACCAGCGCTCATTTTTGTTGTCCCCACGTGCTACATTGCATTGAAAACAAAAGCTCGCTATTTCTGTTTTTTACTGTCAATCTCGTCCTGAGCCAACTTTTGTAGCACCAATTGTCTTGCACGCTCCTCATCACCGTCAGTGCGAGAAGTGGCTTCGGCCATTGTTCTTGTGAACTTTTTGTTGGTTTGGTGCAACCAATCAAAGTACCCCACTGGCCCAAAATTCTCGTCAAATGCAAAATGGTGAAAGTCATGCTGCAAATTGGATTGCATGTACGGGATATTGTACCCCGAATGAGAACAGATCGTGCCGAACTCCAAAAACATAAGCGTGAATGTCGCCTGGGCCCAATGGTGTTCAACCAATATCATTCCAATGACGTTGGGCAGCAGGTTGGAAAACACGTGCTCCGTGACTGTGCAATAAGTAGACGCCAGGCCCACCGGAGCGGTGAATTCATGGTGCTGCTTGTGGAATAGCGCGTACAACGGCTTCTGATGGAACGTGCGGTGAATGTAGTAGAACCCTGCCTCGGTGCAGAACATGTCGAACAGCACAGTAGCAAACATTTGAGCCGCTGAAGGAAGCTTCTCAGGAGCAACTGCTCGGGGGGGATGGACCATCATATCAAGGACGATTAGCGGCAATGCTACGAGCACTTGATTGCGAAGCGCAATAAGGGCAATTTTAAGGTATTCTTTTCCACTGACTCGAATGAAAGGTTGAGTCTTGTACTTGAACAGCCAGCGCGGCCGCTCGGTTAAGTCACAGATTGCAAATACCCCTGACCAAAGCCAATAGAACACGGTGGTGACTATAAACGTGCCCCACAAAGACATATTGTAGTCGCCATACTCTCGATCGAGGTATGAATAGACCTTGGTGCCAAGAGCAGACTTTGAGAATCCAATAAATGTTAGCACAAGTAATCCACTGACGGTATGCGAGCGGAGACCTCTATTTGCAATTGACGGAGTCGAATACCCAAACCGCTTTGAATGAGGGATTGGGTTGTTGTTTAGATCCTTAGGCACGGGCCGTTTTGACATTGTGGGCAAGTAGTGAAGGGCAAGTAGTAGAAAGCAAGTAGTAGAAGGCAAGTAGTAGAAGGCAAGTAGTGGAGGGTAAGCAATCAAGTACGACAGAGCAGCAAGCCAGAGGCAGTAATGCAGGATCGGTAGAGCAGCAGTAGTATCTGGTAGTATCTGGTAGTATCTGGCAAAGCTATTTACGTACTCCGTTTATCGCAACGGCGCGGGAAAGGGTCCGTACTAGTCCGTCTGCCGACCGTTGAGCTTGTGAAAATGATTTGCGAGGTCCGATCACGGGCTGCTGCACTTGCGTATTGGGCCGCATCGACGGTGCCGGACTAATAAGGCAGGAACGAGCCGCCTGGCTACTCCATATCGGCCCAACACACACCATTTCCGCACTGCTAATGCCCACAGGCCCAGCTGGCTCGCTGGTGAGTAGTGAGCTATTGTTGCAGCGGGCTCCGTCGGGTTTGCCGGTGCCGGTGTGAAGTGCAGTGAAAAGCTGTGCCGTGGGGGTTCAGACGACTTGCCGGCAATTGAGCATGTAGGCGCCAGATACAGTCAGGTTGCACGGCTAGGTGACAGTCTAAGGTCACTGTGTGAGTCAAACCCCTCGTCCTTCAAGTCAGGCCAACAAGCTATTCTGTTCTGCAGGCGATGGTACCTGGGGTGCCTAGGGTCCCTCAGTATTCAATACAATCCATTCATACCAGGTTCAATTACCTCAGGGTGCTGCTGGATCTCCGCACTGTTATTGCTATATCCTTTGGTGCAATTCTCTCGATTCTGCTTGTCACGCATGCTTTTCAGTCCAACAACACCTAGTTGGGCTCATGCCATAACCAGACTACAGCTGCCGGCTCCCACGACCCGGCGCCCGGTGCCCGGCGAACTGTACCACCTCTAACGGTACTGCGCCCGCTACGTACCCCGCAGCCTGCAAATTTTCCTAACGGTGGCTGCTTTGGCGGCGGTGTCACACTGGAGATGGTACGGTACGCCTATGAGAGGAAAGAGATTTAAAATCACCCCATTTCTCGGCCATCCCTTTCCATGTCTCAGATCGGGTCGGGGTGAAATTCACGCCGGGGCCAGATTATAGAGGACAATGACCAGGGCCCATTGGCGGTCGAACGCAGCAGTTAGGTAGGACCGTACTCATCATGGCAAAGACTAACTCCTCCGTTGCCCTGACTCCTAGTCCACCTCCCTGGCACCCGCCTCCTGATCTCATTCCATCCTAAGCCTAGGTACCGGAACTGGTCAAGGGCCCGCGTAGCCGCGCAGGTTGTGAGTGTAGAAAGAAGCCAGGGAAAGAAGGGAACCAGAAAAAAAGCAATCACCACCGTCGTATATAGCGAGGGGGAGATTAGGTTGATTTAAATTTTCCATAATTTTTCATGTCTAGTCGACACGGGTAGGTCGGTGATTTTGAGATACCAATTCAGCATAGGCGTTGCACAAACAGTTGCGGGCCCGGGCCTTGGACCGGATGAACATTATATTTCTACAATCCCGCCCTGTTATACAAGGACACTAAGGAACCGAGCTAGGCCCAAGCTGCTTAAGCAGTATAAGCAGTCTAATCTAAGAGCAGAGCTAAGAGTAGACAGACTCAAGAGTGCTGAGTGCTGAGTGCTAAGCTGGGAGCGTGGCACCCGGAGCTGATCCAGGATCGAGACGACAGTTTGAAGTGCAGAGCGCTCGGATGCAACTGCTGGTGCAGAAATGGGCTCTAGCTGTGGCTACGGCCCCAAGGTCATACATTTTGTGGCCGGCGTCCTTGGCGTTTGTGCTGTCCTATGTGACGATATACTCGCTGTTTACTGAGCAATTGCCGTCGGTGCGAGTGTCAATTGGCTACAATGGCAATAATCCGATCACAAGTTTGGACCCATCCACACCGCCTGTGTACATAAAGCAGCTATTGGTGTATGCGCAATCGCTGCCTCATTATTCTGACCCCCACGCCGTAGATGCGCTGTCGCCACTACTGCATTTAGACTCGTTTAATGAGTCGGCGTTGCCCCGAGTCCACTGCGCCTGGACTCCGAACGGTTCGTTGGCGCTGGACTGGCAGTCAATCAGCTCGCTGCGGTCGGTCATTTTCAGTCCTACCTTCTCTGGACTGCCTAATTCGCAGTATAGCGACCTCAATGTGGCTGCGCTACTAGTGTCATATCTCTATGAGAACCCTAGTGATGGAGCGGCGTGGGACAATGCGGTTCGAAAGGCCATGAACAACGGCCAGTACCCAATCTCGACCGAATCAACGATATTGCCTCCTGAGGATGTCCACGGGGAGCCGTCACCCGACCACCTCCAATATTACAACTTTTTCCCGGGGTGTCCATTTCCCTGGCTCACAATTGGGTTCGCGTGGGCTGTCACCGTCGCATACATGTGGATAGTGCTCACCGACAATGAATCTATCCTGTCCCAGGCCGGTCTGGCGGTGACGTTCATTGTCCAAATGCTACTTTGCATCACCTCGTCGCTCACCGCCACCTCGCTGTTTGTGCCAAGGTTCTCCCACTACCACATTCGCCAGTTTGTGGCGCTGCCATACCTCACAACGGTGATTGGAATTCAGCAAATGCTGGGCCTACTCAATGCAATCTCAAAGACACCGCCGGAGAACTTCCCATTATCCCGAATCTCTGCCGCTGCCGCGGAATCGATCCCCCAGTCCACAAAGAGGGTGGGCTTTGCATGCATACTCCTGGCGATTGGGACAATGCCGTGGCTAGGGTTCTCAGTTCATGCTGTGGGACTGTGTGTGTTTATGATTGTCAGTCTGATCACCTGTCTCGCACTGCACGTCACGTTTTTCCTCGCAGTGCTCTCGGTCGATTTGCGCCGATTGGAATTGCAAGACCTCATTTCGTACCACGCAAAGTCGATGCGGAGTCGCATGTTTAGACCTCTCGACCACTCAATGGGCACTCCAGGGTGGATCACCAGGCTCGCCTACCTTACTCGCTCGGGCCTGTACTTGAACCGGCTCTATCTCAAACAGCGCGCGCCAGCAGCCACGTCGTTCATTCTATTTATTCTCATCCTCATTTATCTACGACTGGTGTCGGCCGGACATTTCACTGAAAATCTGAGCATAATTTTGCGCCATCCTTCGGGCCGGGCAGTTCTGTTCTTCGCCCCAGTCAGTAAATTGCTGTCACGGCCGGTACAAGTCTATGATCCAGTTGTGGTGTACGGGAGGCAGTCAGAGCCCCGGCTAGTACCAGGCCCTGCGCTCAATGGGGCACTGTCACCGCCATTGTACGGGTTTGTGACTCCACATTTGCTGATGGAGTTTTGTGCTTCATTGGGTTTCATCACCTCTCTGACCGGAATTGTGCTGAAGTTCATCTTGCCGAGATCAATAGAGGTGCCAGACGAAGAGCCGCCGACTGAGACTAGAGCTCAGTACAGCTCAAAAGATCTGATTGGATTCCACCCTGTTGATGTCATTTCAACATCGGCTCACGGGTCGTGGCTGGCCGCTGTCACTCTGGACCACAAAGTAACGCTGTGGAACGTGATTGAATACTCAAGAGACCGGTCGTATCGGCCAATCTCGATTCCATTCCCACCGCAGTTCTGGCCGTTATCAAAAGTCCAAGTGAATTGTACTCTAGGATTGGTAGGATTATTTTCCAAAAACTCTCCGAGTCTGCTGCTGTGGAATTACAAGACAATGGAGCAACAGCTGCTGGTAGAGGGTACTGAGCGCTTTTCTGTCCCCCCAGTCCACGCATTCTATTACCAGCGGGAGCTGCTGATTGTGACCCGAGATGGTGAATTGCTGAGTTTTTTGCCATTTTCGGGTCAAATGAAGCGATTCCGTATCACTGACGACAAGATTGTGTCTGCCACTTCACTGTTCACCCCCAAGATGAGCGCCCAGATTGTATGCTCCACGGCAGGCAATGATGTGGTGGTGGGCCAGTATGTCAATGGTGATTGGACATTCAGGGTGCTGCGAATCCGAGAGTCCCTCTCTGCTGCTATGAAAACTCAAAGGGACCCACTATTTTCAGCCCAAATTTCAGACGAATATTCGCTATCGCGGCCACATCACCCTCTCGAGTCCGATTCGGCAATTCCCAGCACCAGGCCTTGCACTCTTCCGGGCCCAATCAAGGCAGTAGTACCGGTGTCGGCAATCAATATGGTGCTGCTCACGTTCACCACCAGCGCATCACTAATGGACGTTCAAACGGGAGTCATTTTGCAGCACTTCCACATGGGATACTTTAAGCGGGGAAGCCTAAGGGTTTTTCACTCCCGACCTGCCCATTGCCGATTCTGCGGTAGTGTCTCTGTTGAGTCTCTCTCGATCGCATACTGCGATTCTGAAGATGTAAGTACAGTCATCATGCACACATTTACTATCGAGAACCGTGCCCGAAACAACATTTGTCTCCGGGTCGAACGTGATCCTCGAGAGACTCGCTGCTTGGGGTTTGATGCGACCACCGAGCAGCAGCATTGGGTGTGTTGGGTTGAAGGATGGGATAAAACTGAAATGAATATGCTTCTGGGAGTGCGACGCAAAGTCGAAGGTGACAGACCTGAGTCTGAATCATCAGATTCAACTCCTAGCCCCACGCAGACTGAAGGCTCGAGTAGCTCCACCGGCCTTTCCTTGTCAGATTTGGCACCAAGACTACTGCACCAGCGTAGACATAGATTTATGGGCAGAGGGGCACCGGATTCTCCCAATGACGCTGATGAAGAAGAAACTATCTGGGAAGGCTGGTCAATGAAGTCAACAGGTGAATTGACAGTATATGATTTGCCCAATTTTATTGACGTGGGAAAGGCCCCGACTCGAGATCGACGCCAGTTGCTGGTTGAGAAAATTGGGGGAGTCGCCCAATTTGGCCGCAATTCAGTTTCGGTGATCTTTGGAAATACCGTGAAGGTGATGCTGTATGGTAGTGACGAGTCGTTCTTGTCAGATCTCGAAAATCCAGAAATTATGTCCGAGAACGCTAGAATCGTCACAAAATCGCGAAGAGTTGTTCCAACTCCCCAGGGGCCAGTCAGCGCCGCAAAAAAATGGAGACGGGGAATTCCATGATACTAATGGCAATGTGTATATATTATGAATGTATTTTACGACACGAGGAAGAGCCAGAGTGGCAATTGTAGTAGTGAGCGACGGAAAAACGCAAACTAGGGGTTACCCAAGGGGCACGATCTCGATGTCTTCAAAACTCCAAATATTTCGTTGTTATTCGTAAGGACATGAATCAATTGAAACAATCCCCAGCGCGCCGTCTAAAGATAATGAGCAAAACTCGCAGCTCTCACCAAAAGACGCAATTAGCGGTATAGGGTTAGGATGAATTTGGCGGTTCTTATGGCCTTGACTTACCTATTCTTCAAAAAGAGCTGGGTATGACTTTCAAACAGTTTCGTTAAACATAATTTTCAGATATGCTCATGTTATGTGCGTAATTGCTCTATTTAAAGCAATTTTGTCGTGTCTTGTAGGGACTCATCCACAATCCCCGGTGATATCCCCGCGATTGCAATTGCAAATCTATAGCTACTATAGTCGACGCTACGGGATACATAGGATCCAAGTTCAGCCTTTCTTGAACTGAGAGCATGTGCAGATAGTTTCTTCAAACGTAGGTAACTGGCTCTGAATGGCAAAATTGGGTCTCGGGTGACTGTACTAGAAAATCATTTTTATCACGCAGGACACGATATAGTCCTTAAATTTTCTTTGCAATTGATTTTGGTATTGTGATTGCAAGAGTTGCGTAAACTAGTACTGCTATAGAATTTTGAATCCTTTTATATCTCTAGGGTTAGATATAGTGAAGAGGTGTAATTGGACGAATCGTACAGGTGATTTCACCAGATCACGTGACGGTTTATTTCAATTTTTTTACGTTTTCTGGACGTATTTCTGCAGAAGGCAATCTGGCCGAGTTGGTCTAAGGCGCCAGGTTAAGGTCCTGGTCTCTTCGGAGGCGTGGGTTCGAATCCCACGGTTGTCACTATCTTTTTGCTCCTGCTTCCAATTGATACGATAAAAGCGTCCAACCCTTCATTTTGTTATGTCACACAATTATTTGATACCCTTGATGCATCCTTGGTTGGTTCTTGCTTCGCCTGTGCAATCTTTTATCTCAATGTCGCTTCCTAATTGTCAAAAATGTATCTGGGAATCACCTTGTACCATTTCTCATCAAATTTGTGGGATAAATATTCAAATACACGAAATGAATCGGCTCCATTACCATCTTATTTAATATTTTGGTCATTATGCCTGAATTCGGTTTCGGGTTTGGTTCAAAGCCCTGCCATTAACTTCGGAAGGTGGAAGCCAAATTGAAAAGTTGTTTGAAGCGAAAATATTGGTGTGCTGTTCCCCAACAAACAGCAATTGAGTTCTAGATGTTGTGGAAAGAGCTGTATTGGTCATTGCTTCTGACGTGCTTTTCGGGGCTGACTCGTGCGTCTCCTACCAATGCCATAGTTCAAGGCGTCAACTTGGCTGGATGGATGGTGCTTGAACCGTACATTACCCCAAGCATATTCGCTGGCATTGGGGTTAAAGACGGCGCGGTGCTTCTTCCTGGTAAAAATGCAGAGGATACTCTCACTTCTTATCTTGGCGAGAGTGAGGCAAAATCTAAAATTGAGCATCATCGAGATACGTTCATCACCCAGGGCGATGTGGAGTTTGTTGCCAGATCCGGACTCAACTCAATCAAAATTCCTATTGGATATTGGATGGTCGTACCAGCTGATGATGTACCCAAAGTTGACGATCCGGGACCTTTTGTTTTGCGAGCAGTTGAGTGGGCTAGACAGTCGAATTTAACCGTGTGGATTGAACTGCATGAGTTCCAACCTTTAGTGAATGCATCAGAAATAGAGCATATCCTTCAAGCTTATGACACTGATGCCACTGTAATGGCAGTTGAACAGATTGGGAAGACGTATGCCGCTAGAGGGGCCGAGCATCCTGCCACCGCAATTGAAATTGGCCGGACGCCTGGGCAATTGGCAACAGAAGAAGAAGTTCTCGATTTCTACAAACAAGTGTTGAGCGCTTTGCGTACACATTCAGATGCCGACCTTGCAGTGCGTGACATGGACAAATCCAATCCAAAACTGATGGAGATCAACAATGAAGTCAACGAGATATTGAATTCCACCGGTGGTATCCATTTCACAGTTCGAGAATATCCGTCAATGTCTCAATCGATGCGTAAACGAACGGTCTCTCAGAAAGTGAACGAAATATGCCGACGGGCCCGGGCCCTGCAATTGTCAGACTCACCCATAATTGTAAGCTCCTGGACTTCAGCACTTGATGACTGTGCTCACTGGTATACCGGGGTAAGGAATGGAAGGTCATACAATGGCACAATTGGCGGAGGAATACAGACTGCAGTGGGCAACTGTACGAAGAGGAATGATATCTCAATGTGGGATGAAGAGGAACTTTCGGGAATTAGACACTACACGACCGCCCAAATCCAAGCATGGGGACGTGGAGGGGGGTGGTTTTTTAGTAATCTGAAGACAGAATCAGCATTTCAATGGGACTTTATGAGGCTGGTAGACTCTGATTTATTCCCCAATATTGATGGGGAGGTGGAAGAATACCAGTACTGTGGAGCCACAACCAGGGTCCATTAAAATAAAGAAAAATTCTAGCGATTCCGTTGCATAAATGTGAATCAAATGCTCATTTAATAAAAAAAATTCAATTCAAAATAAATATCGATCTAACCGCAATTGTGTTCTAAAGTGATTGTATGTCTCAAATTTTCCCAATCTTCTAGATCTAAACTGATGTAAAATCTCGGCTCACAGATGCGATTGTTGATAAACTTCAATTAAATCGTTATTAATGGTAGTGAAACGGCTCTACTACACTACTATGAAGTTATTTCGCTACTGCATGCCATATGAGTGGTAAAAATTAGCAATACAACTGCTGATATTTGTGTCACGTGATGTTGGCGGCCGCTCTTAGGACTATTCAAAATTAAATTATTTTAAGCGTTAGTAGTTTAGTGGTAAAATTCAGCGTTCCCATTGCTGTGCCCCGGGTTCGATTCCCGGCTGACGCATTTCCATTGTTTTTTTTGGCAATTCCAGTGCCGTCCCTTACTGTTTTGCCACTGCTCTAGACAAACCATCTTTTTTGATGCCTTGACAATCCAATTGGCTCTCCAGAGGCAGAAGTCCCTACCTGAACGTCTACGAATCGTGGCCGAACGCCGTACACTATCTTGAGACTGATCTTTATGAAATTAGATCTTGAAAAGTAGAATGCTACTAGAAGATGCGGTAAATCGATTAAGGGCGTCGCCAGATGCTGAAGAGATCGAAACTGTACTGAGTAAGGTTAGTCTTTCGGTATCTGATAATGCATCAATCGTTAGGTTTTACTCCACTCTCGTTAGTACCACTTTGCCCACGATAGAAGCAGAGGCAGAATCGGACGGAAGGCTAAAGGAAATCATATCAAGGCTGTTCACAAGAGTAGGGGGGATCAATGTTCTCGTCTCTAAGATTCAGAGTCTTTTGTTGGTTCTGAGCTCTGGATCCACTGAAGACCGCACAGGATCTACCGCTACCATGAACTTGCTATGTACCGTTCTGGGAAACGTGATTGTAGATGGTGCGCTGCCTGTGATCTGGCAAGACGAAGTTCGCGACGCACAAGATCAAAAGAAACGAGTGCTTTCTAAAGATATTCTGAGTTTGTTTGCGGGAAGCAAAGTTTTGTCGGTTTTGGCTTCCGCCCGAATGCATCTAAAGGAGTTTGAGGCCCAATTCGACGACATTGAAACTCGGAGGTTTGAATCATGGCAGTCGTTGAGTGATGCCGACTTGTACACTCGAGTAATTGCTGGCCAGGTCCTTGAAATGGAGTTGAGCGAGGGCGTTTCTGGATTTGCTGCTGATATCATAGCTCGATTGACTAGGCTACCGACCAATCCCGCGATTCTAGGGCCGCTGTTGTTGAGCTCGCGCTCGGGCAGAATTGAGTTTGTGGCAAGCTTGATTTCGCACTTAGACGCTGTGGATCAGAGGCGGATTGTTTCTGAGACCATTCTTCGGTACGCTGACCACTCGCTACTGCTAGCTGATCCCAATGCTAACGAAGTCTCCGCAGGTCAACGAGTATCTGCCATGGCGTCCATCCTGGCAAAGATAGTCGACACTGATCTGTATCCGCTAGTCGATTACTCAATCAATTCAGGGTCTCTGAGTCTGAGAAGAGCAGTTGTGGTGGTGGTTGTGGAAAGGGGGGTGGCTAAGGACGTTTTCAAATCTCTTCTTGAAAAGTGGGGCAGCATACCGTATGTTCGCCGGACTGCGATTGCTCTACAGGAACAGTTAACAGAGGTCTTATTTCTGCTAATACCTCACCTTCCCAAAGCATATTTATCGGAAATGGCCTCTTCTGGTGCCTTTCTCAACGGCATTACAGTTCGACTAGAATCGACCATGGACAAACCGCGGTTATTAGGGACGATGTTTGCTGAGAGGTTGACTAGCGGTGAAAAGGGCGCATTGAACTTTGGACTGGCCGAGGTCTATCCTGAAGAGCAAGTCTATTGGATGGAAACTATTGGACAAATTGAAGATAGAAGTGCAAGCTCTGTGGCGGGGGCCTGGGAAATTCTGGCTGTACCACAGCTGGAGAGTAGCAGCAGTGATTTGAGCACTGAAATTGGCACTAAGAGTGGGCCTCCGTCAGATCTGGAGGGAACTGAGCAGATTGAGCCCCCCAACATCTTTACCGGGGAGGATTCGGATGACGACGATGAGTACATGCCTACCAAAAAGCTGCCGAGCAAGCCAGTCTATATCAAGACACTGGTAGAGTACCTATCGACGGAGGAGTACGACCAGATAAAAATTGGACTCGAAAATGCAGAATTGCTGATTCGGAGGAAGGCACGGTTTGGCCAGGAACTGCAATTCCACGCCCTTGCCCTCGCGGATCAGCTGACAGGCTTAAAAGACACGTTTGAAATTAAAGGATTTAACGACATGAGGTTGCGAGCGCTTGTTGAATTAGCGGTGTCAGTGCCTGAAACTGTACCCATCCATCTCAGCCAGCTGCTATTTGAGGGTGACTACTCACTTCAGCAACGCATCTTCATCCTCACCACTTTTGCATTAGCGTCGCGGCGTCTGGCGTCGAGGGGCCAAAACAACAATACCGAGCCAGAGTTTGCTTCCCAAAAGCTGCCGGATACGTTGCATTCACTCTTTATTAGGGCCAGTGACGGTGGGCGTGCTGATGTTGAACTTGAGCAGTCTACTCGGGTACTAGATTCAATCGCTGTGAGCCTTCAGCGGGAAATGCTGAAGGAGACTGGAGACAACGCCCGAGACGTGGCAATTGGGGGGCCCAGAGTTGTCCGAGTGTCAAGGAAGCTCGAAAAGGACCGAGCAAGTGGTCCCAAAACGACCCGCACTCATAACGAATTTGCTAAACTTGCAGCCAAGAAATTCGTGTTTCCACTCACTGCGCGGTTCTTTGGATCTGGCATTGGAGGGATGGGTCAGTATTCTGAGATTCTACTGGGCCACTTTCTCAAGACTCTAGCGATTATGCTTCAATCTGCATACCCATCTTCACCGGACTTGGCTGACATGAGCGGCGAGCTGTTGTCAGTAGTGAAATCGCAGCTTGCCCACTCAGAGCCGGTCGTGCTCGAGGGGGTGTTGACGATAATACTGGTGATTTTAGAGGTCCATGAGGGGGGGTTCATTGTGAGCAAATGGCCCAATGACATTGTGGAGCTACAAGAGTGGCTGAGTGTGACGTGGGAGACGATTCATGACGAGCGCGTGCGGTCAATGGCAGCGGGCGTGCTGTTCAGATTGACGGAGATTGTCGATCAGAACCAACGGTTACTAATTGGGCAACTTAGTGGGCTAGAGAACCGGGTAGGAGAACTCAAATTGGGCTAGTCCGCTGCTAATGTACAGGCCCCAGTACTATAGAAGCCAAGGGTGCGACCATGGGTGCGACACCGATGATTCCACACTAGTAGTTAGGTAGTTAGAGTGGTCCCGAATCCATGTTCGAGTCCAGATCTATTGGTTCATACGGTCGTAAGGGTCTGAAGACACTTAGAGTTCCGCCTACTGCCCCTTAGCGGCCCACTCTTCTGGGGTCATTGATTTCTTGTTAGCCCTTAGTCCCACAACCTTGACTTAAATCCTTTCATTAACCCCTAGGGTCAGATATAGTCTCTCAACCTTGTTGCAACTTACCTGTGTAAATGCGTGAATCTGGGCAATCTCGGCCTGTAAAGCCTTATGAACGAGCCGGTGCCTTGCAATCTTGGTTTTGCCGGCAAACTGAGACGACACAATTAGAACCTCAAACGCCTCTCCGCATCCGCCAGAATTATCCACAATCTCCACGTGAGAAGCGTCCAAGCGTTCTCTTAGCGCCGAATCCAGCGCTTGGGCGGTGACTCCTGGCATGATGAGGTCAGTGGAAGGTTAAGAGGTGAGGGTGAAATTAATCAGCGAGATACGGCGAGACAGCCAGATCTAATGAGATGAAAAATCCAGGTCAGCAAAGCACACTTCCACCAGCAACATTGCGCAATACGACATGAGTTCAGCTCGCAGGACAAAGCTGATTACGAATGCCAGTAAGTTCATTGGCCGGGATTCGGGCTAGGCGATCGCAGCGCAGTAAGGAGCGCATTGGTGCATTGCTAGCGATTGTACCGTATACTGTGAACGGGTGGTTCTTGTGGGGGCTGTTGTGCGGGTGGTCTTTGGTTCTAGGCCGGGCACTAACTAGTCGAGAAACTGTTCCCCAAAGAACTGGCAGATAGTTCGTGGGATAACACAGGCCTAATTCTTGGGGTTACAGAAGATGAACCGGTGAAGGAGTCTAAAGAATTGTCGGTTTTAATGACAATTGATCTCACTACATCAGTATGCAATGAGGCCCTGGCAAACAAGTCATCATTGGTGATGGCATACCATCCCATTATTTTCCGCGGCCTCAAGTCAATTACAGACAAGGACCCGCAACAGACGTCGCTGTTACGGCTTGCCAAGGCCGGTATCCCAGTGTACTGCCCTCATACCGCTGTCGATGCGACGGTTGGCGGAGTCAACGATTGGCTGGCATCGGCCCTATCACTGGATAAGGAGAAGTCTCGAGCACCAATTGACAAGACCGCGGCCCAGGTCGCGGGCCAGGAACAGGCTGGGATGGGGAGGTTTGTCGAACTGAATGAGCCGGTGTCGGTAGCAGACGTCGTCGCCCGCGCAAAGAAGGCTCTGGGGCTCTCGCATGTCCAGGTGGCCCTGGGGAGAGACCATACCTTGTCTGCAAAGACAATCTCCTCAATTGCGCTGTGCGCAGGGTCTGGGGGCTCAGTGTTGCGAGGATCAGCAGCTGATCTCCACTTCACGGGCGAATTGAGCCATCACGAAGCATTATATCTTGTCGAGACTGGCAAAACCGCCATTACATGTGGCCACTCCAATACCGAACGAGGGTTCCTCAAGACTTTCCAGACCCAGCTGCAGGCGCTTCTAGAAAAGGAGCATGATGGGCCAGTGTCGGTCCAAATCAGTCAATCTGATCGAGATCCGTTTGAAACTATGTAGTCGTGTGGTCGGCAAATCGGCTTAGCTCTCGAACAATTGGCAGCTGAGTCTTGTCTTTGTACTGCCGTCGAATCCACTCAGCAAGCTTGAGAATCTGATCCTTGCCTTGTACAATAAACAGTTGTTGGGCCCTATCCTCGGCCGCCACCCCTTTAGAATCTCCGCTAGGGTGAGTGATCGTTTTCTCCTTCCAGCACGTAATCGAGGATCCAAGGTCCGGGAATTCTCGCGACCGCTGCTGGAATATCCAATAATGGTTACCAAAAGTGTCTTTACCCAGACTCGAGGTGCGACTATGATGCCTGCGCAATTGAAAGAAGCACACCTGCTCGGCGGTTTTGATCTGGTCGTCGGAAACACTCTTAGAGCTGTTATATTTCTCCTGCCATCGATCCATTGGGCGTCCCGGTCCTCGAGGGCGTGTTTTTAGCAGCTTTTCAGCGGTCTCATCCCAAGAGGCCTTGATTTTCTTGATCGAGTCAGACGAGTCGTTCATGATCTTTTTGATTGCATTATTGTCCTCATCCATTATCAGTCTGATAGTCGAGGTAGCAGATGTTAGCTGGACTAGTCTCATTACGAGCTTCAATCTTGCCAATTCCTGATCAACCCAGCCATCGCCAGCGACTTCAATTGGATCGTAGGACCCTGCCCCGGGCACCACCTCTATCTCACTTTCCTCTGCCTCAGAGTCCTCTGAAGCGTCCGAGTCTCCATCGCTGGGATCGTCGACGTCAGCCTCCTCCGTCTTTGAAGGTAGCTGCTCTTCAATCTTGCCATTGGCTACATGTCTGTCCCCATTCTCAAGCTCGTGCTGTCCGTTGGCCACGTCGGAAACCTTTCCGTTAGATTCAGGGGTTTTGGATTTACCGTTGACCTCTGCACTGGATTCTGGCGCCTTTTTCATAGCTCTAGACAAAAAGTCATCTAGCAGGATCCATAGCCGACGCGTGTCAGCTGGAGCGTGCTCGATTTCATCCAAGAACACTGATGTGTGCTTGTACGTGGGTGCGGGCTCATTAAATAGAATCTTCATTAGCACCACAATCACTGACTTGTATGTGTAATCAGTCCATTCGAGTGTGGGATCATTGACGGTCTGTGCATGACGAGGAGGCAGCTTGCATAATCGTTCGAACCTTAGCACAAATTCTCGAATTGCCAATCGCTGCCACAGTATGTCCTCTGGGAAATCAACGGGAATTGGGGTGAACACAGGAGGATCTGCCTTTGGAAGTTTGACAACTGGTTTCGTTGGCTTCTTTTTCAGTTTTGCAGCATTTTTCTTTTGATCTTTCTTCGCACCCTTCTTCGCGCCCTTCGCGTCCTTCGCGTCCTTCACGTCCTTCACTTCCTTCTTTGTACCTTTAGATGCGCTCTTTGGCCCACTCTTGCCCTTAGCGGAGGGGGAAGATTTGGATTTTTTGGTCACTTTTGTAACCTTAGACCCTTTTGTTTTGATTTCACCTTCTTGCTCGCCCTTGGGCTTCGGTTTAGGACCAGGCTTTAATCGTGGTCGGCCAGATTTTGTGATATCAGACATCTTCTTCTTCACCTTAACTGCGGCCTTAGCCTCTGTCTTGACCTCTGCCTTGATAGGCGATGCGGTCGCGTCCTTTTGTTCGCCTGGAGCTTTGGCTTCTACTGCGCCCGAGGATTTATCAGTGGTCACTCCATTTCCGTTAATCGTCTCGGGATCAGGCCCCCTTTGCTCCGTGGATGGTTTTTCATTGATCCCCATTGCAGTCTTACGTCGCTTCTTCTTTGGAGGCCTCGGAGTCACTGGTTCTCCGGTATATGGTTGTGGAGCACTTCGTCGACGCGTAGACTTTCGAACATTCTAAGTTAGCAATAGGTCTCGTCAATGGCCTGCTGCGATTTGGTAACGAATTCACCGAGAAATGGATATGATTTGTCCATTATTGAGCCCTCGGGGATTCAATTCAACCCATCAGTTATACTTCCAGCTCGAGATCATACGTACCTGGTCTCCTGCATCATCGTTTGTTGAAACCGTCGCGCTGTCAGTCCCATTAAAACCCTGGGGGGTACCCGACGAGAACGAACTGGGCTCGTGTTCCGGCTGCGCGTCCCGTTGCACAGCCGACTGCGAGTGCGAATCCAGTCCTAGTGTTGAAACTGGCCTGTCACCCACTCCTTCAGCAGATTCCATCGTTCAAAACACGTCGAATTCACGCGTTGTTCAGCCGATCGCCAATTAGTGGACGCAATGAAAAAAATATTCAGATCACAGGATGTCGTGAATTAGCTATCGCGCGACGGAGGTTAGGGTATGTAGATAAGAGAGTTAAGCTAAGAGCGTAAGGGGTACAATATGGGGCGAGAGGGAAAGGAGAGACGCCTGGGACTATACAGAGCAGTTGATAACAAGTGTCTGCAGTTTGGTTTGAGTTTCAGTCTACAATTCACGAGATTGGGTAGTGAAGCGTCATTCTGAGCATAATTGTTGGCTCTGTAGTTGATCTCGGCGGCAGTAGGCCCCCAAGAGTGCAATTATACTTACTGTGGTTGTTAGAATTGGCATTGGGGTCTTTCCCTACAGCTGTAATGGCGTGGGAAAGCATGTCATTCCAGGTCAAGTAGGCGCTTCCTCACATAGGAGCAGCCCATACTCATACGGTTCGAAGACGCAATGGCGGCTCTTGCAAGTCGATGGAATGGGTAGAAGTTTGTGAAGACTCAAAGCGCTAGTCTCGTGTGCTCCATTCAATTGTTATCTTGGTGCTGTGTTGACAATGGCCGTCCTCAGGCACAAGCAAGACAAAAGACAAGTCGTCACAAACAGGCAAGCGGTTACTCGGCCTCCGGGCGTCTTGGATATCTTTGCAGATCATTCATTAGCGATCCATTGCATTATCATGCCTTCCAATGACCCAAGTCGAGATTCACAAGCTCATGATTCCGCATGAGCCTGTGCGATTTGGTGGACTGCTTCGAGACTATTCCTGCAACCGTCCTAGACAAGCTTCACGCAATCATCATGTTCGGAATGCCCACAAGCTCAATTCTGAACGTGCCACACTTCCTTGCAAAACTACGATGGGAGCCGGGGCCTCGAGTTGTTCCAGTCGCAGAGGTATAATTGACAGATTCAATTTGGCAGCTTACAAGGGCCAACGTGCTGACGTTGTGGCGGGTCAATGCAGTCTCGAAGGCCGGAGCACGATTTTCCATTTCTTTGCTGATTTAGAATGCATTTTGTCGTGTCGATGTCCCACTTGCTGATGGACGGCCTAGAGGGCCCCTATCCTTCGTATTCCACAATTTACTGCGAAAAAGTTTGTACTGTGCAGAAATGCTAGTGCGTTAAAAGGACCTCATCCCAGCTCATGCTTAGGTTGCTTGACACCACACTGGTACCACACTGGTACGAATTGAGAAAGTTGAGCTGTCCGCAGACCCTCCGAAAAAGATAAAGGTTGTGCTGCTCACTAACTAGCGTCAGAAGCGCGAATGTCTTGGATGTTTTACAATGTCTCACACTGTCCTATGAGATACCCGGGTTCATATTCAGTACAGGGCTGGTAAGAGAACACCTAATTCAGAGGGCTGAGATTATATGAGATCTCAATGCTGCTGGTATTCTTTCCAGCTATTCCACGCCCTCCTCGCCAATGTCACAATGTACAGCTGACTGGCGGCCTAAGGCTCTATGAACTCGGGTGCAGATCCTTGGCTGCAAAATAGCCGTGCCTGAATTGTCTTAGTTGTGCAACTTGCTTTTCCTGCTCTAGCCATCGTGTATCGGGTATCTTCGCACACCAGCGCGCCCAGAGCAAGGCAAAATGTACTGAAATGTGGTGACAAACTCGCTGCCTCGAAGACTAGCAGCGTGTCTGGTATTTTTTTCCACAGCTTCGCAAACAATCTCCGCACCAAAAATGTCACCTATCACACTGCTTGCCATCAGATAATCGGCGTATGAAAAAAGGCGGTGGTAAATCGCCCGGCTAATTGAAGTTTAGCCAACCAACATACACCAGGTATTTACGTCAACCCGGGACTTCTGCTGACAAAAGCGGGAAATCATGGATGGTTCGACGATAACTATGACTCCAGCGGTTAGTGCCACTAGTGAGCGGGCTAATGTTCACCGTATTGAGCGGTCAAAAGGTAAGTCCGGGGATATGAACGGCTACAATCTTATCAATCAGGCATCTAACATGTAGGCTTATCACCCCCAGTGTTACTCAATTCGTCAGTCAGCTTGTATGAAGACAAGTTGATTGTATATGGAGGATTCGATAAAGCGACCGATGAAAGTAAGTGACTAAGAATCCGTATCTAATGGGCGGTGGGCTGACTAGTCAATGGCGATATGTGGACCCTGGACCTTGATTCGGGAAAATGGGAAAAAATCGAATCAACCGACCCACCCAAGGCTCGGTTCGGCCATGCTACCCTCATTCTGGGCCATGAAATGTACGTTTTAAATGGAGAGGTTGAATCTGGAGTGAGCGATGACATTCAAAAATTCGATTTAGATTCACACACTTGGACCGCGATGACGTGTGATGACAATTGCAAAGTCCTGAGCAGCTCGTCTCAGAACGTATACTTCCGATCTCGGCATGCGGCCTGTTTTTCTGAAGATGGCAACTCCATTTACGTTTCTGGAGGATTGGACAAGAACAAGAATGTTTTGTCGTCATTGTATCGGTATGATATTGATGACGATGAGACGCTCTCAATTGCCAGTAAAATTGGGTTTGTTCAGCGATTCGGTCATGCCATCTCAATGTACAATAACAAGGTCTGGGCATTTGGAGGGCTGTCAGACGAAATGACTCGAGTCAACCAATTGGCGTGGGTAGACCTAGGAACAATGTCTCAAGGAACGGTTGAAATCACTCCGTCTATTCCCACTCATGTCACCCCTGGTAATCAGCTCGCTGACCACCACCAAGGAGTCCTGACTTCGGGGACGCTGATCAATGCAGTGATTCCGGGCCTGTTTCCGGTAAAGTCGTCAATTTCCTGTATTGACCTCGATACGCTCAATCTGTGGTACCTCGTAAACGACTGTGAGCACTTATTTTCTGGTCATATGTGGTACTATATGGTTGTTTCTGGCGAGAACCTGGTGTTTGTGGGTCACGATACCGAAGAAGAGCGGTTCAGTCATATTCTTCACATTGCTCTGTCTGAGATTGGATACGTTGAAGGGTCATTAGCCAAGAGTGGAGCCAACTCGCCTTCATCTCCAGTGCTGACGGCCGGTGCCTGCAGGTCCCGCGATAGCATTTCCCTGGGCTCATCAGCTGAGCCAGATATCACCGCCCCGGGGTCAATGGCCGAAGACATGTATCGCTTTTTCCAATTGGAGCAGATGTGTGATTTTGAGATCACTGCCTGGGAAGATAGCGATGACCTCAAGATGGAGGATCATGCAATCTCCCAGCCGGTGCGTGCCCATCGACTGCTGCTGGTCGCTCGATGGCCCCATTTCCAGCGAGCAATGAGCAGTGGCATGAAGGAATCGTATACATCTAAGATGCACATCCCGGAGCCTGTGGCATGGGTTAGGAAGCTCATTGAGTATCTTTACCGGGATACAATTGATGGGTGCGATGTTGACGATGCAGCGGGACTGTTGGTTTTGGCCAACCTCTATGAGCTGCCCCGACTGCGACGCCTGTGTCTCTGTCTTATTGTCACGGCTGGGGTGACCATCGACACCGCCGTCAGGGTATGGAGACGGGCGGTTGTATCACGAGAGCCGTTTCTCCGCCGCAATTGTGCTACCTTTATCTTCAACAACTGGGGTCATGTTGTACGGACTCCTGATTTCGAGGCGCTGCCAAACTATATGCTGGTGGAGCTGTGTCAGGAAGCCGGCACTCAGGCAGTCGTCAAGAGTCAAGGAATGGTCAGGCCGAAGTAGGATTCCTGGTCTCCCTCTCTCTCTCTCTCTCTCTCTCTCTCTCTCTCTCTCTCTCTCTCTCTCTCTCTCTCACGCTAGCATTCTCGCATTACCGATATGTAACATGTATATATGGACCAAGTTAATTGAATTTACTGAATCTGGTCTGAGCCTGGATATGCATGAGCCTGGTCATCCTAGCGTCGGGCCACTCAAAATTCCAAAATTTCACACCACCCTACTGCAATTCCTTGCAATGAACACAATTGCACAAGGCAGCGACGCAGCTCCTTTATAGGTGGTGATATTGCGAGCAGACAATCTCCAATTTTCTCATTTCCCACAATCCCTGATCTCCATTGCTGTCGACATCGCCAACTTTTATGCTGTCAGATCTCATCCCGCCCCAACATCTCCCCCACTCTGGGCCGAAATCGCACGTTAGTTTCGCTTCCCAACCGTAATCGGCGGCTGTATCACGACATTCTCCAGTGAAATTTCACCATTTGGCAAGGCTGCGCGGCAAGACGACTGGAGATCAGCAGGGCCATAAATACTGGCTTGCAGAAGGACCGTATCCCCATCAGACCTTAGAACTGCATCGTGTGCACCTGTACAACACATTGACTCAGTTTGCTCGAGGAAAATATGCCGTCCCACTTTGATACTCTGCAATTGCACGCCGGCCAGAAGGTCGACCCCGCAACAAAGGCCCGGGCGGTGCCAATCTACGCTACCACGTCCTATGTGTTTGACAACTCTGAGCAGGGCGCTAACCTGTTTGCGCTCAAGGACGAAGGATTCTTGTACTCTCGAGTCAACAACCCCACCAATGGAGTGTTCGAGGAGCGAATTGCGGCTCTGGAGAACGGAAAGGCCGCTCTAGCAGTGTCGTCTGGTCAGGCTGCTCAGTTTGTCGCCTTGACGTCATTGGCTCACGCCGGCCATAACATTGTGTCGACCTCGTTCCTGTACGGAGGCACCTACAACCAGTTCAAGGTGTCGTTTAAGCGAATCGGCATTGACGTCAGGTTTGTGGAGGGCGATGGTGTCGCCGAGTTCGAGAAGCTCATTGACGAAAAGACCCGAGCCATCTACGTGGAGTCGATTGGCAACCCTCGATTCAACATTCCCGACTTCGAGGCGCTGTCTACTCTTGCTCACAAGCACGGCATCCCGCTCGTAGTCGACAACACCTTTGGTGCTGGTGGATACCTCGTCCGCCCTATCGATCACGGTGCTGACATTGTCGTCCACTCCGCTACCAAGTGGATTGGCGGCCACGGCACTACCATTGGCGGTGTCATTGTCGACTCCGGCAACTTTGACTGGAAGAAGAATAAGGACAAGTTCCCTCACCTCACTGAGCCTTCCGAGTCTTACCACGGCCTCAGCTTCTCGGAGACGTTTGGCGACTTGGCATTCATTCTCCATGCCCGAGTCGAGGTTCTCCGAGACCAGGGACCTGCTCTCAACCCGTTTGCTTCGTTCCTGCTACTGCAGGGTCTCGAGACCTTGTCCCTACGGGTGGACCGTCACGTCGAGAACGCACTCAAGCTCGCACAGTACTTTGAGAAAAGCCCTCACGTCGAGTCGGTGTCATACCCTGGATTGGAGTCTCACCCATTCCACGCTACCGCTAAAAAGTACCTCAAGAACGGGTTCGGAGCAGTGTTGACGTTTGTGGTCAAGCAGGACGCTGCCGGTAAGGAGAAGGGAAGTGAGATTGTCGACAATCTCCAGCTCGCTTCAAATTTGGCCAATGTCGGAGATCTCAAGACTCTGGTCATTGCTCCTTACTACACCACCCATTCTCAGCTCACTGATAAGGAGATTCGAGCTGCTGGTGTTGTTCCAGGAACCATCCGAGTTGCTGTGGGAACTGAGTTTATTGATGACATTATTGCGGACTTTGAGCAATCGTTCAAGAAGGTCTATTAAGCGTTATGATTTATGTATGAGCTATCATTTGTTGAACTGTGATGCAGTTTTTAATATCTTTCGTGCAGTCAATGCCATCGTAACCCTCTTCGCGCCACTATCGTTTCCTGCGGGCGCCCGAGGGACTTGCGTCGCTGGCGTTACTAGATTGTTCGTCGCTTAGATGGCATGGATGCCCAAATAAATGTAGTGATGCAAAGGAAGGTGAACACAAATGGCTGGAGAGACCATGTGCCGAAGGTGCTGAGCGAAGCTCCAATCATTACTGGGAACATGGACGCACCCACGCCAGCGAGTCCAGTGGCAGCACTAATGCCTGGGACGTGCATCGCCTTGGGGAGCACTGAAGTCGCCAGAATCATTGCTGACGGGTAGGCCGGTCCTGTAAAGAACCCAATGCCAAAGATTGTCAAGCTGGACTGCAGCACATCTCGGGCTAGCAGCCAGAATGCCGCGTCGGCTACCAATGCAATTAGGAAGTATACCGTCACCACACGTTTGTGGTTCTTGAATCGGCCGGTCACAAATCCAAGCAGAATGCGGCCCAATGTCAGTCCAGACCACAAGCAACTCGACACCAGTCCCATCTTCTTGGGATCTCCATGTCGTTCTCGAATCATGTACGTGACCACCCAGTTACTCAATCCCATCTCAGTGCCCTGGTAGCAGTATACCAACGCCGACAGCAGCCACACTTCCTTGAGCTTGAATGCGTTCCAGAATGATGCACTGGTGGTATGCTCGTCGCCAGCGGCCGCCGATTCCTGTTCGAGCTTCTCTCGGTACACCTTTGCGCCGTCATGTCGGAATGCAAAGACCGCTACTACTAGCAGAGAACCCGATACAAGCGACATAACTCGGTAGTACATGTACCAGGGGATCTCTTGTGAAAGGAGATAGGTAATCAGTGCCGGTCCTAGAATGCCCCCCAATGCGTAAAAGCCCTGGAGAACACCCAGCACTCCGTGGGCATCGGCAAACGCACCAATCCACGCGTTCCAAGTGCCATTTGTCAGCGCAGCACCCATTCCGCCAATGGTGAAGCCGCCTACCAGTACCGCATAGGGTGGTGCAGACTGAGCTAGTGAGTAGTTGAGGAACATAAACGTAATCCCCAGAATCGACACTCCGCCTCGGCCGAATCGATGATGGAACCAGTTGCTGAGAACCGTGGACGTGAGGCCTCCCATGAACGGGATGAGCATTGCCGAGGACACTTGGACATCCGTCAAGCCATAATGGTGCTCCAAAGATGGCAGCAACGCACCGATAGCTGAATCTGTAAGTCCCATCACGGTGAACCCGACAAACGCGACAAGAACCTTAATCACGTTTGACTTCGGGTAGTTCCAAGACTCGAGCCTTGATTCCACCGGGGTGATGTACCCCGCTTCGGTATGAAGCTCGGGGGGGTTTTGATGCAGCGCGCCATAGTTCACTGCGTCGACTCCATCGGCGTCTAAGAGGGCCGTAGACATGCTAGCGTATTCGAGACTTTGGCAAGCGGACGTTTAAGGGGCCGCAGAAAGTCGTACCCGTGGAGAAACCTGTCGCCGTGCAACTCACTTGACTCGGGGCAAAGGCGAAATGGAGCCGTTAGCGCCGTTAGGACTGAGCCAGAGTTGGAGCCTTATAGATCTAAGGTGTGGAAACGGCACCAAACGTTATGGAAAAATCGCCAGAGGTTGCAATGTTGAGTGGATTCGCACCTTTTGTATCAAGTTGGTTGCAATTTTTTTCCTCCCCGCCAGCCTCTTCACCCGCTCAAATACGGTTGCAGGGAACAGGCGGACGTGCGTTGCGATGCAGTGTATGCATTGTATATGCGCTTTATCTGCATTGTTTGCATAGCCCTCAACTGTCGTTACTGAAACGCCAGTGTTACCCTGCTTTATCGGGTAATGATCAGACACTAATATACAGTGATCGGCCAAATGTCTCGGGGATTCGGAGAATCGACGTCATCAAGGGAAGAGCGACTCAGGCGAGCGGCGGACAGGTCGGTTGGGCCAAATGGCTCGAGCACCAACAGATAGAAAGAGTTTTCACTTTGTACTAGACTTTGCATCGCTCGACAGTAAAAAAAAAACCGCTTTGGCTCAACGTGATGGACCCGACTGAGGAGGAAATGAAGGTCATTTCGAAGAC
>PPJJ03000042.1:0-114289 GCA_003705735.3 Blastobotrys peoriensis | reverse complement strand
CTCCTCAAGAGGAGTTGGGCTAGCTCCATAAAATGGACATTGCCTAGTCGGGTGGGCCCCGCACTGTCCCACCCAATGCAAATGGAGCGAATACCGGCCCACCATGTAAGGGTCGCCCTGCCTGACCTGCATCCTCAAGCAGAAGTGAAACAAGACCGTCCTACCCAACAAATGACAACTCACATGGAGTAGGGTCGCTAGGGGCCCCTCCCACTACAGGCACCGACGACAACCGACACACCGTCGTCTCCATGTGCTTCTATGTTTCAGTCAGACTAGCAGATCAGAGGTCTGGTGCCTGCTCCCTACTCTCAATTCAATTATCCTCTCCTCTCACTACACAGTCTTCTCACTACACAGTCTTCTCACTACACACTCCCTCTCTGCCTGGCGCATTCCTCCCTTTCGTCCAATCTCTTATTCAAGAATGCACCGTGGAATAGCCTCAGCCCCGCCCGTTGTGGATAATCGTAGCAAGCTGTGCAGTGGTACACAAACCCCACACTATTATATTTCTATTCTATTCATTCATTTAAATCAATTACTTATCTTCTACACAATATTGTTACTCAGATCATACTCTATTTGTCATATCAAGTGGTAAACTGTGGTGAGCAGCTAACGTCAGACCTTGCCGGGCTCCGACAATCTGGGAGAAATCCGCATAACAAAATTTTGGTAGGAGACTTCTTCTCAGGACTTTAATTTTCAGCCTCATTTCGAAGTAACCTCGCGCCGAAGTCTAATAAGGTATTCAAGGCGCCATCCTCCCAACCTTTTAAGGCAGCGGCCCGCCGATCGGGTGCAAACGGCTACCCCTTGATAGATCAGTCTCAGGCGGATGCAACTATTAGTCACATAGGCGTCGCAGGAATGAGCCTCTTTGATAAAAGGAGGGGCCGGGGAGGATTTTCTGTCGCGTAGCGACAGTTTACACTCCTGACCACACCAGAAAGTGCAAACTGAAGCCAGACCTTGGAGTGCGGTTTTTGGGAATTTTTTGGGAATTTTTTTTGGGTCCAGACTGTGCTTCAGAAGTGATATCTGTGGGATCGTCAACGTTATCGTTATCACCTCTTGCGTCGGTTCAAAAGTCCCAGCGATTTTGCTCTGCTTTTGAGGTCTATTAGGACAGATACGAGCACTGCAAGTACATCACAGGCCGGGAAAGACTTGCACGTGGTTCGCGACAGCACACAGCAAGCACACAGCAAGCACACAGCAAGCTCTCAACAGGCTCAAAGCAGGCCCTCAGCAGATAGTCGTAGCTGGCTTCTGTGTAGATTAGACCTAGGGTCTATCATCCAAATTTTTTTTTTTTTTGGTCGCTTCGCCGACCTACAATCGCCAAACTGTCCAAATCCAACCTGCTGTTGTCTAAATCAGTTACACCAGTTGAACCATTTATTCGGACCCCTCATACACCGTTAAACTTGTCGACACAGTCTGGAGAATGCAACTCCCTCAGCGGCCACAATCTCGATCGATTCGAGACCGCTGAAAGGACTGCTGAAACAATGGCCCCAAAAATCAAGGAAGAAGCTACCACTCCAGCCTTTGAGCCGCTTGGACTGCCCCCCAATATGAGTGGCCAGGACCAAAGCAAGTTCGATAGCTCGTTTGACACCGCTTACGGTGAGGAGGGCCCTTACTTCGAGCCCACTCCGGTGTTTCCAGGTACTACTGCAGCGGAGTTTTTCTATAGCGACGCCGGCTACCCTAGTAAGGAGTCGAGCAAGGAGCTGGGGTTCTCTCCAGTGCTTGGAGCAGTGCTTAGCGGCAATGCTGCTATCCCATCCCCTCCTCCTGACTTGTCACAATGGTCTGGTTTATTCGAGCACTCTCCAGACCGCCGTCAGATGGCAATTGAGAAAGAGCGCCGAATCATTCTCGAAAAGTGCTCGTCACTGGCTGCACTTAATGACGATCGCGATCTCAAGTCTGACTTCAAGAAGGAGTTGCCGCCAGTGGTGATAGCGGATCCCAACGATCGCGCTGCAGTTCGGCGGGCCCGAAATACCGAGGCCGCTAGACGGTCTCGCGCAAAGAAGAATGAGCGCATCACTGAACTAGAGCGTATGGTCCGCGATCTTCAAATTGAGAATTCGGTCTTGATGGCTGAGAATGTTCTTCTTCGCCGTCATTTGCAGATACCACCATCGGCTGCGCCAGTCTCAGTCAAGCAAGAGTACGATAGTGACGCTTGAACTGCGCCAAAACCGCCAAAAAAATTTAGTCGAATAAGAATGTTTGATTTAGGGCAATAATGATGATTTAGGGAATTGAGGGTCGGGAAGCTCCGGTGTTGATGCTGTAACGGGAGGCCAATTTTCTGGAACGTAGTATGATAGTTGTAAAGTTTGGTACAAGAGTGTGAAGACGCAGCCAGCGAGGCGGGCTAGCAGTGGTAACCTCTAAAACGCCTGTAAACGGATCTTCATGATCCATCTCCCTATAGCGGTCTCGACATCCAGCTACACGTTCATAAATCCACAGTGTATGTATTTCGGTGCAATTTTGGAGTATTTCTAAGCATTTTAGATATTTCTTTGTGAATGAGTCGCATTCAACTAAGATACAAATACCACATTACCACCACTCGGAAGGGTACCATCGCTCACAATGGCCATATCGTATAACACTTTGCAGGCTTCTGGCAACATATCATGACAGGCAACTGCGGCAGTTTCTAGCAATTCGCTGGAGCGGAGCTGGACTTTGCCTGGGCGCTGGAGATATAAAGCCAGTTTCTGTACATTTGGATCCAGCTTAGGCATGAACTTTGGATCAATATTAATCACAAACCGGAAAATTGATTTGACTGCTGTCGTCATGAGCTCAATGTATCGCTGCTGGATATCCTGGCGTTGCTCGCACTTAGCCTTGAATTCTCGGGCGCTCGTGCCCTCACTCAAAGGTGGACCCCAGGCCGCAGTGCCATGACCTACCCTCAGCCATGGCGGCAAATACCGCCTTTGTAGCTCTTTCCGTAGCTTGTCGAGCTCATCATCGGGGCATCGCGCAATTTTACACACATCTCGGCGGTCTCTCAAAGTGAGCAGGACCTTGTACACCGTGTATGGTAGCCCGGCATTCAGCTGCTGGAGCTGCGAGCTCGTAGGCTCGGCATCACCCAATGAGGCCAATTCGTTGATCAAGGGGAGAAAGAACTTGCAGCACTGCTGGTCTGAGAAATCCCAATGGATGGTACGTCCCGGAGTGTTTGTGGCTGGCTTCACCCACAAGAACGCTTCGCACTCACCGTATTGTTGAGTAGTTAGCACCAACTTGTCCGGGGTAGAGTTGAATACTACCTCAGTAGGGCCGGTGTTAATTTTCCAAGGATGGCGAGGGGTTCGGCCTTGAAATCGACGGAATTGACGAATCCAGTTTGGCAGGCCATCACCGGACCACCCAGACAGAGCGTGCTGCATGACTGTGGAGGTCTCATTGGACTCGCGTTGACTTTGAAAGAGGTACATGGCAATTCGGAGCAGAGATGGAGCAGTGACGGGAGCAGTGATGGGAACGAGATGGAGAAGGGATGAGGAAAATGCAGGAGCAGATACCCACCTAAATAGGCTGAGGACCGGATTCGACTGGTCTACCGCATGAGCCTCATATCACAACTGTGGGGCAGCATGCATGCATAATCAGAGACAATGGAAGCGATCAAGTAGGCAATAGAGGAGCCTTGGGTTAGCACATGCTCCGAGTGACTGAGAGAAGGTTAATTGAGTGCAATGCTAGTCAATTAGGTAAGTTTTCAGGATGCTGACAGTTTGGGAGACTGCCGAGTACTAGTGGAATGTATGGGCCAGTGGCTAGTCATAACTACAGGATCCCGCTCCTGAAGGACGCTGCAAAAGGCAACATAATGAGGGACTACACCTGGGTTTGCCTTTCCTATTCTTCTGCAATGCATAGTACGCTGACTGCTAAGACTGTTGTAGCTTACCCTCTATGCCCAAGCTACTAGTCTGTGCCCCAGAATGTCTTACCTTGTGCCTGAGATAATGCATGTAGCGACGATCTGTCTCACTGGCAACTCTAAATGTCTAAATGTACACCGGAACCTCTAAGACTGAATTTCAAAGCAAGACGAAAGAGTCCATAAGTGGTTTCGGCTCCTGCTGACACCCTCGGGACAACGTTCATTAATTTATTAGTTACTCATTACTCGTCAATCACTAGATGCTCAGCCTCCCTCCGCACCAGCTAAACAGTCTCCATCCACGATGGGATCCAATACGAAGTCTCAACGTCTTGGGCATCTAACCACAATAACCCGTCACGAAGCATTTCGTCAAGAACTGCCTTGGATCGCTGAGAAGTCCAGTTAAGGTTATCTCGAAGCATTGACTGAGTCACATACCCTAGTACTTGACAGCTCTCAAGAATCTTAGCATGATCGTTACTGAGTTCAGATGGTCGGCTTCGAATCATGGTCTTAGTCTTATAGCCGGAGCGAGTCTCAGAACTGGATCCTGTGCCTGGCACTAGCTTAACTAGCTGAGTTCCCTTGCCCAGAATATCCAGTGATTTCACCGCCCGTTCAATGTCGTCTTCGGTCACATCAAGGGGCCGGGGCTGATTCGGATCCGCTAATCTCGTCCTCACCTCAGCCACTGAGATGATACCACCATTTGCATCTCGGGTGATACGGCAGAGTTCGATGACTTTGACTGCCAGCTCGAAGTAGAAATCGCCAATGTCTTTACCCAGAATTGACGCCCATAGCGACCCCCCCTTTTTGTTTGCTACCGAGGTCGCCAGCGGATCGACTCCAATTGCCGAGCACATTTTTGCGAATTCACGCCGGAACTTGGGATCTGACCGGATTTCGGCAGCATGATTTACAGCAAAATAGTTTAGCGCGGACTGGAAAACTGATAGTTGCGTACTCAGCTGGTCGGCTCTAGTTTGCTGAATTGCGCTTCCAAGGTCCTTGAACGCAGTCTTTTTGTCTTCAAACGCGGCCAGACCGACTTTCTTCATCTCGCAAATGGGGCGGAGGAGCACGTGAGTACGGCCACACAACAACCAAAAGCTCCTTGAACAACAATAGATATGCTCACTTTACAGTTTCGAGTTTCGATTCGCCATCCCCGCTTTACTCATAACGAGTCACTGGCAGCTGCACAGCCGCGTGAAAAGTTTACAGCCGTGCGCCCGGATCAGATCAAATTTCAGGTGAGACGCTGAAAATTACTAATCTTTTCCATACAATACCCTGCCCTAAGATGGGTGCGAATCAAAGTACGCCAATTCAGTCCCAGAGTCTGTATGAGATTCTTGGGATTGAGCGGAATGCGACGCCGACAGAGATTAAGAAGGCATACAAATTGAAGGCTTTGCAGTTGCATCCGGATCGAAACTATGAGAATGAAGAAGATTCCACCAAGGAGTTTACTAGAGTGCAGGCCGCTTACGACGTACTATCAGATCCCCAAGAAAGGGCATGGTATGACTCACATGGCAGTGCGCCAAATGGTGGTGAAGGGTTCACGGAGTATGGCGGCACAGTGACCTCGACTGAGGACCTCAAGCAGTACTTTGATCCAGCGTGGTATGACCGTGTTAACGATGACCGGGATTTCTTTGAGCTAATTGGCAAGCTATTTGACCAACTCCGACAAGAAGAGGAAGAGGCCGCGTTGGATTCGGGTGACGAGCCGCCGCTTTATCCGAAATTTGGCGAATCAACTGCCACATGGACCACAGTCAAGTCCTTCTACGACAATTGGTCGTCATTTGCATCTATCAAGACTTTTGCATGGGAGGACGTGTATCGGGCATTTGATACAGACCGACGTACTAGGCGAGCTGCTGAGGCCCGGAACAAGAAGATTCGAGAGGCTGCCAAGCGGGAATTCAACTCCACAGTGCGCCAATTGGTCACCATCATCAGGAAGAAGGATCCTCGAGTCAAGCTCCAGTCGAAGCAGCGCAAACAGGCCCAAGACCAAATGCAGCAGCAGAAGGGCAAGCCTGCGAAGCCAAAGCGCAATAATGTGCCGGCAAAGGAGTACCACGAACAAGAATGGGCGAAGGTCGACCACGATGACATGGTAGACGACGAGTCTGGCTCTGACAATTCTGAGCAAGTTCTCGATTTGTTCGAGTGCGTAGTGTGTGACAAGGTGTTTAAGACCAAGAAAATGCTGACTGCGCACGAGGGGTCCAAAAAGCATAAGAAGCAGCTGGCGGAGTTGAAGCGAGAAATGAGGAAAGAGGGGATAGAGCTAGGGTTTGATGCCGAGTCGTCGAGTGAAGATATAGAAGAGAGCGAAGACGACGAGGACGACATTGTGCCAAAGCAAAATGGAACGAAACATCAGAAGGCGAATAAGACCAAGACTGAGCCAGATGTCAAGGAACCCGAACCAACGACTGCGCCTAACGGCAAAAACACCACTGGATCTGGGCCTGATACGGGTGACGACTCTGAGTCCCCTAATGCTAATTCTGATTCTGAATCAGATCCGAAGCTTACCGAAGAGCCTACGTTGTCTGACTTGCTCGCTCAATTGGACGATACTAGAATCTCAGCGAAGTCCCGTAAAGAGGTTCGAGTCAAAGGCAAGGCCAAGCAAAAGCGCGAGAAGCGTCAAAAGGCACAGAATGAGTTTTCAAACAAGTGCACGGTTTGCCAATCCGACTTTGCTACTCGCAACCAGCTCTTCCAGCATATCAAAGCATCTGGCCACGCAGCGCCAATCAAAAAGTGACCACACCACTAACAAGTTTACATATCATACTAATGTCAAGCATATCTTCGTACCAATTCAAAGCCAGCCAATTTCCAATTCTCCATCAATGCACATCACGCCAATCACTGCTCTCAAATCCTTACGTTAAATCAATGCATTTGCCTGACGCTACTAATTCTATACATTATTAATTGCGCCTGTCCTAGCTCTCAGCTAAGCATAGTCACCATGGTTAAACAATCCAATATCAACCTCAGCTTTTTGTTCGTCAGTAATATTGCCGTTAGCAAAATCGGGTCCTCGATCAGAGCTAAAGCTCATTTCTCGCTGACGCTGATTCAGCGCCCGAATGGTCTCCAGGTAGTCCAGATACGACTTTTCGACTCCTGTAATGTACTCGCCAGTGAACACGCCCACCTCGAATTCAGTCGCATTGCCTCCCTTGCAAGCGTCCACCAAGTCTTCAAGGTCCTGGTATATGACGCCATCGGCGCCAATGGCCTTGGCGATTTGCTCGTCAGTACGGTTGTATCCCACGAGGGCGCGGTTGTCGGCCAAGTCGATACCGTAAATGTGGTTATATCGAATGGCTGGGGCACACGATGCAAAGTACACCTTCTTTGCGCCCGCTTCGCGGGCCATTTGCACAATCTCCTTCGAAGTGGTGCCCCGCACAATTGAGTCGTCCACTAAAAGTACATTTCGGCCCTCAAACTCTAGCGGCATGGCATTGAGCTTGCGGCGAACCGAGGATCGTCGTTCCTGCTGGTTAGGCATGATGAACGTTCGGCCAACATATCTGTTCTTGACAAATCCTTCTCGATATGGCGCGCCGAGGTTGACAGCTGCCTGGATAGCAGCATGCCGCGATGTGTCTGGGACGGGAATGACAGCGTCAATGTGCTTCAGAACCTCATCTCGGCCGCCGAAGACCCGTACGACCTTCTCAGCCAGCTTGTCACCCATTGCCAGTCGCGATCGGTACACGGAGACTCCGTCCATGACCGAGTCCGGACGCGCAAAGTATACGTACTCAAACAGGTCTGGAGTGTAGCCGGACGCAGGGACAACCTGGCGCACAATGGGCGCCTTGTTCTTGGGGATGATGACACCCTGACCAGGCTCAATGTCGACCCACTTCTTGAATCCAAGCGCCTCCAGGGCAATGGACTCCGACGCAAGCATGTAATCCTTGTCGCCATTCTTGTGAGTTCGCTCACCGAGCACCAGTGGGCGAATGCCGTAGGGGTCTCGGAACCCAATGATACCGTACCCGGCAATCATGCCCGTACACGCATACGCACCCCGCACTTGGTGGTAGGTATTTGTGAGGGCGGTGAAGATATCCTCTTCATTGACTCGGACCTTGTCGGTCTTCTGGAGCTCACTGGCAAAGATGTTGAGCAGCAATTCCGAGTCCGAGTCAGTGTTAATATGACGGTGAACCTCGGCGTCCAGGTAGTTTTTGAGACTGGGCGCATTGACGAGGTTACCATTGTGAGCCATGACCAAGCCGTAAGGGGCATTGACATAGAAAGGTTGGGCCTCTGCATTAGCCGAGGACCCGGCGGTCGGGTATCGAGTATGGGCGATACCCATTGATCCTGACAGACCTTCCATGCGCTTCTGGGTAAACACATCTCGGGCCATGCCGTTGCCCTTACACTGGAATAGCCGCCCTCGAGGAGCACAGGTCACAATTCCCGCAGCATCTTGGCCGCGATGCTGTAGGTAATGAACACCTTCCAGCAGCTCAGCGGCGGCTCTAGCAGACGAGTCTGCCAGCAACAATCCGAGAATACCACACCTAAGTTAGCAATGACCGCAGTGATTGATCCGGCGGCTCGAGCCGCCGGCACACCTAGACAGGGTGACTGATGAGCCTCAGGGGAAAGATGAAAGTTCATTCACGGATTGATCAGTAGTCTAACGTCTAAAATAAGGAGTTCATCATCAGCGTCATTCAGTCACCTGCCTGCCAGATACTTACATGTCCTCTTGCTGTATTAGCTCTGTGAAGGGTTAAAACTGGGGATTTGTGATCCGGGCGATTTAAATCGAAATTTTTCACGCGGCTGCGGCGACCAATCAGTCTAAGCGTTAGGGCCAAGGCCGTGGACGAGGGCAAGCTGTGGAACAGAGTCGAATTTGTCGGGTCAGGCCCAGACCTGATAAAATAGCACAGTCACAGATGAGGTTTTGACGGTGCTCAAAGTAGGCAGTTGTTTTCCACAAGCTAAAACGGATACGGGCCCACTTATAACTAGCTAATTGCGGCCCAAGGCAGTTTCAGATGGTTTTCTACCGCCTTCGATGTGAAAAGTGAGACAGAAGTGAGACAGTGTTTGATAGCCGAGTGCCGGGAGAAGAGGATGAGGAAGAGGCAGTAAAGAGTGGCAACGGCAAAGAAAACGGGCACAAGTGGAATGAGACGATAGATAGGGCCCAGAGCGTTCACCAAGAGTTCATCATGCTCTTCTTTACAGCGAAATGTCTCTTTGCTGGCCGTCTGGAATGGCTCTAGCACGGCGGTTCGGCTGCCAAATGTGGAACTCAGATTGCAGATCATGCTGACAGAGCAGGCATAATCAATTACACCTGTAGTGTCGTATTACGAGCGGAAGTAGTGGGAAGTAGTGGGAAGAGCAGGAAGAGCAGGAAGAGCAGGAGGTAAATTGTAAACGGGTAGTGAGTGTAGAGAGAAAGGAAGCGTTACAGGCCCTGAGTCAGGAGGTTGATCCAGTCACAGTCTCTGCTTGCCTCATAGGCGGCAGAATATAAGTCCACCAGGCAGCCAGGCTGTAACCAGGTAGCAACCAGGCAGTAACCAGGCAGTAACAGGCAGTAACCAGTCAGTAACCAGGCGATAAGTGCGCCATACATAAAGCAAGTTCAAACTTCAGTCGATTCCAACAGTGCCAATTAGTCTTCCCGAGTCAGTGACAATGTAAGTATATTTCGCCGAATTGTAGAATGCAGCTGCAAGGTGTCGAAGCCCAGCCCATTGCCGGCATATACCACTGATCAATTGATTCGCAGCCTACGGCACTTATAACTTGCTGCCGCTTAGTACGTTTGGCTTCCCTACGTCTTCCCCCGCCTAACAATTGGGCCCCGCAGTAGAATTCTCCGGAGCGACCACCCTCACCTATTTCGTGAGCATCGTCAAGTGGTCGATCCTCCTTAATACCTGAGGAGCTGTTTGATATACGGCAACAAATTCGGATTACATATTTATCTCCGCTATTCCAGTCTTTCTGGAGAACAATTGCTTCGCGACTATATATGAAGCTTAAGAGCTACCACCAACATATGTACTACGATAGGCTATCAATCCCCGGTACTTTCGGGGCAGAGCCGACCTAGCACCTTGCCGAGACTCCGCCACCAGTCGGCAGCGGCCATTGCTCGCCTACACACATGTACGCCCAACTAAGCACAGATCCGCCTACTAACTATTTGTCTACCAACGCCCATTTTCATTACTTTCACTAGTGTCCAGATCTCCGAGAAATCCGACGGCTTCTTCCCCGTCCTTATCGAGCCGTACGTCTGCACAGTCAAAACATACTCTATCTGCTACTCTTTCCCCCTTACTCCACACACCTCCATAGCAAGTGAAGCCTCAGCTCTTCGTGGTCTCACGTCCTATAGCTTGTGAGATGAATACCCATCATGGGATAACGCCGGAATCCGCCCATCATTCTCTACTGTCTGCTGCATTTAACCAAGATCAAGGATGCTTTGCCATCAGCCATGAGGCCGGTTTCAGGGTGTACTCAACCGACCCTATGGAACTAAAGGTCAAACGAGACTTTGGTGATGGCGGGATTGGAATTGCAAAGATGCTACACAGAACAAACTATCTGGCATTGGTGGGCGGAGGCAAGAACCCAAAGTTCCCTCAAAACAAGGTTGTCATTTGGGACGACTTGAAGCATCGACCTACGCTGTCGCTAGACTTTTTGTCTCCGGTACTCAACGTGCTACTGTCGCGGACTCACATCGTGGTTGTGCTCAAAAACAAGGTCCATCTCTACGCATTTTCGTCGCCGCCTACTAGAATCGCCGTCTACGAGACTGTCGACAATCCGGACGGCATTGCCGAGCTGGCGGGATCGGTGCTGGCGTTCCCTGGCAGATCGGAGGGCCAGGTTCAGTTTGTAAGCCTATCTACAGACCCAGGCGACCATCGCAACTTGGTGTCTATCGTGCGGGCGCACCGGGCTCCCATTCGGTGTCTGACGCTGTCGGCAAACGGCACTCTATGTGCTAGTGCCAGCGACCAGGGCACAATCATCCGGCTGCATTCGACCCAGAACACTGCGCTCCTGCACGAGTTCCGCCGCGGCCTCGACCGCGCAATCATCTACTCAATGGCATTCTCGCGGTCGTCGAACCGTCTGGCAGTAGTGTCGGACAAGAATACTGTCCATGTGTTTGACGCCACCCCGGCACTGTCATCGACAAACAGGCGCCATGTTTTGTCCAAAGTTCCGCTGCTACCATCCTACTTCTCCTCTGAATGGAGTTTTGCATCCGCTCGAGTCACCGGAACTCGCGCAATCGTAGGCTGGAGTTCTGAGGACTCCATTATTTTGGTATGGACATCCGACAAGTGCAAATGGGAGAAATATGACATTGTGGAGAGAGAATCTACGAGTCCGACCCCCGAGATGCGGTGGGAGTTGGTACGAGAAGCATGGAGGGGGTTTGAGGGCCTATCGTATGATTAGACACATGCATGCGAAATTGGACTCGGCCCCGCCTCGGGCTGCGTCTCGCTCCTTCAGTCAACGACCTCAACATAGACCTCCGACTGGGTATACGGAAATACCTGTCGATCAAACTCTCGTACTAACCGCTGCGCTTCGCTCTCAGACTTGAATCTCAACAAGAACGGTCGGCCCCCGTACCGAATGCGCCCCTTGGGCAGCCTTTCCACTGCCAACCAGTCGTCGTCGACAAAGTCATAATCCCATAATGCCCGAATAATCTGGGCCCCTGTCATGGTCTCGGGGAGCCCAATGACTAATGCACACATTCTTCTTGACACTGCCGGGACCTTGTCCAGCAGAGGTGAATAGAGACCGCGGGGCTCTGGCTGAACAAACTTCAGTTTGACTTGAACCCCGGACAATTCCGCTCCTCGAGCCTCATTGTAATACATTCTGGCAGCTTCAGGGGAATTGAACACCAAATAGTACCCAAACCATCTCACCAGATTTGTAGGGGATCTACTATGATACACTAGTTAGCACAACCCAGCCTATAACAACCCCCTCAGACACAGCCATTCCCGATTGCTCGACTCTTGTTCGACTCTTCTATCCCTATTTCCTTACCCTCAAAATCAATTTCGTCTAGTTCTGGCGGATAAGATCCAACTCGTAAATGCTTTGGAGGAAGTAGTCGCTGAAAATCCGACTTGTTAAAGTTCACCCCTAACGTATACCAATATAAACAGTGAGAAGGCGTGGGACCTAATGCGTCGTCCAATTCGTTTGAGGAGTTAGATCGGACGACACCGTCCTTCTCCTTGTACAGCACCGGGGTTTTCTGGACTTTCTCCAACTCCGGCTGGTTATCCAGCTTTAACATGTCCACTTTACGCCGGTACCGAGTTAGTTCATCACTCATTGTTGGAGAAGGAGTAAACAGAGTTTGCACCATATCACGGAGCTGTTGCTGGGTTTGTTTAGTGCCACTCAATGGGCCCTGATTGGCAGATTTGGGGAGTTTGATATTGCGCTCGAACATCTCGGGATCATTCCATGTCTCTTTAAATCCACGGTTGTCTGCCTGTTCGCTTCGGTCACGGGGCCGCCTTCCACTTTTCACGCCTCTGATACACAACCGAGGTGTGACAAGGCGAGTTGCTCCGGGAACACTGCCTAAACACTGCCCAACCATTCCAGAGGTCGCCCTCTGGCTGGCCCGGCCTGTCACTGTCGCATACATGAGGTGATCAAGCTTACGCTTCTGAATTTTTCAGAAAGGCTTGTTGTGAGACAGGGGAAGTGAGACATGCGAAGACACATTCAAGCAGGTGAAAAATAATGACAATGGAATACGAGACAATGGGAAGGACAACCCGAGAAAGTGTGGCGAAAGTGGGGAAGGTGGGGGTACGGGCATCACGGACATGCACTGAGAGTGCTATTAGGTAATAGTAAGTAAGGATGTACAAGTAAGTACAGTAAATTTCAGGTGGAGCAGGAGAAGCAAGCAGCACGGGCCTACTGCTCGTTGTACACTAGAACTTCGTTAGATTGAGCCCACGTCGAAGCAAGAAGGGATCCACATGCTGACGGCTGTGTCCACGCTACCTGAGACGGTGGAATTGGAATGCCATAAATAAATGATTTCGATGCTTGTTCAAGCAGCGCGGAAGCATAGCCCTTTCGGCGGTGGCTCCTAGCGGTGTAGATTCGACAAATGCCTAACAAAGCTGGGCGAGGCTCACGGTTGGGCACTAACTCCCCAGTGGTGACATCCATGTACCGGCCGCTGGAAATGCGCTGAATGAGGACCATTGCAATTGCCCGCTTGTTCAGCACGTACACAAACACCGCTGCGTCAGAGTCAGATTTCCACGACGAAGACGTAGCAGGCGCAGACAGTTCCGTGTTGACTACCTCCAGCAGTTCCTCAGCACCGCACTTCTCGGAGGCTGGAGACGTCACATCGATGCGAACAATTGTGCCAGACCCGCTCGAGCACGGGTAAGAAGATTGAGGTCGTAGAGCAAACGGCCACTCGCGGCCATGGAGTGCGCGGGCATGGAACCGCTTGTGGGTCACGACATCCGACGGGTCAATAGTGAGGTAGGACATTCCGCACAGTTTGCACGTAGTAGAAGTTGATTGGCCAAAGTTGAGCCTGGTTTGGACAGTGCTAGGCCGGCCGTTAGAGCCAGGCTTGGCCCGAGCCGAGTGGACGGTGCGAGACGAGCGGGCCAAGCAGCTCATGTCGAGAGATGTCGTTGCTTTATTAGAGTCCGTAGTAGCAGCGGACCAGGTATTCGCCGTGCCCTTTGATCCTGTTTTCTTGGTGGCTTTAGCAGTAGTACGTGCCCTGGTCGGGGTGGAATCGGGCGAGATTCGTAGGCGCTTTGACTTCGCGTCAAGACAGTCAAACGTGCATTTCCTGGTAGGTGATCGGGGCTCAGAGTTCAATTCGTAGTTGCGTTTGCGGCTGGATAGCTCGATATTAGGGGAAAGTGGTGAAAGCGGGCTTCGGGGAGATGAAGGTGGAGGAGTCGCTAGAGCAGCACCAGAGGGCACGATCGGAAGAGCAGGTGATACACTAGGCGACGAGCTAAGGGGCCCCGGCAGGTCAGGCGACATCCGGCTCTGTCGAGGCTTTGACCGCGCCGCCCCTTGAGACCGCGCCGATTTGTATGTTTTCATACTGCCTCACCTGTTATTGCCTAGATGGTAGAATCAATGATCAATGATCTCTTGATATGACGTCGCGACGCGACGCGTCTAGCCAGCCGTACTTAATTAAAAACTACGGGTAAATTCGGAGAGCAACACAACGGTGAGAGGTGAGACAGAGGTGTGAGACAGCACAGTGAGACAGCACGGTGAGGCAAAGAGCTGGAGACCGAAGAGGGCGAAAGAGTCTCCAGGCGGTATTCGACTGAAAGCTGGTTGCTATGCGCCTGATGGGGCCACAATGGCACTGTACACAGCCATGGTCCGGTTCACTCGCCAGCCGCGTGCATCCTCGACCACGCGGGCGGGTAAATCCCCCGGCAAATTCGCCGGCGCCGTGGCCGCACAATGGTGGGGGCGGACGGCTGTAAGATCACCAACCCTAACCTCTCACAATCACCCCTAAGCACGCCTTACATCACTCACTCTAAAGCTAGCGTAGCCGGTCCGCCTCTGTTCGACCCTGAGACTCTTGCAAGAGCTTAAAACAAGGTTTGGATTCCCGATTTGCGAGCCGTATCGAAGGCCTAAGGAGGTTTACTCCATCAAGTTCGGCCTGGAGAGCATTGTTTAGATTTTGATTTTTGTCCAGATCAAAGCTCGGACTCTGAAGCAAGACATCAGAAGGGGTGACAGAACGGTTATATAGGCAGAGCAAACCGAAACCAACCGAAAGCAAGGCACCACACCGTTGTAACCGCCTACCGCTCTGCCGCCTGGTATTCAGCTAACGTTGACTCGTCTGTCCTTATGGTGATTCTTGTATATAGTCCTAATGTCCCAGCAGGTGAGTACCAAGGAATGGCGACAGACGCAGCACTGCTAGCACAGAACTAACTAGTCTATTCTTAACGATCTCATTCCTCCGCCACAACGGCGACCCTCGTTAGATGAGGCGTCCGACTTCCGCAGGCAGTCACAGCCCCCGTCGTTTTCGAACCCAACTTCGCCGTTGCCGTTTGGAAAGCCTGCGACGTCGCCGTGGGGGATTTGGGGATCTGGAGCACCAGCGCCTTCTCTGTCTAGGTCGTCGTCGTTAGGGCCCGACGAGTCGCCGTTCGATGCCGTTTCGCCTACACACCTACCCACGTCTCCGCCGTCGTCCTCAGCATCAATATCAGGGGCGCAGGCAGCAGCGGCATCGCGATTTGCTGAACCCATCCAGCAGTCTCATCCCTGGCAACCGCGGGACCCCTCGAAATTCCAGCGACGGAACTCTGCGCTCTCCTCTGACAACGGACCACACGGTCTCCATGGCCCCAATGGCCCCAATGGCGTGAATAGTGGTGTTGGTGGCGGCTCAAGCGGTCATAGCTCTACAGTTTTCAGGTCTTCGTCTTTTTCTGGGCCTCAGACAGCAGCCCCCACTTCTGGGGGTGGCGCCGGTGGCCCATTGGTTGGCGGTGGAGGCCCAGACCTATTTCGACAGCAAGTGCGGTCGCCTCGACTGTTTATGCCGCAAAATAGCGGGTCTTCCAGTATATTGGAGCGGTTCTCCCAGGTTGGCGAAGCGACTAGAGAGGTAGAACTGCTGTCTACTGCAATGAACCAGCTTCACGTCGGGAGTTCTGAGTCTAAGCTGCCTCCTCAAGCGCCTCCACCTTCAATGCAGGCTTCTGAGTTCAACTCGTCTCCTGGCTCAGCATCTTATCGCTCAGGCAACGTCAGCCCCTTTGTGTCGCCGCCTTTGCAACCAATGTACGAATCCGGGCCTCAATCCCGGTCAAACTCAGTGTCGTCAGTTTGGAAGCGATCCAATGACGAAATTGCTGCCGCTAGATTTTACAATGCCGAATACCCATTCCAACAGGAATACCAATACGCCCAAGCTTCTGCTGCCGCCACTCAAGCACCCTTAGCACCTCAGCCGGAATTCGAGCGTGAGAGCCCATTTATTTCGCAAGGAGTACCGTCTCCTCAGCAACTACCACAAGGGCAGCAGGCACCACAGGCACACACGCCTCCAATGCAATTCCAACCACCGCCTCCTCAGCAGCCACAGCAGCCACAGATAACACACCAACCACAGGTACCTTTACCCAGTGGTCCCAGTGGCTCAAATGGCCCTGGTGTAAACGCGGGCGCTGGCATCGCCTCACCTAAGCGGTCGTCGGCTAGACAATTCCGGGGTTCATTCAGCTCCGATCGCCGCAATTCTAGTACAAAGTCCCCAACAGGGCCATTTGAGCACCCACCCATCGCGTCGCCGCGAAAGGACAGCGTAGGCGCGAACCTGAGAAGCGCGCTACTAGAAGAATTCCGGGCAAACAAGACTAAGAACTACGAATTGCGGGATATATATGGCCATGTGGTCGAATTCAGCGGCGACCAGCACGGGTCGCGGTTTATACAGCAGCGGCTGGAGGGTGCGACCAGCGAAGAGAAGGATGCGATTTTCAAAGAGATCCAGCCAAACTGCCTCCAACTTATGACCGACGTGTTTGGCAATTACGTGATTCAGAAGTTTTTTGAACTCGGCAACCAGATCCAGAAGACGCTGCTCGCGAACCAAATGGAGTCTCACGTTTTAGCGCTGTCGCTGCAAATGTATGGGTGCCGAGTGATCCAAAAGGCGGTGGAGCACGTGCTCACCGACCAGCAGGCAGTGCTCATTAGGGAGCTTGACGGCCATGTGCTGCGGTGTGTTAAGGACCAGAATGGCAACCATGTGATTCAAAAGGCAATTGAGAGGATTCCTGGCGAGCACATTGGCTTTATCATGCAGTCGTTTCACAATCAGGTTTACCCGCTGGCGACACACCCCTATGGGTGCCGGGTGATTCAGCGGGTGTTAGAGCACGCGGATGGCGCGTCTCAGCAGTCGCTGCTGACGGAGCTCCATCACCATGCGTACTCTTTGGTGGAGGACCAGTACGGGAATTATGTGATGCAGCATGTGGTTCAACGTGGACGACCCGAGGACCGGGCCAAGATTATTGACGTGGTGAAGGATTCGGTGGTACCGTTCTCGAGACACAAGTACGCGTCGAACGTGGTAGAAAAGTGCATTGTGTTTGGCAACGACGCTCAACGAGAGGAGTTTTTAGACCGCATCCTGAAGCCCATGCCGGACGGGACAATGCCCGTGGCGCTCATGATGCGAGATCAATTTGCCAATTATGTGATTCAGAAATTGCTCGATGTCACTAGAGGGGACCAGCACGCGAAACTAGTCAACAACATTCGGCCGCAGTTACAAGCATTGAAGAAGTTTACCTACGGTAAACATTTAGTGTCGATTGAGAAGTTGATTCAAATGTCCGAAGCGCCAGTCAATGATCGAGCGCGGGCTTCGTAGCAGGCTTCGTAGCAGGGGACGTACTAGGCGACGTGATAGCGTCGGCGACAGTACAGGCAGCGTTGCCTGTTGTCGTACGGTGATACATGGTCATGGCTAGGTCATTATGTATATAGTAAACTACGAGCGAGGTACAAGGCACTGAGCATGCACATGGAATTGGGACAGCTCACGGCGGACTATAATGACAACAGCAGTCTAAATAGCAACTAGTCGTACACACCTACTGGTGGCAGCAGTGAGTGTGATGAATTCGTCAAGGTCTTAGAATTAGTACCGGTAGGACAATTGCATTTGGCACTATGGATCCGTGAATTTGGTCGTGGCTCCGAAGGAAGTGAACCCAATTTAGCCCTATTCTGACTCATTCTGACCCTCTCTGACCCTCTCTGACCCTCTCTGACATTAGTTTTGACCCAATTTTCGCCCTCTCTCACTCCACCCTGGCCATATTCTGGCCTTACCTCACCCTCCCTGGCTCGTACCCGCTAATTGCCCCCCCCCCCCAAGTTCCTGGTTCCTGACCCAGCCAGTTGGATCCTGCAGCCTGCAAGTGCTCATCTCGGCCCGCTCCTCCTAAGCTCGGGAGCTATTTCTGGACTCGTTGCTGCTCCTCATCGCCAGTAGCTACCTCGGTCGCATGCTGTGCTGCTCCTCCTGCTCATCTGCTTCTCTCTGCTTGCTCTGCTGCCTCTCCCATAATTAGCGCCCAGCCACCGCCATTCATCGTTCAGGGGTACCGTCTCCCCAAGCCAGCCACCGATCATGGGCCCCTGAGACCCCAATACGCATGGTCTGCAGCATCCCATGTGGTGCTGCAGGCGGCCCAACAAGGTTAGCTAGCCCACTAGCAGAGCAGTAGGTGCACTAGACGCACTAGGCAGACTAGGCGGACCAGGAACCCAGTGGGAGCCAGACCGAACGAGACGGGAAGGTCAATATGCATTTATGAGCAACAATGACGGACCAGATGAATGGGAAATTAACCAAATGCTCGAGTTCAGGGGTTCCCATTCTATGGGCCGGGCAACGGGCCCGTGGGAGGGACCGTGCTAGCAGCCAACCACAGAGGTGACCGTACTGGTGGACCAACGGGAGCCGTGCGCCTGGGACTGGAGTAGCCTAGCCCTGGCCGGGACCCCCACCGCTTGGCTAGTCCGATCGGCCACCTGGCCTTGGCTGGCCTATAGCAGATGCACCCGGTCAGACGTCTGTTGCTCGGAGCTCGCCCCTAGCTCTGTCCCGGATGTGCAGCAGCTTCCTTACTGATCTTTCCATTCGCGTCTGAAATGCAAAACCCACGTTTAGTCGGTGTCTCACTTCCCAGCTTATCCTCCCATCCGTCCCAGCTTTATTCTGAGACATGCAGATTGGTAGGGTGATAATACAGGGTGGCTGGCAGAGGGCCCGCTGCCTGGCCCCGCCTTTAGTCCGCCACCAGCATTATGGAAGCTTGTGAGAGAGGGTGGAGAGTATATAAATAGGAGAGTCGGCGGTATGTCTGAGCATTACTGAAGCGATTGTGTAGTGTGTCTACCGACTGCGAACCGACTACAACGCGAGGCGATAACCGATACCTGAGACAGTGGCAGTGACACAGAAAATCTCAAACAGTTAATCAGTGAAACATTGGATCAGGCCGTCACCAGGATACCATTCTCAACTACTGATCTCGGAGATTTATTTGGCCCATAAACTGCATTCGCTTCTGAGCTGCTCACTATTGACTGCTCGCTACTGCTACTCGACGGCTACGACCCTTATTGTACAGCTGTGATACTGGTATCTCCCATCGGTAACTTCTGCTACTCTGAACGATGAAATTCAAAAATTTGGCATCTACTAACCTCGCCATTCTGGCCATCAGACTGGTTGAGTTCTTCTTCGCCGGTCTCGAGGTCGGTCTGATGGGCTACTTTATCAAACAGGAAATGGGCGCTCACAGAGATGCTTCCTCTCCGTATGTGTTTGTGCTGGTGGTCGGTGTGGTCACCATGATCACCCAGTTTGTGTACTGCTTCAACATTTACCATGTGCACCTGTTTCTGTGGGACGCTGCCATTGCTACTGGCTGGCTCGTCTCGTTCTTCTGGCTGCTCAATGCCGAGTCGCCAATTCCTTGCAAGTGGAACGCATTCAACCCTTTTGGCACTGACAATTGCGGACAAGTCCGCGCAGTTTTGATCCTTCAAATTGTCCTCGCAGTTTTGTGGTACATTACTGCTTTGCTAGGACTGTGGTCTCTAATTAAGGCTCGACGCAAGAACAACCTGGTTGGTGGCGATGTCATCTAAACTCACAACAAAACTTGGATCTTGGGTCTGAAAGTCACGCCGCTTGGAGCGTAGACTGATTGCATATTTCACGTCACTCTTTATGAACGTAATGATGGGTAGGGTAGATTTAATAGCTATAATAGTAGCGTCACACATACGAGCGCTATAATAGTAGCGTCAAACACACCATCGCCAGCACGGTTTAATAATAGACTTGCTGGTGCTTCCCCAACCTGCTTTGGTTGTCTTTGCCGCTAATCTTTGCCGCAATTATCGGCTACATGCTCTGGCTTGGCTAGAAGAACAGAATCTCGAATTCCCGTCCACCATTCAACGTCGCCCAGTTCAACTAGGCCAGTCGTTGAAACCTCGACCCCGCGATTTCCAAGATAGACCGAACCAATCGTGACTATGACTGAATCAACCAATTGGCTCTGTTCAAATAACGACTGCAAAATATACCCTCCGCCCTCTACCATGACCGACTTTACTCCGAGCCGTTTTTGCAATGCTTCCAGCACAGTGGGCCAGCCAACATCTTCGACAATGATCACTCCTCCACCTACAGATTGCAGCAATTCCCGCTCAGAGTCGCTGAAATGACTTTCGCCCTCAACTGTCGTCACAATATACGGCCCCTTGCCTTCCCCTGACTGTGCTAGCTTGATAATCTTTGCACCGGCACTCACTCTCCACCGCCCGCTTCTGTCCACAATCACAGGCACTGGGCTCGTGGCTTCCCCCCTGTGGCCAGGGTATTTACAGTTCAATCCCGGATCATCAGCCACCGCTGTGCCGGCTCCAATGAGAATTGCGTCATGATGGAGTCTCAAGAACTGGGTCATTGCCTTAGTCTGAGGGTGGGAAATCGCGGTCCGAACGCCAGGCGCTGATGAGATGCGAGCGTCTAGCGACTGAGCATAGGTAGCAGTCACAAACACCCCATTTAGTTTACCGCGCGGCAGGTACTTTTGTATCTGTCCATGAAGCTTCTGATCTATCAACTCCGCCATTAGATCAATGAGCACTTGCGAAGCTGCCAGTTAGGTATAAATGGCATGAGCTTCAGTACCATGTGAGATGAAACTCGGGGTCTTGACTTCCATATCGGTGAACCCTAACCCAGTATATGCAGGATTATGCAAGAGGATACATGACTGAGACAAGATACTACTTCAGCGACCAACCAAAATACTAACTAAAATACCACTTCCGCGACTAACTAAAATATATACTACAATTTGAATAGATGGAATACTCGATACATTGCAGTATAGTTACAATCTCGTGATTGGATTGATTCACTCCTGTTATCTAATATTCCTGGCAGCAGTCGGTTACACGTACAGCCCTTGCTCGGACATAGTGGTATATCGTGCTCCTGCAATCTGGAAAGAATTGAAGAACGTATAGAGCTCATCAATTTCCTCGGTAGAAAGGTTGTCCAAGTGCTGGTTTGACTTGAGTCGAGCTAGGTTGCCAGTGCCAGGGTTGGGGATAATGACTGGCGAGTCGGCAGTTCGCTCGGACTGTTTGAGCACCCATTCCAGCGCAACCTGAGTAGGAGTAATGCTGTGCCGAGCAGCTACCTCAATGACCTTATCTACAGTCGGCTGATTCATGAGGATGTTTTCGTCCTGAAATCGGTCAAACATCTTGAGATGTCCAAGCGCATCACTTGTCGACTTGATGTTACGCGTGAGAATGCCTCGGCCAAGAGCAGAGTATGCCACCACGAGGATTCCAAGCTCAGCACATATCTTGAGCACGTCGTTATGCAATGCCTCGAGCGAGATGGGCGACAATTCTACCTCTACCGTAGAAACAGGGTGAATGGCATGAGCAGTTCGGATGGTCTGGGCGCTGGTCTCGCAAAGAGCAGACGAGCCAATCTTGCCAGCTTTGATGGCGGCGGCAATGGCGGTGACAGACTCCTCAATTCCAGCGCGACGGTCGACTCGAGCAAGGCAGTACTGGTCAACTTTCTTACCTGACTTCTCAAAACTGTTAACAGCAAGGTTAATTGAGTTGTTGATGTTCTCCTTTGACCCGTCGGGGAAGAACATAGGCAAGTAGATACCGCCCTTCACCTGAAGGAATACCTTCTCCTTGGCGTCGGGATGATCAGCAAAGAATTGGTCGAGCACACGCAAGTTGGCGTGCCGGTCATCCGGAGGGCCGTAAAAAGTGGAGAAATTCCAATAGGTGTTGCCCAACTTGACTGCGGTCAAAAGCAGCTCGTCAACCTGCGCGTGGGGCAGAATGCCATAGTTGGTGATGGACATGGTGCCGAACCCAAGAGGACCGACATTGGGATGATTCTTGACTATTTCAATTGACATTGGGCGAGTCTGGTGGTGGAGAAGGTGAGAATGGCATGGAAATTGGCGCGTTCTTGATGTTTTCAGGGCGCAAGGCAGTCTATCATATACCCCGCATTCCCGGACCTTAATTTGAGATGGGCCGGCCGTCCGATGAGGTGTGCCGATCCGTTTAGAGCATCTTAGCGCAAATAGAGAGTGCTGGGGTAACGAATTGGGGAATATTTTGAAATTCTCGTACCCCGCTACCTATGGCATTCTTTCTGATTCTTTTTCCGCTCTTCTACCTGCTCTGGTTCACCGTCATGGCCACTTCTTTTTCCCAGCTCTCTCTATCTGCCTGTCCCTTTCGGGTCCATGGCTTAGGGTGTGATCGACAGTCGGATGCCCGAACTGCCAGAATCGGATGCGGACATGCCTGTGAAGACAACGTTGGCAAGGACGGCAGCTAAAGCGGCAACAACCAATTAGCGTTCCTCAGAGCGGCATGCAATTGTAACCGTGTCAGAAATGGATGATACAACTTCAGGTGGGTTGGCCGACCTAGGATTTGCGGTTATGACCCAATTGTCGGTTCCGTTTTGCAGTCTGGCAGTGCTGGCGTTGCTGCACTCAGAGGTCGTTACAGGGTGAAGTGCCAATTGCAGTCCTGAGATCTCGGCCAATTCGGTTGGTGAGTAGGTTTCTAAGTGCTGGGCGACTATATGGCGTACTCGGTTGTCCTGCTGGTTACTTTCACGGCTGGTAGTCTCACGGGTCATGCACAACCTGAGACATTCTGGGCTTTGTATCACGAAATGACCACATGCCTGGAGTGGCCCGCCGCGTGGTGGAACCTGAAAACAAGCATTTACCACAGACGAGGTGAATTGAGAAAAGTAACTGAGTCCCGATACACCGTACTTGAGCGAAAGGGCATGTGAACTGTATCTGGCGTGGACCGAACTCGAACTCGCTACCTATCAGTACTTACTGCTGCCGCTCAATTTCTGTCGCTCGATTGCATGGCAAACAAACCGCCAATTGGATCAGGCACCGTACCATATCCACGCACAGCGCGCTCCTGCTATAGACCTAGACACCAAGAACCACATATCCAAGTGTACTCATACGCACAGAATTTGCATCTATACAATATACAAGTATCTAATCTAGTATCGGATACTTGGTTAGACCATCGCGGCGGCGTTAATCTCGCTTGAGATCAAAATACTCTTCCCGAATCCCATCCTTAGTCACAATCTGAATCTGAAGCTGATCCCCAACATGGATATGTCGCTCGGTAGCCGACGAAAACGCATCCTTCACCAGTCGCAATGCTTCGTCTAGTTCGAGGTACTCGGCTCGCAGTGGTTGGCCATTTTCGCCGTACTGGTTCATTGAGTTGACTTGGTTGTCAAGGAAAGGCATGATCAAGGTGGCGGCGGCTCCCGCAGCACGAGTCTGCTCTCTCTGGTATGATCCAACGGGGTCGTATGAATATACCGCGCCCCGGCCTTCTTCGTCAAGTCCGGCGATAATAGTCTGAACGTAGTAAGGGAAGAATCGCTTCTTGTACAGCGCATGCTGAATCATTCGAGCACAAGACTTGATGTTAAGTGGTCGTGAATGCTGGTGGTGATACCACTTGATTTGGGTCTGAATTCGTTCAATCAGCGCCTTGCCGTCTGCCGAGAACCCAGAAGCAGTCGCCACAATCCCGTCGCCGACGTCAACGACCTTGGGCTCGAATCGAGAGTTGATGGAATATCCAGAGGTATGACGGGTGTCCCCAGCCAGAATGGCAAAATCTTTACCAGCAATTCCCAGCACACTTCCGCCGTTATCAGAGTACGGGTTAAACCGGTGCTCTACAGGCACCGTGCTCATTTGAGTCTCCATCTCAGTTATCGCGGCCATTGTGTTGTGAAGTGAGGATGGAAATGTGGCGAACGAAATACGGCGGGCCGAAGGTGTGCACGTGCGAGTCACGTGCCGCATACGTGCTCCACGCTACCATGGGACGTCCCTGTGCAATCTGCCAACCCGTACGCCCTGGCCGGTGGTGGTGCGACTGATTACTGGTATGGAGTCGTTATTTTCTACAGGATATTGTATCTAGTAGGCTCAGCCAGTCATTGAGCCATCACTGTCTCCTGTGTTGCTGCCATCGGCACAATGGCCACCCTGCTGCTTACTGTGGAAGCTCAAACTTCTTGCCCTTCATGACCTTGGTGTAGTAGATGTAGAAAAAGTCTGAATAGAGCAATGTCTGAATAATTCCGGCAAAGAATGCAATGTAGTAGAAATCCACATTGAACAGCCACTTGTAGATCCAATTGACCAAGTACAATGCTCGGTAAGTACCCAGAGCAAAAATGTAGTGCACTGTCAGCGATTCAGCTTCTCCTCGTCGTTGTAGCATAAATAGTTGGGGCAGCACTGCCACCGATTCGAGCCAAATTGAAAAGGCCCATAGGATTTCTGCCGGGGAATAGGCAATATTGAATATCAGCGCAAACACCGCGGCTCCTCCAAGTAAGTATTCCACCTTGAACGTATCAATCATTGGGTTTTGAGACGGTTTGAACCGGTACTGCATCAGGTACAGAATATAGATCGATGTGCAGATAAACAACAACTTCATGATAGTGTTGTATAGCGAAGACCATGACCAAAACAGGTCTAAGTATCTCGTCACGTATACCAATGCATATAACGCCTGAGTTTTGAACGAGATTCCCGCAACCGATCTCGACTGTTGAATCTTCGTAATCAGCAGGTAAATTGATGCCACGTGAGCGGCATCTCCAGCCAACCTGAATACATTATACATTTCAATTGCAGGGTCGCTTAATATCAGCAATCAGGAATGTCACGTCAACCACTTCCTTCATATATACGATAGCAGCCGTCTGGGTGTGAGGCTGTGCGAAACCTGAGAAAGCGCGACGAGGTCCGCGGCTGGGAGAGGGCGAGGGAGGGAGAAGGGGGAGACAGGAGAATGAGAGGAGGACTGTGAGAAGAGGAGTGAGAGAAGAGGGAGATTTGTAGGTTAGTAGTTGATTAAAGTGTTGGCGGTGGGTGCGGTGGTATAAATAGATGCCTGGTGACGCTGGCTGTTTTAGGTCCGAGTGCGATTGCGCAAGATGAAATAATGGGCCGGCTAAATGTGAAATTCCGCCGATTTTTCCCCCGCCTACATGCAGCTGACAGCAGAAACAGTACGCACATCGCCTGTCTACAAGCATGAAAGTCAATCACTGGATTGGTTGCAGGTAATGAGCCCGCTTCAAATAGCCGACAATTGAGGATGCAGAAATTGAAGCCGAGCAATTGAGCCCGGCAATTGAGGATGCAGTGGTTGTTGCCTCGTTGGTGATCACTCCCGTGGACTGCCCCCTTTCCGCTTTTTGCTGGGGTAAATCTGATCGGACGGCCGTAAAGACGTATCCTCCTCTGCCAATGTGCGGTGCCGATTCTGCCCTTTCACCCCAATGTCGCCTCGCACTTGTAATGCCTTTGGTAGAGCCCGTTTGTCTGTATATGTGTCTTCAACCTGTTCACTGAAATCTCGCTTGAGGATCTCCTCGTCTTGATAAAACGCTCCTCGGTGGTAGTATCGTTGCATGTAGCCACCGGCAGACCGACTCTGCTTGTCCTTGCGCTGCTTCTCGCGAATGTCCGCGTCCTCGGCCGCGATTTCAGCGTCAGTCAGCTTGCGGCGGCGTTCGATTTCTTCTCGCTCCTTTTCTGCGTCTTCAATTTCCTTGCGGTCGCGCCGAATTCGGCTCAATTCCCGCTCTTTCCATGCATTCAATTCAGCTTCCGGGTCGAGGTCGTCGGTATCGTCCACCTCTGCAATTGCCTGTAAATCGTCGCGGTGAAACTTCTGCTGGTTCTCTTCCTTCTCTCTGCGAATTGTTTCTTCCATCAGTCTCAATGTCTCTCGACGGCCTGACGGGACACGAGCGCTTTTGTCTTTGACCTCGGGTCGCGCTCCTGGTACCACTCCCGGCAGCACTCCAGGTCTGGGCCCGGTACTAGCTTTATTTCCTCGCTTCACAAACACGGGCCGAGCCAGAGTCTCCGGTTCTGAGTCAGATTCGCTCTCGTCGCTTTCATCACTTTCTTCATCCTCGTCGTCGTCGTCTTCTTCGTCTTCTTCGTCAACCTCTGGTCCAGGCCTGGGCTCCCGCCTTAGCTCTGTTCTTGGCTGTGCATTCGGTGCCGCTGGCTCAGTCTGAATCCGTACAAACGCTTCTCTCCGTGCTTCAACCTTCACACTCGTACCAGAACGAGTGTCGCCATCATTCACGAGTTGGGCGTCCCGCTCGTCGTGGTCGTCCCTCTGCTCATCGCTTCCGTCCCTTTCATCCTCGGATCCACTATCAACCTCAGGGCCCCGTTTTCCAGGAAAGTATCGTGCTGGCCGAGACATGTAGTAAATCGCACCGCAAATTACCGCTGATGTCTTCTTCTCCTAGCCAATTAGTCCCCAACACTGTTTAACACGCCTTTCCACCTCACAGTCAGTCGGCTTTGCAGTCGTGATCTGAAGTTTCACAACCCGATTTTTCAGTAGCCTCACAACCCTCCTCTTCACCGACATGTCGCAACAGACTCAGCCAAAGGTCAATACTGGTGAGTATGATACACTTTGCATACACTTGCACACACTTGTACTGGTGCTTCTACTTGTACTGGTGAGGTGCTAACCGGTTCTTGATGCTAACTAGACCTTCAACAGCAGTATAACCAGTTCAAGGCGACACTGGCTGAAATCAGTGAGAAAATCGGCCAAATTGAGGGCCAAATCGACGAACACAAGCTAGTATTGGAGACTCTAAATGACGTGAGCGAAGACCGCAAATGCTTCCGAATGATTGGAGGGGTTCTCGTCGAGAAAGAGGTCAAGGATGTGAAGCCAGTGCTAGATACAAACGAGAAAGGGTTACAGCAGGTGCTCACGAACCTGGCCCAAGACTACCAAAAGACTGAAAAAGAGATGGACGAATGGAAAAAGAAGCATAAGGTTCAGGTTGTGTCCACGCAGTAGAGATGGCGAGGACGACGAGGTTGAGGCCCTGCCGCCAATGACTGCAAATCAAATCGTTGCCTTCCCATGTGGCCCTCTGCTCTGCTCAGGATTGCCTGACTACTCACTACTTGATGTCTTTAACACTCATATATATTGTGTACACAGTAACGTCGGCAACCGACTAGTCTATTGAACTGGTGTATTTTCAGGTAGCATTGGCCAGCACACTACCTTTTCTCAGACGGGGTAATTGGACCCTTAGCCTTTGGCTTGGGCTCTTCGGGCTCGTCTGTGTGATAAAGGTAGAAGATTGAGAACAAGAACCATCCGATAATGACCGCTCCTGACCCCGCAATGTACACCCAATCGTTGGAAATATCCCAGCTGCGGGGCCACTCGTCGTTGGCAATGTGTCGCATGGTGACGACGTTTTCGGCGACCAGGAACGAAAGGCCAGGGCGCTTGTACGCAGTGCGTAGCGTAAACACCCCATGCTTCTCGGGGGCTTTGAAGGTCGTCCTGTACACAGCAACGTAGCCAAAAGTCTCGTCCTCGGTCACGTCCGGCTCGTCAAACGTGATTCGGTAGTACGGATCAAGCATTGTAAACTCGAGCTGGACATCGTCAGCTACATACGGCACCCACTCATCGTCCTTCCACTCCTGGACTGCAATCTCGTAGTCAATAAAGTCCTGGACGCGGTAGGGCGGCTCAGCAGCTTCTTCACTTGAGTGCTCAACCCAACGCACCGCCAAAACGCTCTTTTCACCAAACACCCACTTTGTCAGCTCCTGGCTGGCGTCAGAGTCGCCGTTTTGGACAAACTCTTTAGCGCCAATCCACAGGAACCGCGAATTGGACCGCGTCTGAACTGCAGCTGCAATATGGCCCTGCTCTCCAGAAGTCCACAGCTCGTTGGCGTACTCTTGGCCCTCGCCTCGAGTGTCGTAAGCATATGAGGCGGCATTTGCCCGAGCCAGTGGAATCACCAGCTCGCTGTTTCCAAGATAAGCGACCGACGGCGTCTCAGCAGTGGGCAATTCACCACCGGCACCGCCAATAATCGCCTCGGGGCCCACAACCTCGTACCCACTTCCGTTCTCAAACTCATCATGGCCCGCCCCAGACCCGTCAAAGTGGTCTACAAGCTTGTATCCCTTTGGCGCGACGTAGATGTCGAGCTCAGACGCAAACTCTCGCACAGACTCCGGCACGGCATTGGGCGCAGTCACCGCCAGCACATTTCCGCCTTGGTTTACAAACTGGATAAGCTTCTTGGACGTCAATTCTGGTCCCAAAGCCCGCACCTTAGCGGTCGGCAGCACAATCAGGTTCTCCACTGCCAATTCGCCGTAATTCAACAACGCATAGTCCTTATCGTGCACATCCTTGACTTCGACACTGTGTCCCCGAGCAGACAGTGAATCAAACAGAGCCTGGTACAGATCCAGGTCCACAGACTCGTCCGCAATTACAAGGGTGCGAGCGAGGCCGGACGGCGCGGCTGCGGCCGCAATTCCCACTGCCAGCGCCAGCCACGCGAGCCAAGCCAGCCAAGGCAACCCAATTCTAGTCTGCATTGTCGTTTGGAGAAGCACGAGGACGGTGAAAGGCGTCGTGTTCGAATGGGAGCGGCGCGGCTGTATACGGGGTTAGGGTTGAAATGGCACGGCTGTTTGAAGGGTAAGGGCTGTGGCGGCATCTGCTCAAAACTGGTGGATTCAAAACTACAAAATTCACTGATTTCACTCGATTTCTCGATTTGCTCAATCTTAACCGCCTCTTTGCTTGTTGGTCTCTACGCACAATGACTGCCGAAGACGTGGATTTCGCTGAAACCTATCAACGCCTGAATGAGGCTGAAAAGACCGCCACCGAAATGGAGAGAAAGCTCGACGCTTTGGACTCAAAACTCGACGCTTTACTGTCGTCTGACGAACTACAAGAGTTGGAACAATTGCAGCAGAAGCTGCAAAAGCAGATCAAAGACAGCGAAGGTGGGGTGGAAGTGGCCAAAAATGAATAGGCTGGACCATTAGATTTGCGCTAATTGCTGCAACCTCGAGTTAATTGTGTGCAGGCAGGGTTCCCCGTCTATCTCATACTGTACTGTGCTATGCTCTATCGATGCTATGTGGGTTTTAGTGCCTGCCACGTGCTCTGAGTAGGCTCGCCATCGTCTAATAATGAAGACTCTCGAGTTGCATTAGTGGCAACGGAATTGACACTGGCAGTGCTGTTTGACGACGCCCGAGACCGCCGTGGGGGCGGCGGGGGCGGAGTGTCTCTAGATCCAGGCGCTGGTCGCGACATTAACGATTCCAACGTGGGCTGCTTGGTGATTGTAGGGAGCATTGGCGTCGACTGCGACGGCCGCGAGTCTGATCCCGATCTGAGACCAATTGGCTTGCGAGGAGTCGCCGGTATGACCTTGCCTTTTGAGTTTGTGGGTGCTGCTGGATTGGAAGTGGGGCGCTGCGGCAGGGGCGGCTTGATAAAGTCGTCCATGGCTGTATTTTCCGCAGAAAAGGGGTTGGGGAGCTTGTTCTGGTTGATGATCATGTTCGGCTCAGGGGAATTGAGCGCCACTTTGGCGGACTGGCGCCCAGAAATCCACCATTTTTTGGCGTCGGTGCTGGGAGGTGGCAGGCCATGGTCTAGCAGGCCTTCGTCCAAGTCCATTAGGTTAATGAGATCGTTAGTGTTGCCAACCTCCGCCCGACGCTTGTCGTAGAGCTCGCGATTGAGCTGCTTTTTCTTGGCCTCGTCCACTACCAGTACTGTCGCTGTGAACGTGGCATACACAGGGCGATGATCGGAAAACAGCAGGCCCGCTGCTGACCCGTAGCTATTTTGGCGAATATTAGCGCCCCGACTAAGAATTCGGTCGGTCCACGACGGCGTGCGCTGCTTTTCAGACGTGTCGTAGTCGTTTGTGCCCTTGTCGAATTTGTAGGTGGGGGCAAACGCAATTGCGCCTTCGTTGTAATAAGGGAATGTCTCGCCTTTGTACATTTGAATCGTCAATTGGTCGTTTTCCAGCAGCTGGTCGTACTGCTTTTGCGCCACGAGCCGGCGCACCTCTTCATTAGCCATTTCCACACGGTAATTGAAGTCGCCTAGCCAGATAATAGTGTCGTGGTCTTTAATTGACCGTCCTCTTGAGAATCTCAACCCTGTCGACAGCGTCTTGTAATCCTGGTGCCGTTCTGGGACATTGCTCATTCCAGATGCCAGGTGTGCCGTGACAAAGCACATTGAGGTTTGGCAGTACTGGAACGAGACGGCGACGCCTCCTTTATTCCCCGTCATGCCCCCCAAACCTGTCTTTTTGAGCGCACCCTCGACTTTAGTGATATCGGTGAGACTAGACTTTTTGGCAAAAAAGAACAGCGCAGTGCCTACCAGCTGGCCCGACCGCAGTAGTACATAATCATCAAATCGCTTGAGACACTGAAGCACGCGGTGCTCCCAGAAGTCCTTCTTGGCCGGGTCAGTATTTAAGATTTGTTGGGCTGTCAGCTCGACAAGCTCCTGGAATCCAATGAGAAACACGTCTGGGGTCCTGGCACGGTCTTCATTTGTAGGAAAGAGCCACGGCGTCAGGTCCTGGTCGGCCATGACGCCATTGAGATTGAACGTGCCGGCGAAGATCTTGACGTTCTTGGTACAGCTAAACTCGCTGCGACGGCGGTTGAGTTCGGTAGTGACGTAGTCATTAATTGGGTCGTGAAGAACCACCTGCAGCTGGTGCTCATCACGCCCAAGAAGCACGTCAATGGTGTTTTGGCGGCCCTTGTCGACAAAATTGTTGATATACATGCGCCCAACCGATTTTGTCACGTCAGCAATGGCACCTGCGAGACCCATTTTACCACTGCGAGTGTATGATGTCTTGAGTGCGTTTGTTCCCGCGTAAATCTGCGACAATTGGTCGCCATTGTCTGCCCACAAGTTGCTGTGCCGTGTCCACAGCTCCTGGTTAGACCGGATTCCATACTGGCTGAAATAGAGCTCGATTGCTTCTTTGGACAGCAGCTGCTGCACAAGGTTGGTACGATCAAGGCAGTCGAGGCAGTTGGTGCGGAAGATTCCGACCTGCTCCGACAAGTCGCGCTTCTCAACACCGTCACCAGAATAGAATCCAAAGTCCAGCAACACGTCGTGGACGCGGGGGATCAGGTTCGCAGCCATGGCGTACCCCCCGCGCGACACTTCGGCGTGAAAGTCAAACTCGGTCATGCCAACGGTATTGGTAGGGGCCATGGCGTCTAATTGGCGCCGGTACCGGGCCCCAAGTTCACCCTCTGACCCCTTGAGCGCTAGGAGGTTGGCGTTATGGACAGTGCCAAACTTCTGGGTGAGGTACTCAAAATGACGGTTAAATGCGGGCTGAGTCGCTTCGACCGAGCGAGTGATGGAGATTTTGGCGGACAGCAGGTTTGTGTCCTGCTCCCAGAACACTGGAACGCTGCCCCGGACCTGTGTGTAACCAAAGTACTTTGTGTTGCTGTCGAGGCATAGAATTGTCTCAGTTTCGACAAAGTTGGCCACATTGCCTTCGTCATCTACGCCGCGGACATTGAATCGAGTTCCCGCCCGTCGAAACGATTGCCTCGAAATGATGGTCAGATATCCTGTGGCGCGGCCGATGGGGACAGGCATTGTGCCGGCAAAACCTCGGATTGCGGTGGTTAAAAACTCCCCCTTGTCAAGTTTGGTGCGCTCTTCAGTGGGCAGTCGCGATCGGAACTGCAGCAGCTCCGACATCATGTATGAATTCCACATAAACGTTTCGTCAATTGAATCTGCGGCCACGGGCTTCGTCTCGGCGCCGCGATGTTGTAGAACTGACGTCAAATCAAAGTCTGTAGAGTAATAGAAACTGCCATTCGACAGTAGCTTCCGGATATTAGCACACGGGTGCTCAATCGCTGTAGATTTGGGCTCCTGGTTGCCATTGGCGACCTGCTCTACCGCAAACCCGTTCCCGTCCAACGTCACAAAGTCCCATTCCGAACTCGTGAGACAGAAAAACTCCACTGCAAAGATCCGGCACACGGTCTCATTTGGTCGCGGTGATGCCACTTGGCCCCGATGGGTAATACAACTCAGATACACTTCGCCTTGAATCGAAATGATGCCCAGCAGCCCGTATGCTTCCTTGGGGGTCAGCGGTTTGTACTCGCGCAAATCAAAAGTTGACGATTGCACGAACTCTACAATGACCTTAGGACGCTCGCTGACCGCATGCTTTCCCCCTTTGTCCTGGACGAAATACCGAAACACCAGCACTCTATCGTCAGTCGCCAGAGCCAGGCTTCTGGGCCGGTTTTTTACCAGCACACGCATAATAACCGACACTGAGAGACTGGGAGCAGTCCGTTGCTGCCTTTTTAGGTGCGTAGATTAGGTCTTGCCCTCGTGCCTCCAGTTCTTTGCCTCCTTCGACACGCCTTGGAGTCTCTTGGGTCACAGACGTTGCGGGTTCGGTTGCGGCAGCTCCGGGGCAGGAACGGGGCGCGACGCATCTTGTATCAGCCTTGCAGTTCTTTGGTATCAGCCGTGCCGAGCTTCAATACACAATGGTGCCAAAAGCTTCGGCTTCGGCTGGGCCCGTTCGGGTCTTCGCAGTGCTTTGCATCAGCCCTGCCACAGCTCTGTATCAGCCTCGCCACACTTTTGTATCAGCCTTGCCGAGACTCTCCGCTGATTAAGCTAGAACCGTCTGCCTCCAATCTCTTGTAACCGCCAATGGCCCGGTTTTTGTAACCACTTTGCTATGGACCGCCCTGTTCCTGTTCAATCGGCTTGGACGTTACAGCCTGATGAGCATGTGCCCGATGTTGAGCATAAAGGCAAGCTCATTAACCGGTATCATGAAGAGACGGCGTCTGGGGGCCCAGTCACTGTCGATTCCATCTCCGATGACCGCGAAAGAGCTAGATTTGTCGACCTATGTGAGGCCTGTCGCAGCGGAGACGTTGATTTGGTAGATAAGCTCATTTCTTTAGGGGTGAATGTCAATGCTGTCGACAAATTTGACTCGACACCGCTGATTTGGGCCTCACTCTGTGGTCATGAGCCCGTGGTAAAGTACCTATTGGAGCATGGTGCACTATGCGATCGAGACACTTTTCAAGGAGAGCGATGTTTATATGGTGCATTGAACGACCGGATTCGGAATTTGCTGCTGCGGTTTGATATTTCAAAGTCCGTTGATGAGACCCAGCCATTTACAGCCCATGTTTCGTCGCTATATTCGCCTCGGCCGCCAGTTAAGGCTGGTGACATTGTATTTCAAACCGTCAGCGAGCCTGCAGGCCATACTGGCACAAATGGAACTAGTGGTAGCAACGGCTACGACAATGGCTCTGGCGCAGATCCCGGGACTGCCTTTTTATTGCATCGGTTCATTCTAGCAGCTAGGAGTGACTATTTCGCATCAAACCTCGCATCCCGGTGGAAAGACAGCTCCAAAATCAAGCTCAAATCTGTGGTCGACGCCGCTACATTTGCATACATTGTACGGTATATTTACCTGTACGACCAGCCCATTCCGTCTGATCGAGCAGCAGTGGAACGGGTTATTTATGCAGCCAAGAACTTCCATCTGACTGATTTAGTGAGCTTTTTGACTCCCGCGTTAGAGCAGTTGACGGACTCGACGAACTTTGCTGCCGACTCCCGCAAAATCCGTCGTGGCCGCGACAAGCGCGAAACTGACATGTGGAAATCGCGGCTCCAATTCGAAGTCTTTCTCGAAAAGCATGTCATTGGTAGTAAGGTGGTGCTTGGGCCCAACGATGACGATCTGACTGACGCACAGTTAGACCAGCTGTTCGATCCGAAGATTGCTGCGGACGTGATTTTAGAAGTCGAAACTGAGTCTGAGACTGCTTACTACCCCTGCCACCGGGCAATGCTGGCACGGTCGGAGTACTACCAGACAATGTTTTCATCCCTCTTTGTCGAAGGATCACAGTATGAGCACGGAGAGGGTACTCCTCCGCCGTTTGTACAATTACCAGTGGACTCGATTGAGGTTGCTGAGATCCTGCTGCTCTATTTCTACACTGACAAGACCGACGTCCCGGAGAAGTTGGCAATGAGCGTGCTGTACGCCGCGGATTTGCTGCTGCTAGAGCGACTCAAGAACCTCGCATCCATCTCAATTACCAACGCCAAGCTCGGAGGCGATTCGGTGTACTCGATTCTGCGGGCAGGTTGGACTCTGCGAATTGACCGTCTAGAAAAATATGTGGCGAAGCACATTGCCGATAATTTTGGCAGTTACATTGACGACCCGGAGTTTAAAGCGATTGTGAAGGAGAGTGCGCAGAGAATTCAGTCGCGGCAAGAGACCGACACGATTGAGCTGGTTGATGATATTCGATTTTATTTGGCGAAAAAGTACGGAATTATTTTCGAGGACAGTTTTGACGCCACATCGACGACCAAGATTGGAAAAGTGGAAGACGTTGATATTTCCCAGTACGAAAGGGAGTATAATGCGACCCTAGATCGGATAGAGGATTTATTAGAAGACCTCGACTTAGATGCATAATGCATGCGCAGTCAGAACCAGTGGATTAGATTTCTAGGCATTTCCATAGACTATAGGCAAACGATATCTCTCCACTTTTCCGGGCTCCCAGATTTCTAAGGCATCGCTATACTATATCAACAGATGTGGGGATGAAATGTCTTAAAGTGTGTGGGGTATGCAGGACAATGCATGCGTATCTGGCCATTGTTAGGCATTATTGCTCTGACCACGGCCACTGGAAACGGTAATTTATCACTCGAAATGATAACGGACGGTCAAGTACTTTCAATGCATGGTCCCAGTACTGCATCTTGGTCTTAGTCTGCAGCGACAGCATATTTTGGGTACTGAAGGTAGAATCAAGTTGGAGACACTGTCTCAGGACTCAGGGGTGCTTTCTGTCCAACAAGGGAGCCTAATTTACATTATGGGGTCGTGCCGATAAACGGATCTGCACATTAACGTATTTGTGCACTTTCAATGAATCTCTTGTATGCGCTCAAATGCAGCTTACATGTTTTCCAAGGTTCGTAGCGTGGCGATTGAGTTAGAGACGCTAGAACTAGTGTGAAGAGGAATAAATTGAGGCACTTTTCAAAGCCAAAATTTGATGCAACAATGAGTTCTGGTAGGCTAATCATTGACTTTCCAGCGTTGTGGAATGCATCAACAGGGACTTTTGACCACAGTTGTTCCCGCTACAGGATATGATCCCAATTTATCCTCCACAATAGGATCTTCCAAGACACGAAATTGGGCACAGTCAGAATATCGAAAAACACGGCAAACAGCAAACACTCCAGAAGGGAGCATAAAAACCTGATGACGAATTGCCGACGATTCACAACTCAATTTACTCTACACCAGCTGAAATTGCTCGCTGCCAGCGACTACGGCAGAATTACATGGGTTAGGGTTCCAATCAGGGCTAGGGTTGGGCTAGGGTTAGTGAAAAGTCGCGTAAAACATTTGGAAGCGAAAGTCAACATCACATTGAAGATCTCGCAAATGTCGTCCTCTCACAGCTACCTGTGGTAAGTTTCCGTCAGCAACCCTGTAGACCATCCTAGGGCGTGCATATTGGCCCGGCGTTCGCCATTGGATCTGTTTTTTTTTTCCAATTTTGTACTAACTTAGGACATTTGAGGCCGCCTATTTCTCGTTGATCTCTGGCCCAAGCGAGTCAACAAGACCGTCAATTGACCGGTTTTTAACTCAAAATGCCCCACTATTAGCGACCTGCTATGATGCAGTAGGAAGGAGCTCGGAAAAATCGCGGAAATCTCTGGACTCTGCTAGTATAAAGTTGCCGTCTGGAGAGACGATTTCGAATGTCGACACCAAACTCAAAGACGACGCCAAAAATTTGGCCTCCGACCTCGATATTGACGAACTGGAAGCGCTCCAGGTCGTTCATTGGTTTAGCTCCAAGGGAATTGGACAACTCAAGCGGCGTTTTTTGCATTACTCAAGGCATTACTACTCAGAGAGGCGGTTTCGAGTGAAGGTCGTGAGCGAGCTATTTCGCCAGAGAGTTGCTGATACTGACAATGGCGGTCTGCGGCGGCATTCCACGGAGATTCTGGCCCGAGAGCTGTTTTTCCCTGATTTGATCAAATTCATTGCTAACCGATACAAATCGAGCCCACCCAAGTCTGACGACCAGGAGTTTAATGATCTCTACAACAAAGAATGGTCACTGCTACAGATGGAAGTGTTGGAATTACTTTTCACATCGCTGCAGACTGTCATTCCGTCGTCGTCTCCTTCGTCATCAGCTCTGCTTCAGGACTGGCTCAAGTTAGTCAATCAGACTGCGTTCTTCACCGTCCCATCCTCCTTTAACTACGACCCTGCATGGTCAAGGACCCTGCTTGGCGTTGCTACTCTCATCACAATTGCATTTGTAGACTTGTCTCAGGACTTCTCTCTGGAAGGAGGAGCGGCCGAATCGAGCTATATTAATGACCCAGACGCACTGGTTGGAGTTCAGAAGCTGCTAGGGACCCTCAATTCGATGGCTGCATCACCAGCGGTGCTGGCGTGGGCGATCGTGCTGCATCGCGTGTCTATTCGCATTGAGTCGGCACCGAGCCCGGTCTATAACCCACTTTACAAGCAATGTGGGATTGACCTGGCGCTCCACGATGACGAAAAGGCGGTCGCTTTGGGCGCCTTTGCTGAGGATCTGGTGTATGCGTCCTCCCAGGCACCGGCAATTGACGTACTGCACGGTGTCTTCACTCGACTCCGCCCCTCAATTGAGTTTTCTCAAGTGGGAGCGTCACTTCTGCTTGCCAGCGTTCCATATATACAAAACCCAGAGCTTTTGGCGCCAGCGATCGAGACAATAGTGTCGCCGTTCCCAGAACTCAAAGACAGGTTCTTTGCTGACGATTTTGTCGACCGGGCGCTGGCATTGGCAAAGACCAAAGTGCCCTTGGCAGTGCAGCCGTTTTTGCGAATCTGTCAGTGCCTTGGCGGCGACGCCTACGAGTTTGTGTACTCGTTTTCAAACTACATGCAGGAGTTACCGCGAAACTTCCGCGACTATGAGTTCCGCAACGATTCTTCGGTAGCAGTGCGGTTAACCGGCGATTTAGAGCTGTTCCCACCTCGCAAGTCCGACAACCAGGGCGGTCTCGTCCTTCCGCCCGGTACCAAGGGTTCAATTTTACCCGACGTGTCGCCAACGGTGGTGCTGTGGCAGCTGAATTACAATGGGTGGACGTACGTCGGCCGAGTGCTAGAGGCAGAGATGCAGGATGAGCAGCTGACAGTTGGCGGAGACATTTTGAAGCTCTTGACTACGACAATTAGCGAGTTAGAGTATCCGCAGGCTGCCGACCTGTTTGCCAGCTGCTCCAATGGCCTTGGCCAGGGCGATATCATCGAATTAGTGACGCAATTGCTCGACGAGGCACTGTTTCGACGCGACTTGAGCCTGTCGCAGCTGGGCGTGGAGTTTGTGACTGCTCTCCTATTGCATTGTCCAGAGCGGGTGTGGCCGTATCTGTCGCGGTCGGATTTGTTAACTAACCACGTTAAGGGGAGCCTGATTTCGACAATCTTGGGGGCTACTGAGGTCGCAGAGGGGCGATACTCTTTGACGATTGCCCTAATTAAGCTCGTCGATGCACTAGTAAAGGATTCGCTGGCGAGGCCCCAGGACGATCCAGTGTCGGCGTCGACTCGGAAGGAGGTGCTGGAGAATCTGACTCGGACACTCGTCGATATTTTTGAGAGCTTTTCATACTGGCGGTACGAGAACCCCTCCCAGACACTTGAGATTGCATCATCGGCAGTGTCCGTTTGCAGCCAAATCGTGTACGCAGTCTCGTGCCTTAACGATCCGAAGCATGCAGTCACTGCGGTGCTCGAAGGGGCGTCTGAGATTTTGGTTGAGCGGTTCTTGGGGCCAAACCAGATCGCTTTGAGAGCCCTTCAACCGCTAATCTCGTGCATTGAGGCTGCTGCGCAGTCTGTCAACCCGCTAGACTCGACTGGCGCCGCTGGGACTCATAGCGAGCTCGAATTTACCCGACAGGCTCTTGATTTCTGCGCACTACTGGCTCAGGTGCGGGCGTTCCGGGGAATGCCGCTGTCGCTGCTCGACAAATCACTGTTTTTGCGGTCGCCAGACTTGACAATTATCTTTTTGCGGTACTTCCCGCTGCACAATTCCGTCGCTACCGTACTGGAGGCGATTGTAGGCAATTCAGATGACGAGCCGTCGCTGCTTGCCCATTTGGGCACCGAGTTTTCGGAAATGATGATCACTGGGTTTGTAAATGCTCTGCGGAACGACCTTGAATCTGAAGAAGTAATTGTCACACTGTGCAAGTTTTTTGTGGAGATTGTGAGGGGAAACCAAGAGGGCATGTCGATCTTGCTACTCAGCGGCAAAGATACCCGAAATACGTCGAATAAGGTACAGCCAGTTACGTCATTACTGAGCGTCCTGGAGAGTTTGGTGGTGGAGAGACGCGGTCAAGTGTCGCAATTGGTGCTCAACGAGGTCCTGGGGGCCATAACGCTAGCTCATAGCAACTGGAATGTGAGTAGGCACGACCAGGAGACGGCCGACAAGCTGGGAGTGGCGTTGCTGGATATTTTCAACGACAGTTTTGGCTCGGAGAAGGCCGACGCTGGTCCGAATGATGTCTCTGTGGCATATAAGAACGCAATTGCCGCCAAAGTGCTGTACCTGTACGCCGTCGATCTTTACAAGGGCCGTCAACTGAGTACCAAGTTCCTAGCTCAGCTCAGCGATGACACCGTTCGCAAGTGCTTAGGAATAATAGGTTACCGAGCGTCACTTCAGGGCAACTTGATTCGCAATTTTGACCGCAAATGGCCCAAACTCAAGCTGACAAACCTCAGTCGATCAGCGTTTGCGACACGCCGGGTCTACGGGCCCAAGTATCACTACGATCTGGACATGATTGACATTGTATTGCGGCACGAGAGGCTCACAGATGGGTACCGGCGTGAAATTGTGGAAGCCAACGTCAACCTGTCGTTTGTGGACTCCCAAATTGCACTGGTCAAGGCAACGACCTCGTTTTTGAGTTCGCTGGCAGCTAAAATCTCTGCCGACGGCAACCGGTACCATGATTTACTGCGCCGCGCCGCAATTGTGTCGCTGGAGTTCAACTTAGCCGAGGACATGACGATTCCTATCTTCTATGACGCCCTAAAATGCCGGCTTGACCTGACCTTTATGGTCTTTTATAATCTTCCGGCTACTGCAAGGGCGGCAATAGACGGCGAAGACCTACAAAAGGCAGTGCGACTAATGCTAAATCCAGCAATTAATTTTCATGACTCGGCAGCGTCTCCGGAACTGGGTGACCCTAAGGTTTACCGACGGCTACTCAAAATCATCAATCTCATGCTTGGAGCAGTGGCAACTAAGACCGGGTACGTGGTGATTCAGACTGTGCAGACAATTCTTGAGCAGGTGGTAATCCGGGGGATGACCGATGTAGTCCAAGCAGCTCGCGGCAGCCCCGCCTCCTCAACGACTGCGGTTTCTGCGGCAGTGCCTTCGGGAATAGTCGAAGATATCATCCAAATCACGACAATTCTACGTCAGGCACTCAAGATCCCAGCAGTGGCGTCAACAGTCAACCATCTCGACACTATAATGACCGATTCGGGATGTGACCGGGCAGTCATGAGCCTGTACTCGTACTCCTTGGAGCTAGCAGGAGTTGGAGGTGGTGGAGACGCGGTGTTTGGAGAATTGACGCTTCTGTACCTGCTGGAATGGCTTAAGGTGGATGCAATGGCTGACCGGTTTGTGGCTGATGGCCTGATAGGAGTAATTATCGAGTCGCCGCTATCCAAGGAGATCCAAAATGGTGCGGTTACTCCTTGGGATTCCCCCAGGTTGTTTGGAGTGTGGTCAAAGGGCATTTTAGCGATTGTGGCAGAACTACTGGCAAAGCTTGGAGGCCGGATTGTACCAGAAGTGCTGGTTTTGCTCAAGTTCTTTGGCCCCCAGATCCAGTTTGCCCTCAAGGGGTGGTCAGACCCTTCGCGTCCCATCTCACTGTCGACTACTAACGAGGCATCGCAAATCTTAATCATTTTCGATGTCATGAAGCGACTTAGTGATGGAATTGAACTGGATACGCTTCTACCACAGGACCGTGAGACCGAGCTTATTGATGGGTTTGAGTACTTGCTGACACACCAGAAGTACTTGATTGCGCGGTTGGTTATTACTAACAGTGAGGAGCAAAAGCTACAAGATGGAGACGAGCTGGTGGCTAGTGTATGCCGAGAATTGCAGGAATTGAGTGAACTCACAAGTGCTCATGAGCGAGAGTAATCTTCTGTTAATATATTAATGACATTATGACGTGTTGATTAGCAGACTGTATCGTCGTGAGTGGATAGGCATAGTTGAAAATTCATATTAGCACTCTTCATCACATCGCGGTTCAAAGGGCATTCTGAACACTTTTAACCCAAAATTGCAGTGAGTTGCACCAGCGTTCCATTGCAGTCGACTATTATGAGATCACTCTCGATAGCAAATTTACGCACAACTGCTCACTGGCTTTATTAGTTGCCAGCAAGCTAGTAATTCTCCGGAAGCCCGTCAATAGGCTGTATTTGGCTGCATTCGAACTCCCGTTGCTTTCCTGGCAAAATACTGGCCGCCAAGCCCCGCTTGTACGACCATTGTGTAGTGCCCGAGTCCTCAGTGTCCCAAGTCCAGTATACGGAACCCCAGCCACCATTGGACTCCCATGTCTGCATTTGGGCCGCGGCGAACTGCAACAGAAATTGCTTGTACTCCGATGAGTATGTGGACGGGTCCGCATTCGACGGATCGCAGGTGCAATTGGTTCCTCCTGGGCACGACGGCGTCAGCACTGCTGGGGTGTCGTAGCCAGGGTTAAAATCGCCTTGCCACCGTGACCCGATACCCACGTTATTCAAGTACTTCGCACAGTCGTTGTCCGCTTGTGACCACTCGCCGACCAGAGTTGCACCATGACCGGTCATAGTTGACGATGAGGCGTTAATTACGCCTGCCCAGTTGTTGCACACAAAGTTGAGTTTGGCGACATGGGTAAATTGGATAAGGTCTTTGTCGAAAATGACATACTCGTGTAGATCCAGCACCATTCCCGGGAATTGCGCTTGAGGGAAAATACCCTTCCACGCGCCCTCGCCCAAGAACCCGTCCGAAAACGAAATCTGGTTCTGGTACCCTTTATCGCGCACAATGTGGTATGCCTCTTTAGTCCAGTCAATGACGGCGGTTTGGTTCAGGGTTTGCATTTTGGGCTCATTGACCAGGCCATAGACGCCAACAATGTTCTTGTAGCGGTCCTGGGAGAAAAACGTTGCCAATTGGCGGTGGAGGTCTAAGCTTTGGTTGGCAAACACCTCGCCCTGGTTATTAGGAAGCGTGTCATTGAGCCATCCTGGGTACCCCTGGCGCCCTGAATGGTTCCACCCGTTTTGGCCCCCCGGAACTGAGTGCAAATCCAAATATACCCGCAGACCGTACTTTCGAGCCCACTCAATTCCCCTCAACAAGTATCGCCAGCATACCTTGGGGAGAAAATTGTCACCGTCATTGGTCATGACCGCCCAATACCCGTACGGGATTCGTACGTGGTCTAGCCCGGCCTGAGCGATTTCAGCAAAAGTTGACTCGTTGATAAATGTCGCATAATGCTGCTCCAGCGTCTGCTTGACCAGGTCACTCCCCCCAGAGGAATTGAGATGGGCAACCAGTGTCCACTCGTCGACTATCTTGTCAGTCGTGTTGAAGAAGGAGGGAGTGATGAACGGCTCCAGCACCAGCCATCCCCCCAAATTAACGCCTCGAATTGGATTATGACCGTAGGTGAAGTTATGATTAAGTGGCGGCACTGCTGAATTAGCCTGCGCAGAGTCATTCCAGGTAGAATTGAGACCCATAATCGACAGGCCCCCAACGGTTTCGTTAGTAAAGGTGGTATTAAAGTCGGTCTTGTCCATCCAAGTGCTGGGATCCAGCACAGTCCCTTTAGCCGACGCAGGCACAGACCCGGAACTAGACCCAGACCTAGACCCAGAGCCAGATCCTGTGCCAGATCCTGAGCCAGACCCTGAGCTCGACTTGTCAGAATGGTTCTTAGGCTTAATGACTAGCAGTCCGATTGGTATCAGCACTGCTGCGAGCACAATGATGACCAGTGCAACCAACAAACATATCCACCGCAGTTTTGCTTTCTTCTTGTGACTTGGTCCACTGAACCCACTGGGTTCGGGAGCCATTGGCGACTGGCTGTCGTAATGCTCATACTTTGCTTCAGTCAGGCTATGTGTCGACACCTCCGCCGGATACGCGCGACTGGCTTGCACGTCACTGTGAACCCCTGAATCAGGGTACGCCAGAAACTCAAACTCGTGATTATGGTCGTCTATGACGCTCTGAACTCGACCGCGATGTTCAGGTACTAGCCTTGGAATCTCCGGCGTGGAGATTTTAGGTTTTATCCCTGGCGCAGAGCCGAATCTCGCGTCGGCGTCCATTTCAACACAAACTCAACGCCAGGTATCGGAGAGTTCAATCGTCACCTCAGGCGACAGGTCAGTTATAGTTGTTTGTTCAGGCGTCTGGTAAAGTGGGCAGTCTGCATGGCATCTGCGGGGGTGACAATGGGGCGGAGGAATGATACGCGAACAGGGCCGCTTCGTTTACTTAAAAAGTGCAGGGTTGCAGAAGGGGCTAAGACATCACTCGGTGTCACTGAACGCAAATAAGGTTTGGGTTTGGAGTGGTTTAGGAAGAAGTTATTTTTACATTAAGCTTATTTCCCCACACTGATTGTTAGACATGCAGCTGCTTTGTTTGAGACATGCATATGATCGGCGTTCGCCGTGAGGGGATTTAGCATCAGGGGCTTAAACGCGTCCGCTGAGCGCGAAGCGCGAAGCCCAAAGTAGTGAGCAGTGAGCAATGAGCGGTGCGTAGTAAGCTACTAGTAGGCAATTATTGTAGTTATCCAGATTCTGACGCTAGCTAGTATTAATCTTTGAGATGAATGCGATAGGTTCTTCCTGCCTGGCCTCGGGCTAAGACTCCTGGAGGAAGGGCTCTAGTATCTACCGGAGCTGGGGACGAATTGAACCCGGTAAATGCCTCTATGCTCAGCTTTGACAGTAATCGAATTCGGCCCATAATTGAAGTCCCTTTCTTCGTCTCTGGGGTAGGGGCCGCCATTGATGCCGAAGACAATCGTTTGCTTTTAGCTGGCTTGCTGGGAGTGGCCGCGGACACCGAACTTCTCTTGGATTTGCTGCGGCCCTTAGTATCGGCCCTGAATAACCTGCTACTGGTTTTCGTATCAGACCCTAATAGTCTGCTGGCCATGTGATCGGATCCAGTTGTTGTCCTGCTGGTCTTGCGGCCAGTGTGCTCAGGCTCAATGGGCCGAGTTGCAACACTAGTAGAAATACTAAACACTGAACTCCGCTTAGAAAGACGGGAGAGCCGATTGAATCGGCTGAACTGGTTGGCTCCGAGCTGGTTCTCCACGGTCGACCAATCCAAGTGATCGTAATTCTGGAACTCCGCATAAAGCTCTAGGGAATGCTGAGTGTCTTCTCGTTTCATCCATTTCTGCACTGGCACAGACATCCGCTTCCTACGGGTGCCTTGGAATTCAGATTCGGGGTGATTCCTATCAGAGGGGTCTAAGCCTCGCGAAACGTGGTGGATAGCGGGCATTGGCACTGCTGCCATTGGTAGCGCCATCATTTCGCTAGTGATTGTGCGACGCTTTGCCTCGTCGACTTTCCGACGCGAACGACGCTTAGACGTGCCTCCAGCGCTCCCACCTGCGTCGTCGCCATTTAATCCGTTGGCACCACCGTCTGGGTGTCCATTACCTTTGCCATTATTAGTTGCATTGACATCAACACGCGCCTCGACGTAGTCCATCATCAGCGTCCGTTTCCGGTTGACCTTGCGACTGCGTAGGGTCGCCTTTGATTCCACGGGTACAAACGCTGGCTGAGGCCCGTCGCCGTTTTCCAGAGCCTCTTTCGTGAACCCGTCAAAGAAAGGGTAATCAAATAGCTCCTTGGATGAGCGCAGCCGGTACTTTGGGTTACGAGACAGCAATGCCTTGATCGCGCGAATGCAGTCTTTGGAGACAGGTGGCCGGGTAGTTGGAAATGCGGCCGCTCCATGCTTGATCATTTTGAGCATCTGCTGACGATTGCGGGCTCGAAACGGCACTGTCCCATACACGCACTCGTAAAACACAATTCCTAGCGACCACCAGTCGACCTTGTCGCCATATGGGATCCCTAAGTGGACTTCAGGTGCCAAGTATGAGAAGGTTCCCGACACTCCAGTGACCATGGGCTGTGATTGGGAGAGCTGAACAGCAACGTTGAAGTCGCCCAACAATGCATGGCCCGCAGTGTCCAATAGAACGTTTTCCGGCTTGATGTCACGATGCACAATACTATGCTGGTGCAAATAGTCAATTGCACATGCCAACTCCGACACAATTACCTTGATCGAGTCCTCGCTCAGAGTGTATGCTCGCAGATGGGACCGCAAGTCGCCTCCAAATACGGGGTCCAGCACCATATAGAGGAAATTGTCATCCTGGAATGCAAAATTGAGCTTACACAGAAACGGGTAATTGAGAGTCGCTAGCAGCTTTCGCTCTTGAACTAAGGTCCGCACTCGACTGGGGCTCTGGCATTTAGCCATATACTTTAACGCGTACCAGTTGCCGGTGCGCGGACACTTGACAGCTCTGACGCGACAGTAAGTGCCCTGGCCCAGTACCCCATAGAAGTCGTAATCTTCAACTTTCAAAGTTGCCCGAGTCATGGGAACGCCCTCAGATTCCAGTGGTCTGGGGTAATAGGACCATCTAGCTGCTGGGTCTAGAGTGCGAACAGTCTGACTAGACACAATTGACACGGGACGTACTGCTGTGGTTCCTGTAGAATTGGAGGGATTGGCACCTACGGGAGCCGCAATGGCACTGACCGTGAGAGCTGCGCTAGACCTGCGAGACACTCGACTAAGCCGTCGACTGTGACGGGATTTTACCGACTTGGTCGACTTGAGCGGTGGAGTAGGCGCAATGTACTCTGTTTCCAGAAAAGACCATCTAGGGACGTCGTCAAGTTCAGACGCAGTCACTGGCTCAGTCACTGGCTCGGGCCCTTCACCAGGTTCGTGATTCAATTCAGGCACAGGATCGAATCGACCCAGTAACAAAGGCTCCACTGGTGCAATGGCGTGGTCGGAAGGGTGCTCAGGTCCGTCTTCTAGTAGAATGCGCCCAGGGTTGAGCCCAGAAAGCCCAGTGTCATTTGCTGGAAGGGGGCCCAGCCCGTCGCTATATTGGGAGCCAGTCAGCTCATATCTTGGCCCATGGCCAAGCCCCGTGTGCTCATACTCAAGGTCTGAATAAGGAATTTGGTCTAATATTGGCCCCATCACGCTACCAGGAATTTTACAATTACAGCAATTCACAACCCAATGCTCCCTTGTCGTCAGCCAACTGGCCTCCAATGGCCATCAATGCCAGACTCGCGACTGCGCCCGTCCTCGATTAAATACCTAGATACTTATGCGGACTCGAAACTTGAGACAGGCGTCACTGCCGCTAATACGCAAGTGGGAATCCCATTAGCTGAGATTGTGGATCCGCCCAGATGTCCGGATGCAAGATGTGGATGTGCCCTGATGCTTAGATAGCCATCTGATAACGCAGCCTGTGCAGATAGAGCAGTAATAACAGTTGAGCGAGTAACTGCCACAATGGGTGGTCAAAGACAATTCAGAGGACTGCCATAATTATCAGCGGCTCAGATGCTCAGAATCTCCAGTAGATATCTATGGACTGTAGAGTGACTAACAAGTTGCTGTTCGCGCTACCTCGTTAAGATAACGTCAGACACTAGGGCGCCAGACAGGACGCAAACGCAGCACACACTAGGCGGCACTTCTCGAAATGGCGACAGTGTTTGCCTATTTGATTAACCGTCCAAGACAGGAAGTCAAAGTGGAGCCAAGTGGGGCCCACAGGTGGGAGGACTCTGAGTGGTGAATGGTGAACGGAGCGGGAGCGGGAGGGAGGCGAGTGGAGGAGCCAGTCGGACAAGACTGGAGAAATTGCTGAGAACTGAGGTTACTGTAGTAGGAAATAAGGTGTTCTCGAGCAAGTGGGACTAGATGGTTTAGGGCATGAAGGAATTTGGGTCCTGAGTATAAATGTAAAATGTACAAGTGGAAAAGCCGACTCAGAAATCATATTTTGGGGGCAAGTGATTTTAAAGTAGGTAAGGGCTGATACAATAGATGTGATAACGGTATAGAGACGCTTTGCTTGAACAAAACAGCAGAAGAATATAGATTGTGACGATTGTAACCTCCTTGAGACTGGCAGAATGGCAGCATGTGGCATGGTAGTGCTATAGTGCTATAGCACAATTAGCCAAGAGCTGCAGGGAGCCGTCAGCCTATGCCAATGGCAGCAATGGCAGCACCAGTATTTACCACTCAACCAGGGTCAACTCGCGGCCCCAACCATATGAACTCTGACTGGCTTGCCTGCCCTGAATGGCCTGTGACCCAACTGTTGAGCCAGGCGCCTAGCAGCATGCCGGGGCACTATGTACCCCGGCCCAGCTACCTGGTCCCCGTCCTAACCCCACTCCTCCCTTGACCAGGCCCCGTTCCCTGAGCCCGTACCCTGGCCCCGCTCTTAGCAGGAGTCCTGCCGCTGCTGGGGTAACCAGGAATGCAGCTTCGATCGGGGACAACCCAGACGACTCTGAACCAGCTGAACACCAACTGGGCAGCCGGGTCCATTCTGAGTGCCTTAGAACAAGCCGGACCCGTCATAACATTCTGAAAGTGATATTTCTACCAGCTATCCTGAGTAACGCCAGCTCGCTTTGCCAGCTTCCTGGACTTCTCTAGATCTACATCACCTCATGCTGAAACGCCGCCTTGATCCCATTCTCAACGTTGTTTTGATTTGCATTTTCAGGGGCTGCAGGCCTGCACGAGCCTCCACTGAGCGGACGCCTAGCCGGGCTGGCTTAGGGGGGAAAACCAAACAGACATACCGGGGTAATTGAATACCAGACCAAAATCTAGATTCTAGTGACTGCTTGTGGTTCGGGCCTGGAATTTACTATTTTGGCGACATTATATCCCTTGCATCTACGCTTTACAACTACACCTTACCACTAGGGATCACATCTGGATCTAGTGAGGTTAGTGGGATAGAGTTTAAGTTTCCAAACTGGACCGAAGGCGGAACAGAAACCCGGAATCAGCACGAGCTGGGCTTAGGATTTGCGAGCCTAAGGAGATCAATTGAATCACTCCAAATAGCGAGAGCACTCAACCCAGACAGTTACGAGCGAGCAGCTGGGGACTTGCAGCGGACGGTAACATTAGCTGACACATATCGACAGGTTAGCAGACTGATTCAGTGGTGACGACCCCAGTGACAGGAGGTTAGGGCCGCGAGACAACTTAAACAATAGGTGTAAGTGCGTGAGCCTACATTGGCTGAGGTTGTGATGGATAGTGATACCCCTAGTTTGGTTAGTGACTCGAGCTTATTGTCGTCGCCTCGAGTAGATCCTACGTCGCCTCCACCGGCGGGCCAAAACGCGAGACGGGAACGGTCAGACTCAATTCAACGCAAACGACGGTCTCTGAATTTGGTGTTTCCTACGGTCATTCCAGAGCCCATTTCATCGCCTGCTTACGGTGCATCATATTCAATTGATGATGACGACAACTCACTCTCACGATCTTCTTCGCTATCGTCCAATGACTTTGCCCGCAGCCGACATCGATGGTCTCAGGGCGACTCCGTGGGCCGATCCAATACTGCAACCGCTTCGGCATTGTTTTTGTCAGCTCAGGACCGCAGATTACAAGAAAAGCTGCAGCAATTAGCCCGGTCAGAAAACGCAAAGCTCATTGACGACTGGACGTTGGAGTCAAAAGACTCACCACAATCCCACCCAGCACAGTCGCCGCCCCGAGCTAGCAGGCACTCTGCTGGCTGGAGAATTGACGAGAATCATTTGGCAGGTCTACGAGCAATGTCATTGTCGCCGTCTGCAGAATCAAATTCGACTGATGCTCGAACGCGACCGCAAAGCCGCCTCGAAGCTCGACTAGAAGCGCGTCGGCAATTGGAAGGGCTGGACACCCCCAGTGCTGATTCTGGTGCTGGTGCTGGTGCTGGCGACGTTGTGGAGGACATCAGCACTCAGAGCTTGATGGACAGCAGAATCGAGTCTGCTGCTATCACTTCCACGCCCCGTCAGTCGCCAATTGTGTCTGACCGAGTACGTAAGTCTCGCAAACTCCACCAGCGAGCCCAATCCTCGCAGTCCGCTTCGCCACGGCCTACTAAACAACTGCGTAGAAACCCTGCAAGCCCCAAAAGCGCGTCAAGAGCTGCAAAGACCATAAAGACCACAATGGGCCCTGGCTCCTTGAACGGGGGGCTGGTAATTAATGATGACGATATTAACCGGCTCGCATCGACTGATGTCACTACCGTCGCAATGGGCCCGTCGCGGCCAGGACACATTGGTGGGACAGTGCTGTCGTGGAAAATGACTAGTGATATTATGCGGACCATAGGCTCGTCGCTGACCCATCCCAGCCAATTACGAGAGCTTTCCAAGTTTTTGTGGGCAATGTTCTCGCGGCCTGAGAACTTTTACGACTCTTTAGATCCGACCAATTTTCACCTTATGCCGCCGGCAGAAGTGGTTACCTCCGTTCGCCAGGGACTGCCTAAAATCCCCGCTTTGGCGTATGGCGCGGTAAAGTTGATGGGGTATATGGTTACCCAATTTGCATGCTCGGGAACTGCGTTTTTGGTGCTGTTTGTCCAGGTAGTCCTCATTTCGGTCATGCTAGTTGCATATGTGATTGGCGATGTCCTAATGGCTCCACTCAGGCCTGTCAAGGACATGTTTTTCAAGCCTGGACCGGAGCCAGGTACGAAGTCTGCACTCAAAGCTGCGGCCAAGAAGAAGAGCAAACGGCGGTCAAAAATCAAGCATTAACTGCTCAATTCACAATGAACTACCAGCGCCCGCTACGATTTCATGAGTCATAATGTATACTAAATGTTAATGCTGTAACTGTACATACTAATGCACATGCCACACAAGAGACAGCAGCGCCAGCCCATTCAAGAAGCCGGGAGTAGTCACAGTAAACCAGTTCTGCAGTTGGCGACAATCGTGTCCCATGTGTGCTAACTTCGCTCGGGGCTGCCTGGGCTACAACTTGCCTGGCTACAACTTTGCCTGAGGCTTGCGTTCCAGCTGGATCTTTTCAAGTTCCACTCTTAGACTTGCCTCAATTCCTGTAGGAGAGGTCTTTCGGGTGTCCCGATTCACAAAAACGTGTACAAACCGTCCAATCGCTTTTGCTCGAGAATTGTCGCCTTGAAACACCCCAATTTCATACTCAACCGAGCTCTTACCGAGCTTTTTGACTCCTAACCCTAGAGTCAATGGCTCCGGAAACCCATCAATTTCAGCCATATACTCCGTTCCCGACGACACCACCAGGCCAATTTGGCCACCGCTGGATTTCGGGTCCCATCCACATTTCTTCATCATGAACGAATTGACAATGGAGTCATAGTAGAGGTAATACATAGCATTGTTCAAGTGCCCATAGACATCGTTATCGGACCATCGCGTCGAGTAGACGGCTTTATAGGGGTATTTTGATAGCGGCACAACCACTTTCGGCGACATTACTACACGAACAGTCAGAAGCCCGTAAACCGATACCAGAGCGGCCTGTTCAAACGCTAAACCACTAGACTATGCTGCTCCAGGTTTGTGCCCAGGCTTGAGCCTCGGCCCGTTGTGTGGGGTGACATACGGGCGGCTGTGCAGAGATCTGCGGCGACCAGGTGCGGCTGTTTAATTGCTATGCACGGCTGTGCAAGGGCCCGAAGCTTCCACAGATGACATCGAGATGAATCATTCTGCAGCCAAGCCGGAGTTCAGCGTAGTCTAGGTGACTAGGTGAGGCACTAAAGACTGACTTTAGGTCGTATTCGGACGACCTCTAAGTCGTACGCACTCGAGGGAAACTTTTACCCAAACACGACACGCTTCAAAGACAGGACTGTGGCGAGAGCAGAAGAGATTGCAGTCGAGACAAGGGCGAACAAGGCGGAGCAGTTGGTAATTCGCGATTTCAAATTGGAGTCAAATCACTTTACCTGTACAGGGAACAAGATATTTGCTTAGTTGTCCTCCGGTACACGTTCGCTCTCACTACCTCGGTATGATGACCTTATTAGCAGACCAGATCAAGCTCCCACTGATCCAGCAGCGGCATATCCTTGCCAATGCTAGAAAGTTTGTTATTATTGACAATACCAAAACCGACTCTGAAGAATTCTATGGGTCTGCTCAGAGAGGAGCTGAGGTACTGATTGTCAATTCCGGAATTGTGTTGCACAACCTGGCAATTCGAACTGCTCTCAACAAGCGGGCATCTCGTCCGTTACTTATTTGGACACAAGTCGCTGACGAACGCTCGACAGAATTCATTCTCGGCGAAATCATCGAGGCTGGAGCAACGGGCTCGGACGGAATTTTGTTTCGCAATGATGAGATTTACGGCACGGAACTGGCGGAAAATATCGAGAAATGCCGGGCTAACGGCCTGTCCAGCTTGATTGAAGTCAAAAGCCAAAAAGACGTTGAGAAACTGCTGCAGCTGGGCCCGAGACCCGACGCCATTGTCACTGGAGGCGAAATTGATATTAGACTAGACGACGCGTCAATTCTTCACATTAACCTCAAGGATCCAGCACCATTGTCTTCCCAGCCCAAGTCATCGGGGACTGTAGAGAGAGATGATGGGTCAATTGGGTCCTTTACCACCACTTCTGGCGCTCATGGTCCCTTTCTCTATGCAAGTCCTGAGCTAATCCCTACCACTGACACTGACTCGCCAGTATTGGCCCCCAAATATTCGCCAATCGTCAAGGTCTGTGGCATTCGCACCATCGAAGCCGCCAAGGTAGCCCTCGAGTCCGGCGCTGATATGATTGGTATGATCCTAGTACCAAATCGTGCCCGATCCGTCCCTCATGGTGACGCCCAGAAAATCTCAAAGTTTGTGCGTTCTTACCAGCGTGCACCAGCTCTTGGACCGGGAACAGGCGCTCCTCCGCCTCCAGCTGGCGAAGGGTCTATTTTCTCGTCATTTGCTCACATTATTCGCGCTAAGACACAGACCCGGCCGCTGATTGTTGGCGTATTCCGCAACCAGCCTCTTGAAACCGTGCTGAGACTGCAGCATGAGCTGTCGTTAGACGTAGTGCAATTGCATGGTTCGGAACCTGCCGAATGGGCCCGTCTGATTCCGTGCCCGGTAATCAAGCGGTTCACCCCCAACACACCCGAATTCGAAACGTCGCCCATTGCAGGATTCCACAACATGTCGCTGCTCGATGGCGAAGTAGGCGGCGAAGGAAAGGTAGTGGACTGGACTGCAGTAGCCTCCAAGGCAAAAATGGGGGCGCGGTATCTTCTGGCGGGCGGCTTGACCCCCCAGAATGTCACCCAGGCATTGCAGACCCAAGGAGTCGTCGGCGTCGATGTGAGTGGGGGAGTCGAGTCGTCGGAGGGAGTTAAGGACTTGACCAAAGTTGAGCAATTTGTGACTGCCGCCAAGAGTGTTCAAGTTGAATATTAGAGCGGCCAATCACGGTCGGTAGCTGGGTGCTGGCCAGTTGCAGAGCTGTCCCAGCTAATAACATCCAATTGATGCTGAATTAACATTATTTATACTGTACTTTTACAAACCAGCACCAACGTCCATTTAGACAGACGCTCCAGAAATGAAGAACCACTTGTCAATGGAATGGTCAATAGGAGCAGGCGCCAAGTTCTGGCCGGCAGGAATGTTAAGGTCGTCCAGAGTCTTGGTGGAGGCCTGCTTCAAGGTAGTGTTGGTCAAATCAACGCCGTGGGGGTCGACCTTGCCAGCAATCAGACGGTCCCAGGCCTCGTTGCACTCTCGCACGACGTCCTCAGCGTACTTCTTGTTCTTGCACTCTCCCGAGAATGCAAACTGGTTCTCAGGCTTGCCATCAGGAATCTTGTAGATTCGGAACCACTCGTTGGTAGCTCGCAGCAATCCAGGGAAGTGTCGCTCAACGTCCTCAATGTCATTGACCTTGGACGCGTGGGGATCCTTGACGTCAATGGCAATAATCTTCCAGTCGGTCTCGCCCTCATCCAAAAGAGCCATCACTCCAAGGACCTTGACCTGCTTGACCTGGCCAGTGTATCCAACGGTCTCGCCAATCTCGCACACGTCCAATGGATCATTGTCACCCTTGGCCTTAGTCTCCGGGTGCACCACGTTGGGGTCTTCCCAAGTCTGGGGGAAAGCACCGTAATTGTGGATGTACCCGTGGTGAGGGAAGCAGTTTCGAACAAATCGAAGCTTGCCCTTCTTGGTGTCTTGAAGAATGGGATTCAACTTCTCCTCCTTGGAAATTTCCAGCTTGGCGTTGGTCCATCGAGGAACCTCCACAATCATGTTGAGAATCGTCTTCTCAGCGTTCGCGTACAGAGGGATGTCATGGAACGGCGACACGGGCTTGCCATCCTGCTCGACGTACGCACGGTACTCAAGGGTGTTCTTCGCGCCAATAGATCGCACAGTGTAGTCGGACATTTTGCTGTCGGAACAGGGGTGAAAGAACAGAACAAATGAATCATTCGAGTGCAAGTAGGGCTGGCAGTTCGTACGGCTGTGCCATTTGCAGATTCTGAAATTCTTCTTTGTGATTCGTCGAATGGGGCGGAGATAGCAAAGCAGATGGGTGAAGCGATGATGTAAACGTGCGATTGAGGAATTTTGCCAATTGCGGGATTGGGCGCGAGTAACTTGGGTTGTATGATTGGCGGGCATTACTAGAATTGTAGAACTATGGAACTGAATAATTGTCCCAGACTAGAACTGTCGAATTGTGGAATGTGCTGGAAACTCCATTAGAAGTTTAGAATTGTAGAATACTTACAAGGTACCGTTGTAGAATACTGACCAGTCAAATCTGCCATTGCAGCAGCGCTCACGGCCCCGTCACAACTCATTCAATTAAACCTTCATTTCGCTATCTAAGTCATAGCTATACTCGCGTCGCTCCTATAGCTCTAGTCATAAGCTCTTAATAAGTTGGAGGACCCTCCCAGATAGGAATAGTATTCAATTCACCATCAGCAACAATAGTGCCCTTCTTCTTTTTGTCATCAATCAAAAATTGAGCTCCCGCATCACTGGCATTGATATCTCGCTCCCGAAGCTTCTCAACTTCAGTCGCAGACCATCCCCAAGGATCTCTAGGGAACCACACCACTGGGTTTTCTGAATTGACTGCTGGGTGGCAGAACGCACTGGCCTCCTCGGCATCGCTGAGCTCAGGGTATGGCTGGCGGTACGAATCGGGCAAAAAGTCTCGCTGCAAGATCTCAGGAGTGAGGAACTTGTGGGGAGCAAAGTATCGAGTAAACACACCAATGTTCTTGGAGCTTACTCCTCGAAGACCCCGGAAACCGCTCTCAGAGTCATCGGCTCCAGCATCCTCGTTCGAATCGTAAGGAAGCGTACCAGACGTTCCCACAACGCTCTTCTCTCCGACCGACTGGCCGTTGGACTGCAGAGCCTGCAACTTGTCGCCACCATTAATGGGGGTTGGGCGCATCAAGTCCTTAGGAAGCTGCTGTTGCAACGGGCCGAACGCCTTCTGCATCACCAACTGGCAGAATACAGTCACGGCAATGAAGATGGCCTGGAGCACAATGGGGCCCCATGACTTGGCCACTACAAACAGACCAAGCATACACACCTCGGCCAAGTACAGACCAGTGAAAGTCTGGTACAGGGCCCGGGCGTAGTACATTCCTCGGCCATCAGTGGGCATCTGGATAAACATGAGGTTGTGCAAGTACGCAAAGTAGATGAGACCAAAGGTGATCGCGGCGAACGCCAACAGCAGAGGTGAAATCAGTGAGTAGGTAATAGCAATGACCGCCAAGTTGGTGTAGACAGGGAAAACGGTTCCCCATCCAGGTCCACCAAGAACGTTCCATCGTACCCACTTCTTTCGGGGAGTGCCGTCGAGCAGAGTCGCCAGGGCATAGAACACAATCAAAGTGACAATCTGCAGAAGCATTCCACCGGCGGCGGTGAAACCCTGAAGCAAAAAGTACGAAATATAGAAGCTAGAGGCCTTGGGAAGGTTCTCGGAAAGCAAAGACATCGCCGAAGATGGGTCCTTAATGATTGAAGTCACTGCCGCAGTGGCGCCGGACGCCAGGGTGGTGACCAGGAACACCTGAACAACCTGGAAAGCAAAGTATCCGTTCTGGGTGTAGTACTCGACCAAAGTGTGGGTGGGCTTGCCAGACACTCGGCCCATCAGTCGAATGAAAATGGGGAGCAACATCATGAGCACTGCCAGCAGGATGGTAGGCAGCAACGACGAGACCAGACCAAACAGAACCTTGGGGAGATGGTTGAGGAACTTCAAGAAAGTAAGCTTGTCCATAAGCGAGTGGATGTTAGACAAGGCACCAACAAACGCGACAGGGATAGCCCAGAAGATGACAACGGCAGAGATAGCAACGATAGCGCCGATGGATCGAATCAGACGCTCCCACCAGAGCAGTCGCAGGTTGCTCCAGATAACATCATCGGGACGGATTCCGATGAATCGAGGAGCCATCTGGAAAGCACGGTGGTGGGAAAGCGAGGCGAAAGCGATTTCAGCTTGCTCCTGAGTGTAGAAGGAAATAAACGCCGAGTTCATTGCAGGGTACTCGTCGTGGTGGCGCTGCTTCTCCAAAATTTCCCCGTTCCACTTGCCAATGTTCTCCCGGCCATACTCAATAGTGTCAACCTTCTTACCAATAATAGGCTTGAGCTTGTGGGAAGGTCGCTTCTTCTGAGGGACCCATGAGTCAATGTCATCGCCCTCGACTGGGGTCTTCGCCTTGAGCTTGTTCTTGACACCAGTCTTGAGCAGCTTGTTCTCGGCAGCTTCGACCTTGGCCGCAAGCTTGTCTCGGTTCTTGACCTCTTTGGCGAGTTTAGAGTAGTTGCGGTTAATCCACACGTACTTGACGCCCTCGAAAAGCGACGAGATCGCGTCGACCGAAAGGTATTCCTTAGGGACGGTATTGATCAGGACTGATCGCGACGACAGGCGGGAAGAGTACGCCGGAGAGGTCAAGACGGCCTGTCGCACCGCAACGTAGTACACCAGCTCTCGGTAGATAGAGAACAGAATGAATCCAAAGTAAATCCATCCCAAAAACACATGGGCATAGAAGCGGTTGGGGTTCTTGACGTTTGAAAACGACAGCAAGTCAAAGTTTGCCTGCCCGTTACCGCCAGTAGCGTTTACCGCCAGCAGCACAGGGAACAAGACAATAACTCCGACTAAAAACACAAAAAAGATAAATCTCAGGTATCGCAAAAAGAAGTAGCCATCGAGGCCAGCGTCACGCAAAATTTCACTATCGGGTCGAGTGACCAAATCATGGACCCAAGCAAGGGCCCCCTTCTTTAGAGGACGAGGTCTGTCCCGTTCCGGAATAGTCTGAACCGACGCGCGCGGTTGGTAGATTCGTCGCACCTTAGGTCGAAGGGCCAAAAACGCCAAAATGAAAACGCTGAACACAGCAACGTTGAACACGACTGCGGTACCTACGGACGAAGCCGAGGTATTTGTTTGATTTCCAGCCGCCATTGTCGACGTCTTGTTATCGTTCTTTCCGCCTCCTTTAGCCATCTCGAACCGGGGGCGGGGTAGCTTATATACGATACTACTGCAAAAAAAGTCCACTGAACGGTCACGACCCTCAGATCACCAAAAGAACCAAACTGGGTCCAAAAGAACGCAGACGGAACTGAACCACAAAAAAAAAAAAAGTGTCAAAAAAGGCGAATCCAGATCCACGTGAAAGAGTCCAATCGACGAGGAATTTGGGGCCAAAAAAATAAACTTCACTGCAATGATTGTCCGCATTTGCTGCATAGGGCGAGTCGAGGCGTCGAAGCCTGGCAGGAGAGATAGCATGAGGACGGCAGATAGCAGAGAGCAGGACGCGAAAAGGACTAGAAAACGGGAGTCTTCAAAACTACTTCTTCATTTACAGCTGGCGTAGGGGTGTCTAGGGCCTTGTCTGGGCCAGTCAGGCTTGATTGTAAATTTTTTCGGGGCCTGTAGTTTACCCTAGTAACTCTACTGCCGGTAAAGAATTCAATCTCATGTATGACGCCCAATCCTGAGGGACGCGTCATAGCTACGCAATCGGGTGCAGACAAAGAGTGAATATCAGGGCAACACAAGGCAACAGTACAATAGAGACATGGCAAATCCATGCGACTGGACATGCGACCTAGCTCTCGACATTTGCCTATCCAACATATATCCCCAGTCGCCCAGTGTCTGTCCTGATGTCATTGTCTTAACTTTCTTTGCTGCCCCAGTCGCGTTCAGGAGGTTGCTGTTTGCGGTCCCCAAAGACACCTGGCACCTGCATGACGCCATAGCCTGCATGGTTATGCAAGGTGTCTGCATGTCTAAGACGCCAGGCATCGCACATACCTGTAGCAACGGGGCGAGCCGAGGTCGGGGTAAAGGAGAGAGATAGACTGATAGGGCAGGCATCAGACGTGAACAACCACAAGTCACGCGCGAGGATCCTTGTTTTATGTTTTAATTAGTGCTCTGATGTCGGTTAAGGTTTCGTAGCCAACAAGGCAGATTCATGGGCCTTATCGTTGTCTGTCAGAGTTGCTTCTGGTGCGGTCTTCGGTGCATTGTGTTTTGCTTCTTTTAGTTGCTTTTTGATCCATCTGCAACTGAGTCAGATCGGCAAGCCTGATTGCATGGCGCATTCTCGGCCAAACTCTGCCACCTGATAGTTTTCGCGCGAGCGGATAGACAATCACTCATCTTGTCTTACACTAACAATGGAGTCGAATGCAATGATTCACTGCTACTGTAAGTAGCAATTCCCGGTCTAAGCATCGATCTGAGTCGGATGGCTTGCTGACTCGAGCCTGTGTCTGCTGCGGACATATGTCAATCTGCTGGGGCACAATTCCGCCATGGGTCCCCACACGGCCTGCAATCCATCCACTGCACTACGCCGCTACAGCTGCCGCTACAACTGCCGCTACAACTGCCGGTATTAGCCAATTCCACTTCCACTTTCGCCGCCATTTTGCCATTCTGCGTTGTATTTACCTGCCTGCCTGCCTGCCTGCCTTGGCCTGCTTGTGCCTCTACCTCCGCTCCTGCCTTGCCTCCTGTGCCTGTCATATTATTTAGCTACCCCTGAATTCTGCATCGAACTATTCTGCACCAAAATGCATGCGTTCTAGAACTCCTTTACATGTCAATGATTCCAACAAAGGGGCAACACCCAAACATCCGTTCCTCGCAACACGCGACTTATCTGAGTTTACACTTTGCAATCCCCCATTATTGACCTGGTTCCAAGTTCATTTCCCCTCACTGCCACATCCCTTCCTCCACAATGGCGCCGCCGCCCCATCTTCTGTATGGGTTCCTGTCGGCATCCTGTTTTGTCTTAGAGGTGCCCTGACTGTCCTTCCCGCAGCATGCACTTCGTCACTATTGTCCTCACCCGCCTTTGGTCTCAGGCATGGCCGCCTGTCCTCATATGGAAACGGCCCGGGCGCCATTTTGCCAATTTGGGCCAACCATCGTCAGGAGGCAGTGCCGTGACCGCTAGACAATGAATAAACTAAAACCTGACCTGCAATGGCGCAGGATGCAACGGCGGTCAACTGCGACTCCAGGCGCGAGGGCGCGAGGGCGCGAGGGCGCGAGGGCGCGAGGGCGGTAATATAATACAATAGCGCAAACACTATGGTTTCATGTTTAACAATAGCATAATCAATCTATTGTTTAACAGCCACATTGCTCCACCTCTAACTTCAAGATGGTTGCTTGATTAGTTGCTAGATTCGTAATTGCTAGATCGCCCAACCAGGGTAGCCGCGGCCCTGCGGCATCTACTACGGCCACAGGGCACGATCGCAGCCATCTGAGCTGGCGCTCCCCTCACTGCCACATTCCGGGCCATTGCCATATTTGCAGTGCCACAGTGCCCCAATGCCCTAGTGCCCTAGTGCCCTAGTGCGACCGCCATTGTGCGCCTACCACATCAATGTCTTCATTCCTGGATGATTCCTGCCCGATCCATTTCGGCGAGATGCCGGCGACAATCTGCATTATCAGGCAGCCGGTCGATGAGATGGCAGTCATCGGGCAATCGGCCGATTAGGATTCGTTGAGGAACCATTGCAGCCAGTCGTTGGATCTGGTGAGCATTGCATTGACATCGCGTACTGATATCGACACGCAGGAATAATTGGGGGACTAGGAACATGGGGCAGAGAATTAGGCCTGAGGATCTAAGGGGTGAGAAGCGCTAGAGGCCTGAGCGAGCGGATTCGCATCAGTAATGGGATTCGCCCAGTATACTGATAAGCAACTTTCAATTGACGATGTACTGCTAGCTATCAGACCTGAACTGCGATTGCCTCGTGGGATATCCATTGGACCAAACCGGTGCAGATTCCGGGCGTGATTAGGCCACTCCACTGGCGTACTAGAGTACTCCGGTCCCTGCTTCAGAGGCTCCAAGCCGTAGCTCTGGTGAGCTTTCGACCTCCTGTGCATTTGTTGTTGCATGTCCAGGTCTTTTGATCCTACTCAGCGAAACCTAAGTATCGTATCAGGAGCGACCATTGATTCCAGCTGCTTAGGCTGAGTGCCTGCTCTTTGCAATCTTACAAGCAGTTCCTAATGCCATGTAAAGACTCGAGGTTGCAATTCTCGGACGTTCTGAGATCAATTGCTCATTTCAGTTTTGTTTCAAGCCTTTTCCGCGCTACTAGCATACCCCACACCTTTCCCCGCGTGGGAGTATAAATCGTCTAAACTGGCAGTCCCATAGCATTACGGTCTAAGCTAGTGTTTCAGGTTCAATAAAGTGTCAACTCTGAAAGTAATGCTGGCAATTATGGAGCATTAGGGTTCAAAATTACTTTGTCATGGCTACCTAAACGTCTGTCGCCGTTGTACTAGGCTTTCCAGGGCCTGACCATGTCTCGCGACTCGCTGGTTACACCACTGGCCGATGGTCAGCCTGGCTCGCAGATCACTGAAAAAGAAAACAAATAACGATCGCGCCATCCCAGAGAAGGATAGCGGACCAGAGCTGTCTCTCTCTTTGACTCACAAAAGCTGGGACGCCGAAACGATAGCTTGGTCATTAATTCAGTCAGATAGTGCCATTGCCAGGACTTTGTATTCGTAGCTTGAACTAGCCCGCAATCTAACGGCCAACTGACGAGCCGCAGCACCATCTCTAGCCCTACTCAGTCAGGACCATGGTATAGTACCCATCTTAGTCCAAGCCATAGCACTGTAGCACTAGATGGCCGTGTTTCAACTCATCCGCCTCATTTTAGAACACTCTCTTGTCCGACTCTTGTCCGAACCCTCCTCGAACCTCTTCTGTGTGTCCACTCTGCCTGCCCGCCTCTTCACCACTCCTACCACACCCATTCTCATCTCGATGATCTACCGACAATCCGATTTCAAGATTAAGCTTCATTTAAACCCACCACTCCCCGCAATCATCCACTTCCACCAACTCCACCGCCCAATGCTACGGAAAACACTATGGACCTAACACTTCCACCACCTCTTGCACTACCAGTTCCCGGCGATGCCAAAGCCAGGGGTGTTTACATTCGGCGTTCCATGCGGCTGGAAGCATAAAAAAAATGGCGGGATAAATATAGATTTGGCAGTATCGAACAGTGAAGAACTACGACCACGGCGGTTCTCTTATTTGTCGACACTAGCGCTTTGTCAGTTTGCGGTCGTGCTGTTTGTACTTCGAGCCAGACTATAGTTGCGATAATACTGCACCGTATCGTCGTGCCGTGGATTTGACGCGGTAGGACACGTCTCAGCTACAGTAGCCTGCATTTACGCTCGTTAGGTCTGCTCGCAGTACTGCCTTCATCGCAGTTGGCCTTGCATCCGGTCTCCTCGCTCGCTTAACCAGCTCACAGCTCAGTCACAGCTCACTCCGCTTAGTGCTGCCTCGCCGCCATGGGTTTCGGCGACCTTGACTTTCTCTGTAACAGAGCACCAATCCCCCTTTGCCTACTTGTAGGTCCCTACGGAAATGAGGGACATGCTGCTATCCAGTCAGTGGGCATCCCTCCTGGATGCTACTCTCGATCAATCTCGTTATCAAACACAATCATTTTCCAAGTTGGAAGCGACTTTCTCCACATCGGTGCGCTGCTGGTGCTGACGCTGATGATTTTTGCGGTTCGATCAAAATACACCGCCATTGGCCGAATCGAGATTCTCGACTTCTTTTATATCTTCACTCTCCAGACAATGTTGTCGCTCGTCATTGATGCCGGCGTCACCCCTCCTACCTCTTCGGTCTACCCATACTTTGTGGCAGTCCAATGTGGAGTTGCAACTGCCTTGTGCGTATGCTTGGTAGTGAACGGATTCCTTGGGTTCAAGTTTTGGGAAGACGGTACTCGGTCGTCAGTATTTGCCGAGAGGACCTTGAGCTTGGCTGGATTCGCACTGTCGTTTATTGTGTCTCTGTTCACGTTTAAGGGCTGGGGCTCCGGGTTGCTGTCCCCCACAAACACTACGGCCCTGTTTGTGGTTCTATACATGCTGAATATTGTGCTGGTGCTGGTGTACCTTATTTCGCAGCTCATCTTGGCAGGTATGATTCTCCGAGACTTGTGGGCTGTTGGCGCCATTCTTCTTGGCGCCGGGTTCTTTGCTGCCGGCCAAGCGTTGTTGTATGCATTTTCGGACACCGTGTGCTCGCATATTAAGCATTACGTTGATGGTCTATTCTTTGCTACTTTGTGCAACCTGTTTACGGTCATGATGATTTACAAGTACTGGGATATTGTCACCAAGGAAGACTTGGAGTTCTCAGTGTCTAACCGAGACACCGCGTGGGAAGTCAAGGAATTGCTTGAAGACGACCGACGATATGACAATGGATCTGAATACGCAGGCTCCACCTATGCATTGAATTCTCATCCCTACTAGGTATTGAATTCTCATCCTACTAGGGCTAATATAAATAAATAAAGGACGGGTAAATGAGGTCGAGTCGTATTTTGATGACTCAACAGTAGGTGTCGATAGCTCGTGTGGGTGTAATGGCTTGTTTCACTGCTGTCACCGTCTCGTCATTAGTGTAGTGTGCATTTGCCTCTTCTGGCTGGCTGTCGAGGTGGTCGCTCCGATTCTTAGGCCACACTGGCTCGTTTGAATTCATCAATGGCAGAAAAACTGACTTTAGCAGTCTTCATTCGTTGCGCAACTTGACTAGCAATCTCCTCGTTACTGATTTCCACCTTGATTTGATCCATTTCTTCCGTCAACGGATAAGGGCATTCGTCTGTAGAGCACATCCATAATGCTTCATGCTCGGAAATCAAATACTTTTCAAGCTTCACACCACATCTTGGGCAATCCATTGTTGTCAACTAGCCAATTTGCAATTCCACCGGATTGATTGAATAGGTAGTTTTTTGGCTCGTTTCTTGGTCTTTTCTTATCTATTTTTCAATCAATGAATTTTTCACTTCCTGATCTGGTCGCCGTACTGTTACTCACTATATTGTTAAGATCAGTTGAAATATCACATATCACCAAGCGACAGTACGAACTTGCACGGGCCGGTTGAACTGACTGCTTGAACAGACTATTTTGGTGTCGCTCAGATTCAACAGATCTGAACTCCGTCTCATAGCGGCTTCGTAGCGACACGATGGCGATCTCTTCAAATTATCTTATCAAACTACAATCGAGGCCGGACTTGATTCGAAATATCTGTATTCTGGCTCATGTCGACCATGGAAAGACGACGCTTTCCGACAATTTGCTCGCATCCAATGGAATCATTTCGCAGTCATCACAGGGCAAAATCCGGTATTTGGACTCGCGGCCCGATGAACAAGCCCGTGGAATCACAATGGAGTCAAGCGCAATCTCGTTGTATTACAGAGTAGGCAAGCGACTCGACTCTGACGAAGACGAATCCGCCCGGCCGCAGGTTTCAGAGTACCTGGTCAACCTAATTGACTCCCCTGGTCATATCGATTTCTCGTCGGAGGTCTCGACGGCATCTCGGCTCTGTGACGGTGCGGTGGTGGTTGTGGACGTGGTGGAAGGGGTGTCGCCCCAGACAGTGACGGTGATGCGACAAGCATGGGAGGAAAAGATGAAACCGATTCTGGTGCTCAACAAGTTTGACCGGCTCATAACCGAGCTGCAGATGACCCCCTCGGAGGCATATGTGCATATTACAAAGCTGGTTGAACAAGCCAATGCAGTGGTCGGGTCGTTCTATGCGGGCCAGCGAATGGAAGAAGACATGAAATGGCGTGAAAGGCTCGAAGCAGCCACTTCCACTGCAAGCCAGTCTGGCTCAGAATCGGCAATGACTACGACGAGTGCTCAGTCAGAAGAGTTTGTTGAGTCGAGTGACGACGATCTTTACTTCACCCCCGAGTCTAATAACGTTGTGTTTGGGTCTGCTTATGACGGATGGGGGTTCAACATCTCTCAATTCGCGGCTATTTACTCACGAAAGCTGGGTATGAACCGGCAGAAGCTTGAAAAGTTTCTGTGGGGGGACTATTACTACGATCCCAAGACAAAGTCAGTCGTTTCTGGATCAAAGCGTAAAGCCGGATCCACTGCAAAGCCTCTGTTTGTACGATTGGTGCTCGAAAACGTTTGGGCCGTCTACCACAGCACCATTATAGACCGAAATCCCGAAAAAATTGGCAAAATCATTGAATCTCTGGGCCTGACTGTGCCTCCACAGCTGCTAAAGTCCAAGGATGATCGTGCTGTGTTGCTGGCAATTATGAGCAGTTGGATTCCAATGTCGCGAGCCATCCTTTTGTCGGTAGTCGAGTGTCTGCCGTCTCCATTGGCTTCTCAGCGAGACCGAGTCGGGCCTATTTTGGAGGCGACTCCCGGTTACAAGAGCATTGACCCAGTCGTGACGGAGGCTATGCTGGCATGCGATTCAAAGGGCCCTGCTGTTGCTTATGTATCAAAAGTCGTTTCGGTTCCGGCTAGCGATATTCCCACCGAATCTGAAGGGCAAGGGCACAACCGGCGAACGAACATTGAGGAACTGCGCGAACGGAGCAGGAGAGCGCGAGAATTGGCATTAAACTCAGGGGTAGCTCCCGAACCTGCCAACGAGCCTGTAGAAACCGAACCATCAGATGACACGGCCATCTCAACTGCTGGTGAGGAGACATCTGATTCCGATGACGAAAAGTTGATTGGGTTTGCAAGAATTTTCTCCGGAACACTTCAAGTGGGACAGGTCCTTAATCTGCTCTCACCGCGGTACAATCCTGAACTTCCCGATGAGCAATCGGTGTCCCCAATAAAGATTGAGGGCCTATTCCTGCTTATGGGCAAGGAATTAGTGCCGATCAAGAAAGCGCATGCTGGCAACATTGTTGGAATTGCTGGCCTTGATGGTCACATCATCAAGTCTGGCACCTTAGTAACAAAGGAGCATGGTGGGCCTAACCTTGCATCGACAAATATCACTGCACCTCCCATTTTGCGAGTCGCAATTGAGCCTGAGGACCCCACCAAGATCCCTCAACTTGAGCGGGGCCTCAAGCTCCTCAACATGTCCGATCCGTGTGTGCAGACGTTTGTGCAAAACAACGGTGAGACTATTCTGGCGACGGCAGGCGAATTGCATCTTGAGCGAGTGATCAAGGATCTTCGGGAAAGGTATGCAAAGGTTGAAGTGCACTATTCCAAGCCCATTGTGCCATATCGGGAGACAATCACTACCGGAGGTGAATGGACGCCGTCCCCTGAGACTGGTGACGCGCGTGGCTTTGTTCGAGTGACAGTCGAGTCTCTAGAACTTCAGTTCCAAATCACTCCTCTCCCAAATGAGATTACTGACTTCCTAGTGTCATCAGGGACTTTGGTGCGAGGCCTGGTTGAGAAGCACGAGTCGCGCCCCGATCGCAAGCTGGCAGTTGCGGCAGGTCAAGATGTAGATGACTTGATCCTAGAAGGCATTGAGCGAGACGACTTGAAGCTGGAGTCAATGAAAGAGCATTTGACGGAGCTACTGACCAAGCGCCGGCTGCACAGTGTCGACGAGATTGTGAGTTTTGGTCCTAAGCGAACCGGCCCCAATATTTTGTTCGACTCTACTGGCAGAATTTCTCAGAGAGCGTTCTGTTCTGACCAGAACATTAGCCGATGCACTTTTGAAGACAACATCCTGACGGGATTCCAATTGGCCATGAGCAAAGGGCCGCTAATCGCTGAGCAGTTGGAGGGAGTGGCCTGCGTGCTGGTAGGGTTATCTGAGAGCAGTGATGCCGCCGTTTCTGGGTCTGCATATGGCCGAGTGATTTCATCCACTCGTGAAGCAATTCACCATGGAATTTCCGATTGGTCACCTCGCATTAAGCTGGCAACGTATCTGTGTGAAATCCAAGCGCCTGCCGAAGTCCTTGGCAAAGTCTATGGCGTTATCACCAAGCGACGAGGTAAAGTGTTGTCGGAGGAATTGCGAGAGGGGACTGCATTTTTCACGGTACGGGCGTCGCTGCCAGTTGCCGAATCGTTTGGGTTCTCAGAGGAGATTCGTAAGAGGACTTCAGGAAACGCCAACCCCCAGCTGGTGTTTGCAGGGTTTGAGCTATTAGACCAGGACCCGTACTGGGTCCCAACTACAGAGGAGGAATTAGAGGAATTGGGCGAGACGGCGGACAGGGAGAACTTGGCTCTGAAGTATGTGACCTCAATTCGAAAGCGTAAGGGACTGTCGACGCTACAGAAGCTAGTTGAGTCATCTGACAAGCAAAGGACTTTGAAGAAGTGATCTAGCGAGCCAACCAATGACTCCCTACCTGTAGTCATAGTAGCTATAGCTGTAGTGTCTACAGCCGGGAATAGTAATTGGGTGAACCTGATTCGTGACCCTGATTGTGCGGGTACTAGTGACTATAAGTATCTGGGGCTATACTCGAGGCTGAGCCCGCCTGGTAATTGGGAAATTAGACCAAACAATTGGTACGCAATTGGCACGTAATTTGTGAGCAATACTGCGACACGGAACACAGTGCTCACAGGAATGTACTGTTGCTGGTCGTTATTGTCAGAGCCCGATAACGATCTAAGACACGAGATCTGACTTTCGTACGGCTGTGTAGCATGATTCGGCTATTTTAACGTTTTGCAAGCCAAATCCGACGTTCCTTGCACGGCTGAGACAGATTGGCTTAGTCTGCCCAGTTGTTCAACGATCCCTAATACTGAAGAAATCATAGGGCATTGGCATTGGCGGTCTGCAAGTGCTCCATTAGCTGGCTGATTTTAATGCTTCTAGACAAATTGACAGCTTCACGGCCAATCACATAGTCGCGAGATCAATCTATGGCACCAAACGAATTGGTAAGTATGTGAACCTTAATTTGCCCTCCCACCTTGTGCATCGATTCTGAAACCAACCCCGCGATTCACACCTCCAACGATTCTAGAAACCAACCCTACATTCACGCCTGCCAGGTACCGATCGTGACCGCCAACAGATCACAATGGAGACAACTCGAAGTCTTTGTCTTTCCCCACGTCTATCTTGTCTGCAGCAGCACTCTTGCGCAGTACCCAAACCACCAGCCTACGCCTATCACCGTTAGATAACCAAGCGCTGACGCACAGACCAGCCAACCACCTACCTACACAACCTTAACTCGACCAACCATCCATGAGCCCATGGCGCCACTCAGTGCTGCCACTGATTCATTGGCCATCTCACAGCCACTAGCCACTAGCCACTACCAGCTAGTGCTACCAGCTAGCCACTATGGCAGCCTGTGCCTGCCAATCCAGCAGACAGCCACTACTCAACTGCACTAGCCACTCAAGCAGCCACCCATTAGCCACTCCAAAATCACTATAACAGCCACCTCTAAGCCGAAGTTCACGGCGGCCGCGACCGGATCGGCAGCAAATCCTAGCCGTATAGCACTCTTACCACCAGCCTCCCAGCTACCAGACTGCACAAGGGAAGGCGCACGTTTCATGTGAGCATCTAGGCGAGAAACCGACCAGCGCTGTGTCCGTGCTGCCACGCTATTGCAGCGGAGGTTGACATACTGACGCCATGGCGTGCTGACAGCGGCAGGCAGGCAGCAGCGGCAGCATCAGATGGCAGGTGTGTCTGTGCGTAGTGCTGAAATTCAAGCCATCGGCTGCCTAAAGAGTAGTGAAATGGGGGACAAGATAAGATAGAGGGGGCGGGTCGGGGGGTATAGACGCTGCGAGCCGAGAGGCGGGGGTGAAGTAGCACTAAGCTAAGAGGTTAGGGAACTTGTATTTCGTAACTACTCTGAGACGAATTTTGGTAAAAGCCTATTCTGATTGCCTTGTGGTTGTCGTTGTCTTTGTGTGGTTGCCCTTGTGCTCTTTGTGGTGAACTTTGCGATCTGGTGCTGTGATGGTTATGCCTATCGCTTGACGATGATGATGCGTCTTGGTCCCCCTAACCAGCCACCGAATTTCTTTCGCCGGCCATTGTAACCCTGCACCACAGCATGGGAACAGACAAGCGGCCGTTGTACTAGGTGGTAGGACCTGCTGTCAGCGGTGAACCAGCCAACCAGCCTTCCTGATTTGCGGTGGCCGGCGACAGGTCTAATTTGGCAGGCCCAACAATTGTTGTATTAAAACCAAAAACTCTGCTGCCAATTGTAGATTGACACACGGACAGGCCAGTTGCCGGCCAGGATGGAGTCAAGTGAGTGCGACCGTCATGGCAAAAAGAAGAAGTTTCTGGGGCTGTTCAATCTCAAGGCCGACTCTCGCCAGGATGGACTGCCTATTGTAAGAACCTTTTCATCTGCCGAGTCGGCGGAGAGTTTAGGGGGCGGCTCTGGCACCACTGGTGGTACTTCACGAGCGGGGGATGGTGGATTCAGGTCCGGCAGTTTCAAGCGCCGTCGTCGCATTTCCAGCGGAGCGTTTTCGCAGCTATCGTTTAATACCTTAGACTCGACCTCGTCTCGATGTGTGTCTCAGTCGTCTACCGCTTCGTCATTCGGGTCTCAGCTGGGCACCGACTGCAATTCGCCCACGTCTGACGTTTCAATCGCTGCAACTTTATCGGGCCTCGCAATCTCAGACCCCCGCCCAGTGTCAGGAGCTACAGTTCAGGCCTATGCCCCAGAGCCTGCTCCAGTGACCTGCCACCGAGCCCTTTGCATTCCGGAAATTGTATCGCGGATTGTTGACTATCTCGACTGCCACACCACAATTCCTCACGAAGCAGCACCAAAACGGAGAAAGCCAATGTCCCTTCGTCACGCAATTCTGGTCCACGGCGACACCCCAGAAGCCCGCAAGGCCTGGGAGAGGGCCCAGAAGGAGTACGAGTCTGGACGCAATGGCAAAGATAGCATGCATAAGAGTGGCGATCTATATAGTGGCACCGGCGTCCATTCGTGCCTCCTTGTCAACAGCACCTGGTATTCGTGCGCAATTGAGGTGTTGCATCGCAAAATCCATTTCCAGTCGAACTCAGACTGGAAAAAGTTCGCGACAGACGGCACTCGCGCCCCAGAACTTCGAACGGACACCCTCGTCCTGAACAAGGTCACTGGCGCCGAGCAGCATGAAATTGCGAGTTTGGGCGACATTGGCGGTGCAATTCGGTGGCTGGAGTTCTACACCTGCCCAAACATTGTCCCTACCCGGGCTCTGCTGCGGGGCGGCAAAATGACCAAAATTGTGCTGCCTGGGTGCTTACGAGTCGATGACCACGTTATTGCGCTCATTGCTCAGTGCTGCCCAAAGCTGGAGTATCTGGATGTGCGGGCGTGCGAGCTCGTGTCAGATCGGGGGCTCAAGGCGCTCGCCAAATGGTGCAAACAATTAAAGCTGCTTAATGTCGGTCGAACCCAAAATGGAGACCTCATTACCTACAAAGGAGTCAAACATATTGCTCGTCGAACTGACATTAGCACTCTGGGCCTGGCGGGGACCGCCATTGACGACCGAACGATTTGGGAGTTGGTACGACACCGGGGCAACCAACTGCAACGGCTGTCGCTTAACAATTGCCAGTACCTCACTAACCAGTCCATCCCCCACATTTTGGGCTACACGCCGCAATTGTCAGTTCTGGAACTGCGGGGATGTGTCCAAATTACTAATTTGCAACCAGTAGTGCATTTCAAGCGATATCGCGAGCGATTGGGTCGCCCGGCGCTAATTGAAGGATGCGAACTGTTTGAAATGCGTATGAAAGAGGCAGAATGGCTGGTGGAGATGGAAGCATCCCGCCAGGTATTTCGCGATTGTTTGGAGTGGATATATGGCCACGACGACGACTTGACTCCAGACCAGGCTGGACTGGTGATATGTCAAATGTCGAATGATTATGAACATGATGATGAGTGAAGTTGGTCAGTAAATAGATAATATGAGACCGACAAGTTAGACAAATTAGATTTGTAGCCGGTGGGGTTCGCAATTAAGTAGGCCATGGGTATTCGTGATGGAGGAAGCTGTGTGGACCTCATAAGGGATGGAACATGAGCGGGTCTGCTGATCGAACCCAAGAGTCTACAGCTGCCCATGTCCGTTCGAACATTGTGCCCGACCACCAATTGTCGTCTCGGAGAATGAGGGTGAAAATGCAGAGGATAACAATTGCAACGAGCCATGGGGTTAAATCGGGCCGGGATTGTCGTTCGTATTCGGCCAGTAGCTTGTTTTGGTGGTTTAATGCAGTCGCCAGGTTATTGAGCAAACCCGGGTCCACATAGAACTTGTCCAAGGGGGGCTGTTGGCTAGCGTAGGCGGTTAGTTGGTGCTGGAGCTCTAGCTCTCGTTCTTCGGCCTGCTGGTGCTGGAGCATCAACACATGTGTTTCCTGCCGCAACTCGTTTTCGATTTTGGCGCGCGCATCCTTCTCGCGCTCTAGCGCTACCGCCTTTTGGTTGAGTTGGTCAATTTGGGCGGTTAACTCAGCGACTTTTGCTGACTGCGATGGCGACTGGCGTTGAACAGGAGATTTGGCTTTCGCAGAGGACTTGACCGCAGTGAGCTCGTCGTGAACTGATGCTAATTGTGCTTCGATTTCCACAATGTGCTGCTCCTTGTGGACACTGGCAGATTGCAACTGGTGAAGCTGACGTCTGAGCGAGTCAATTTCTTTGGTCAGCGCGTCCTTTTCTGCTTGTAGGGATGCGATTTGGGTATCAGAATATTCCAATTCCCTCAGCGCCTCCCTAGATATTTTTTGCATAGAACTGGCGGGCGATTGTGGTGGTTTCTGCCAGCTCTGCGACCCCGACGGGGGTGCCTGCACTCTCTCCGTCTGCACAGCTCGGTCCCCCCCCACTGCCAGCAGTGGCTGCTGCTCCACCTGACCCAAAGCTGGCATTGACGGTACTCGTTTCTTCCACGGTCCTAAAACCGGCCGGCTAAGTGGTGAGCTCTTCGCCGTCGTCACCTTCGCCACCATTGGCGTGGACGTGTCTACCGGGACGTCGCCATATTCAATCTCCGGCAGCGCCTCTGCCTCATCCAAGATCAGCGAATCCTCTACTGGAATGTTTTCCTTGTCGCCATCTTCGGAGCGTGTTAATGGCTCTTCAGACACCATTCTCCCCGTGTGATTCTCAAACGCCCTAAACACATCCTGCTTGAACAATTCAATTGTGGACGATTCGTCGCGTTGGAGAAACGACTCATGGATCGATTTGGAATCAGGGCCCAGCAAATCGTCGACGTCTCTGTCGAGCTTTTTAGCCACCACCGCCATAAACTCCATAAACTCTTGAAAGTAGATCTTGACTCCGTCTACTTTATCGAACTCCTCCCACGCCTCATTAATAGCTTCTTTAACTGATACCATCTGGCTGCCAGAGATGAGGATTGATGAGTTTCAAGACGCGGCGACGCGTCGCCCGGAGAAACACGGACTTAAACTGGGGCGGAGAAGTGAGACACCAGACATGGACGACGAGAAAGCGATAGGGCCAGAGACAGTGGAGGCGAATGGGTACTTAGGGGCCCGCCGACTAATAGACAATAATCTGACTGAGTTTTTCAGCGTCATTCGAATAAACTTCTCTATTTAGTAGCGTCTAGTAGCTCGTTCAGCAATTTCCAGTGTCTCACTTCCACCCTGACTAAGCCAGCCCCGTACATCCTAACTAAAATTGTCGCGAAGTCAACAAAAAGTGTCTCAGCCCAACTGCCGGCTCAGGAGAATTAAAGCTAGCAATATCACGAAAGGACAGACTGCGTGAGAGGAATTAACAAGACGGGTTTTCGGATAAGGACGAATCTGTAGAGCTAGTTCTGGTAGCTAATAGCTGGTAGCTGAGAGCTGAGAGCCGAAAACCAAAGGGCGGAGAAGACCTGGCTCGCTGACAGGAGAGTGAGACAGCGAGAGTGAGACACCTCAAAGGTGCCACGAAGACGCACAAAAACCGCGGAGATTGAGATTACAGCCAAGGCATAATAGTGGACCGCGGAAATATGGATAAGCGGGAGCCGAAAAAACGAGTACTGAGTGGCTCAGGTCAGATCTTCAAACGAGAGCATCGGCGGGTGGCATCTCCTGTGCTACGACGGCCTCCGTCAAGACGACAATTACGACCCCGCAAATCCAAACTCGACTTGATCGATAACAAGAATCTGACATTTTTCCCTCAAATTGGAGCAAAGACAAGCAATGAATCAATACGAATAGTGGAAGATTATATCCCCGTCAGCGGGTCGGAATCTAAAGAACAGCCACCGCCGTCAGGGGCTACAGGGCATTGCAATGAGTGTGCAAAGACCATTGGCATCCATTCGCACTTTTTGAACAAGACTGTTTTTTGTGAGGCGTGTGAGCCTGCGGGAGATGTGCTGAGGGTCGATAAAGACCCGTTTGTGCCTGAGCCATACTTTGTATGTGATCAGCAGGAGTGGTACACGACATTGCGTAAGACGTTCCGATGGAGGTGGAGGATCAAGGGGTTAATACCACCGTGATCCACGAGGCACCGAGGGCCACAGCGACTCGCATCTAATATTTATTGCATTATAATCTTTGAGAGGTACTTGAGTTATACCGACCATCCATAACCAACCAACCAACCATATAGGTCTTTATACATTCCACAGCACTCTGCTATTTCCACATTTCCACATTTCACCATTTCGCCTCAGTTACAGTTCCAAAGCCTTTAACAATCCCTCTAGTTCTCCCTTTTCCCATGCAATCACCTTCCCTTGCCATTTGCCCTTGCCGCCTCCCTTTACGGCCGGAACATTGGCCTTGATTTTTTCAATTACCGGGTCCAGGTTTGACCCAGATGCAACAATTGCTCCTCCTTGCTTGCCCTGTCCAGAAATAAGCACCAAGGTGCCCTCAGGCTTGCCCAGCTCTTTCTCAATGCTCTTTAAATAATCCATTCCGGCGTCTGGCTTGTGCAAAACTGCATACTTGTTTTGCTCCAAGGTCGACTTCAACTGCGCCGCTTCAAGTTTGGCGACCTGGCCGGCCCAGAATTTCTCCTTTGCAATTAGCTCTTTGATTGTCTGGTTCGCGCGGTCGATTTTTTGTTCTATTTCTTCAGTCTGACAGGACAACGCTGCACCCGCTCGGCGCAGGATACCGTGCGCCTCGGAGGCATAGGTATTGACTCGTTCACCGGCAATGAAGAACAGCCGGCAATTGGTCCCCCGGATGGTGGTCGAATGCAGTAGCGACAGCGCACCAATCTCGGCGGTTGACTTGAGATGAGTTCCACAGCAAGGGTTTGCATCAAGGCCCTCAATATGGACAACCCGTACAACACCCTTAGAAAGATCATAATTTTCGGGTACCGAATGGTCAACGTCGGAATTGAGTTCGACTCGAATTGGTACTGCAGCTCGGATCTGCGAGTTCACTTCGGCCTGCACACTCGCCGTCTCGTCGTCCGACAACTTGCGAGGAAGCTCGACATAGCAGAACTTTGGACCCAGATTCCACGACACTGTCTCAACTCCCCGTTTATCCAGGACCGCCGACAGCAAATGCTGGCCAGTGTGCTGTTGCATGTGGTCTAATCGGCGCTTCCAGTCTACAGCTACAGAAACCTCGGATCCGAGCTCAATTGGAGACTGGACGACGTGCACAGCAGTGAGACCGTCACGCTGAACATTTTGAACATCAATTCCGTCGATCTTACCGGTGTCCCAAGGCTGGCCGCCTCCTTCTGGGAACAGAACCGTGTCTTGCAATTCAACTTCATACCTGTCTCCAGTTTTCTTATCAGTAATCTTTTCGCATCCCACGACCTTGGTTTTGAGAGTACGAAGGTAGGGATCCTTTTGACACGCAAGCAGACCCACTATGGTAGAAGTTCCAGACCTTTGAGCAGTCGACAACATCGTGAAGGGTACTCTAGAAGCAAATCTGTAATATAGAGGTGAATCGATTGGATCTGAAATTTCACCCCACAGTCCCAACGGATCGGACCCGATACCGGGAAGCACGGCTGTGCAAACCCAGCTAAGGCCGGGGTCTCAGGGTGAGGCGGCTCACAGAGCTGGACAGACCAGCCGAAAAGGACGTGGAAAAGGTGCGGAAAGGGCGCTAACATTAGTTGCGCCCTTCCACTGTGGCCCGCTGCCCACTTGCCCGCCTGCCCGCCTGCCCTTACAATTGCAAGCCCTGCTCGGGCAACAAGTCCCCGAGATGTGCGGCTGGTTCTGCACGCGCCGTGCGTCCCTCGGATCTACGGAATCAGGCAATCCAGCAAACTGATTTGGATTTATACATCTGATAGAGGCATAATTGCATTGTATTTGGTACACCTTGAGGGTATAGCAAGCGTATAGCAAGCGATTGGGACGATTTGAATTACGTGATTTTCCCGCGGTGTATTTATTTGGCCCGATTGCAGTGGAAGAGTGATTTTGAGGCTGAAATATTCATCAATTAGTCACAATGGCCAGACCACGGACCCTGACAATTGCCGGTAAGGGCGGAGGACAGAGCAGATAGATAGGGGGAAACGTAGCGGGAAGGGATGGGCACTAACTAGGATCGGACTCGTCTGGAGGCGCAGGAATTGAGGCGGATTTGAAGACGTTTACGGTTCATGGATGCTATGGAATGACCTGTATTACCGGCTTGACTGCTCAGAACACGCTTGGGGTCCGTAAGATCTACCCGGTCGATGACCCAGCAATGATTGAGGAGACCCTGGACGCTGTTTTTGAGGACGTTGGGGTAGATGCTGTCAAGACAGGGATGCTGTCGAAGAAGGCGACGGTGACAGCAGTTGCGGCCAAATTACGGGCCCTGCATGCCGGCAAGCCCATTGTAGTTGATCCTGTAATGATTTCGACTTCGGGCCACCGTTTGATTGCTGACGATGCAATTGAGACATACGTCAACGACCTGTTGCCGTTGGCGACGGTTATCACCCCGAACATCAACGAGGCCCACGCGATTGCAGCACAGCTGGGAGAGAAACCGACCGAAATCAAGTCAATTGACGACATCAAAGCACTGGCCAAGTTGCTGCACTCAAAAATCGGCACCGCAGTGCTTCTAAAGGGTGGTCATGCGGGTTTAGGATCAGACAATGCGGTAGCAGTGCCTGGTAACGAGGTCAGGGTAGCAGACGTGCTCTACGACGGAAATCAATTCACTGAGTTTGTCAACGACTTTGTAGTATCCAAATCCACCCACGGCACGGGCTGTACCTTGGCGTCTGCCATTGCCGCAAACTTGGCTCGTGGCGACCCCCTGGTGCCTGCGGTAGACCAGGCGATTAAGTACGTGCAAAGCGCAATTCAGCACGCCACTCCGATTGGCAAGGGTAATGGACCAGTGGACCACCTTTTCAACGTGCAAACTCGCCCGTATGTGCTTGGAAACTTTGTTCCGTACCTGTTGGCCCATCCCAAGGTCGCCCCACACTGGCAAAAGTACGTGAATCACCCGTTTACCAAGCAATTGGCTCGTGGCAAGCTCCCAATGGACCAGTTTGTGTACTTTTTGACCCAAGACTACCTCTATCTCAAGCACTATGCGCGGGCACACTCACTGGCAGGATTCAAGACTGAAGATATTGATGCAATCAAGGCGTCGTCGACCATCGTTAACACGATTACCTCTGAGCAAGCTCTCCACGTTGACTATTGCGGTACTTTTGGCCTGTCCGAACGAGATTTGGTGACTGCCGAGGAAGCGCAGGCGACATATGCGTATTCACGATACATATTGGACATTGGATCGAAAGAGGACTGGCTAGGACTGCAGACCGCACTGTCGCCATGCTTGTTTGGGTACTTAGAAGCGGCCGCTAACCGAGTCGCTGAGAAAGAGACAGTGGAGGCCGGCAATCCGTACTGGAAATGGATTGAAACGTATACCGACGAGAGATACCGAGGGGCGGCCGAAACGGGCCGGGTTCTATTGGAGACCCATGTTGGCAATGTGTCGGCAGCGCGGGTAGAGGAATTGGTCGATATTTTTGCTACCGCTACCAGGATGGAGGTTGCATTTTGGGATGCAGCTTTGGCCAGTGGTGTAGCGGCATAGGGTAGCAGGATTTGGCGAGCGGTGTGGTGTCATAGGGTAGCAGGCTGGGCAGACCCATTGTTGTAGAACTGTAGAATTGTGTATACGGTAGGCATTAGAGTACTCAGACTCGACCAATTGACCACCGCGATTGCTACTCCACCAGCCGCCCCAATTGCATCCTTCGCGCCGTTCTCTGCGCTTTCGCGCTTTGGCATGTCTCGCATGGCGTGCGGCTGGCATCTGGAATTCGCACGGCTGGGCATGTCAAAAATCAAAAAATCAAAGAAATGTCAAGCTTGTGACTTGAAGACGACTTTGCCGGTTAGATATCTAAAAGTACTGATTTCGAGCCAAAAATCTACGCGTTCTTCGAACGCTTCCACAAGTTACAACTCCGCGTGGATGCTGAGCGCCAAAGATGCCGTTAAAGTACCCTGAAGGGTATCCTTATGGGTCTCCCGTGCCAAGAGACCAGTCAAGGGACCAGTCAAGGGACCAACGGGACCAAAGAGAACAGAGAGACCGAGAACGAGATCCGAGAGAGCGAGAGCGAGACTCTCGCGACATTCGGGAAGTTCGAGAGGGCCGTGAGAGTCGTGATTTTCGAGATATTCGAGACAGTCGAGATGGTCGAGATGGTCGAGACGTCAGAGACCGAGATGATCGAAGGCGAGATTATGAGGTAAGTGAGGTCTGGCTGTGGCGTTGTGGTGAGATTGTGTTTACTGTTTTGTAATGTGCTAACTAGCGATATGGTCGTCCGTATGGAGATTCGTACCCACCTTCGAGATACGTAGGAACTGGCAGAAAGTCGGACTCCCCACAGGACGATTCGCGGCGGCCGTCGTTTAGACCAGACAGGCCAACCGACCGGCCAGACCGACCAGAACGCCTGGATCGTGAAAGACTTGATCGAGACCGACCTCGCAAGTTTTTTGGCCGGCCGCGATGGGAGTATGATCAGAGAGACTCCAGAGAGCCCCGAGAACCCAGAGAATTAAGAGAACCAAGAGAACCAAGAGAACCAAGAGAACCAAGAGAACCTAGAGACCCCAGAGAACCGAGAGAGCCAAGGGATCCAAGAGATACCAGAGACCCTAGGGACCGAGATCCTAGAGATGGCAGGGACCGAGATCCTCGCGAAAGAGACCCCCGAGATCGGAGGGACGGACCGGATCGCCGTGAAAGTAGGGAAGAATGGAGCTATCGATTCAGAGAGGACCGCCGCGAGAGCCGTGACGGCCGAGACGGTAGGCCGTTTCGAGACTGGCGGAGCCGTCCTGATTGGGATCACTGGGATCGAAATAGCGACCGCCGGGATGACCGTCGAGAAAGTAGGGATAATCGTGAACCTCGAGACCCCCGATACCCACGTACTTCGCTGTCACCTAATAGTTCCCGCCGGTCGAGTTCAATTGAGAGATACCAGCCTCGACGGAGCGTGAGTGGAGAAACGACTCGGTCACTGGGACAGCGATTGTCTTCTGAGACGCTTCATGAACGACCCGAAAAGCACGGTCCCAAGCCGAGTGACCAAAATGATGCTAATCGGCCCAAGCAAGAGGAGGATTTGTTCCCTCACCGGCTAAGTAGGGGTCACGAGCGGGACAAGGAGAGAATAGAGAAGCCCGAGCCAGAGGTGAAAATAAAACAGGAGTCGCCGAAGCCAGAGCCAGTGCAATTGGAAAGAGAACTGCCGACAGAGACCGAGAAGGTGGATAAGGTTGAAAGTGCCGAAAAAGATCGCAAGCCAGCCGAGCCAGCTCCACCAGCCGGGGCTCAATCAGAGAATGGACCTGCTCAATCTACTGATAACAGCATCGAATCTGCTATTCCTACTGCTCCAAAAGCACACAGAGCAAATAAATCCGACGCGAAAGCACTTGAAGGTGAATCTGAGTCCAAGGATGCTAAGGCTGAGGGGGAGATGGAACCAGTCAAGAGCCAGGAGAACGTCCAGGGAGCTGTCCAGGGGATTGAGGCGGTGGCTTCTACGGAGCAAATGGTGACTGAAGTCAATTCTGAGACCGAGATACAATCTGCGCGGAGAGATGTGGTGGCTGCTGAAAGACCTGCCGAGAAATCTGCTGAACTAAAGGAATTGCCGAAATCCGGGGAGGAAACTCTTGCGGTTCGAGTTGTTGCCGAGCCCAAGGAGCCCGAGGAGCCTAAGGGACCCAAGGACCCTAAGGAGTCCAAGGAACTGGAAGAGCCAGAACCCAGACGTTCGGACAGCGCTGAGCCACTGCCGGCTACCGCACTGACCAAACCTGCTGCGCCTGTGCAGCCCGCTGGACCGGCTGAATCACCGGCTATATCTGACAAGCCTTCACTGGAAGACGCAAAGTCAGCTCAGTACGACGGAGATGCAACGATTGAGGAGGATCCAGAAAAGTCCTCTCCACCCCCCCAGGTTCCATTGTCTGCTGAAACTTCGGTTGAGATGAAACCTGAAATACACCGTCCAGAATCCGCAGACGTGGAAATGAAAGAGGCTCCCGAATCTAATGGCAGTACCAGGGTGATTTCTGGTACTGCTCTGGACGCTCTTGATGGCTTGACTCAGCTTGCAAACTTGGCTGAGCGAGCACAGCGGATCGAAACTGGAGAACGAGAGCACGAAATCGACGATGAGAGTCACGGAATTGAGGCCGGGCGACAGTCTGAACGTCCAGAGTTTGAACTGCAAGAGTCGGAGCTGATTGATGCCACTCCCGAGCCGAAGACCCCCAAGACCCCTAAGACTCCCAAGCTGGAACTGCCAGTTGGATTGCCGGAGGAACTAGAAAAGCTGAGTGGGTTGACTGCGGTGGTAGGGTCGTCTCCTGTGCCCGGCCAGTTTCCTCTCAACCGCTTGGAAGCTGAATTCAGTGCGATTGCTGATCTTGACAAGGCCCAACTTCGGGCAGACATGAAATATCTCGATCCAGCAGCCAAATTCTCCGTCGACAGCGTAGTGCGCCGAACCCAATCGCAGTTTTTGAATCAAAGAAGCGTGGTGGTGGCGTTTGTGACCCAACACGACCGCGATATGGTCTCTCGGAACGCCCGATTGCTGCAAACTTACAAACAGTTGCAGTCGAAATGGTCCGAATCCTGTTCAATTATTGATAAGGAACTTTCTGATCGGAGCGCCAACGGAGCTAAGCACGAGTCTGAGCCGGCGACGCCAAAGAAGGTAGTCATCGAAGACCCAATGACAGCAGCGCTGTCTCCAGTTGATGGCCGAGATGGGCGCGAAGCTGGGCGAGACGCTCGTGACGGCCGTGAGGGCCGGGGATCGCGACGGAACCGGCAGATGGGCGATACCGTTCGCAGCGAGGCGGAGTTTTTGGAGATTCTGGCGTCGTTGGAGCGCGAGAACGCTCGTGACCCGACTGTGCGTGCAAAGCTGACGTCTGCAGTGGATCCAGGAATGATTATCGACGACGAAATTCGTGAGAATGTGCGGTTTGTAGACACAAACAACTTTGTCACTGACAAGTTGCGCCCCCATCAACGCTTAATTGAGGATGGAGCCGATAACTTCGACGCTGACGAGCATGAGGCTTTCTGTGAAGCGTACGCAATGTATCCCAAACAGTTTGGAGCAATTGCGACCATGATGGGCGGCCGGCGGACGTTCAATGACTGCGTATTACACTATTACCGAACCAAGAAGAAAGTCGACTATAAGGCGCTGGTTGCAAAGCGGAGCCGACGGACGACTAGAAAGGCTCGTCGTCGCAAGGAGAAGTCTGGGACCGAGGAAGAGCGAGAAACGTCGACCTCAGCGCCGCCGACTGCAATTCCGTCTAATGACGAGGCAGAGAAGGAAGAGAAGCGGGTCAAACGGAGAAAGCGAGGACCTGCCGCTGCAGCAGTTACTTCAGGTGCTACTTCTACGGCCGCGTCAACAGTTGCCTCTACAGGCCAAGTGACTCCAGCACCTGGTGCGCCAGGGCTACTGACAGGGGTACCAGGGGCGGCAACAGGAGTGCCATTAGGGGCTCGAGTGCCGACTGTCCGCCCGGGGTCGGCGCAATCCAACGTTCCTGCACACCCTGGCGCAATTGAGGTCCAGCCAGGGCAGTTGGCGGCTATTCCCGGTCAAATTCCTCAAACGCTTGCTCCTCATGGCGTGCCAGGGGTAGTAGGCGCTGCAGGAGCACCCCAGGGAGCCAATGGGGGTGGGTCAGAGGATCTGTCAGACTTGCCCCCGCAGCCAACCCGAGAAAAGGTGTCATCGTACTGGAGTTTGGGCGAAATTGCGACTTTTGAGCGGCTGCTGGAGCAATTCGGTACTCGATGGGAAGAGTATTCGAAGTACATGCGGTACAAGAGCGTGGTGATGCTAAAGAATTACTACTTTAAGCACAGTGCTGAGCGAAGATATGACGTAATTGCAGCTCGAGCCGAGGCCAGGCAATCGGGAAATCCGGAGGCACGGGCACAAGTTCAGACACAAGTTCAGGCAGACGCACAAGCTCAGGCACAGGCACAGGCACAGGCCCAACCAGAGGCGCCGCCTCAGTCACTGCCGCAGTCACAGTCTCAGACTCCAGCGCCGCAGATGCCAGGGCCGCCGCCTCCTACTGGGTACTTTCCAGCGCGTTCGCGCTCAATTCCGTCTAATGCCGCTTCGCGAGGGCCAATTGCGCACCCTATTCAAGCATTCCCTCAGCAGCCACAGCCACAGCAGCCGGTGCAATCGCAAGCACAAGTGCAGGCTGCACCGCCACATCACCAATCGTCTCCACAGCCACACGCACCGCCACAGCAGCACCAACCACTCCAACAGCAGCAGCAGCAGCACCAACAAATGCAACAGCAGCACCAACAGCTACAACAACAGCAACAGCAGCAACAGCTACAACAACAGCAGCAGCAGCAGCAAGCGGCAATGGGGTCGCAGGTGGGCCCTGCCAGTGGTAATGCTGGATCGACTACGCTGCCACCAATTACTGCAATGCCGCAATTCTTCCCCCCTCGCCCAGTCATCAAGCCGCCGCGAATGTCATCAATCAGCAGTATTCTCAACCCCGCTCCTGAGATTAAAGAAGAAGGCAGGTCATTGCCACCTCTAGACCAGCCAGCTCGAGGATTACCGCCTCTGGACCAGGCCCCAGGCCGAGCATTGCCGCCGCCATCGTCTTTAATGGGGCATCCTGTATACTATGGCGACCGCCAGTATTATGACCAATATCGAGACTATCGGTACCGAGAAGAGTATGATTACCGGCACCAGGGTCAGGGGCAGGGCCATCAAAACCAAGGACAGAGTCAGGGTCAACCCTAACTAACAGGTCATGTAATGATATAATGATACTAATGATCATGATTCATATTGATTGAATGATAGTGATTGAAAGATAGTTGGCGGATGTGATAAGGGCTCGAATGGGAAGCTACAGTAGTGTCGGTCTGGTGTAGGCATGCCTGCGCTGTGCCTGTGCGCTGTGCTTTTGGTGTATCTCTAAAGTAGATGTTTTGGTGTGTAGATTACAGTATTTCTAGAGAGACTCAAGCGTATGGCGGTAGCAGCTAGTAGGCTCGCATAACCTGCACGCAACAGCTTTCACGCCGCTCTCTTAGAGACTCTTGTTTATAAACTTTCTCCTGGCGCCCTCAGACTCTTGTTCATAAGCTTCTCCTGGCGTTCCCAGAGACTCTTGCTCATAAGCTTCTCCTGGCATTATCAGAGACTCTTGTTCATAAACTTTCTCCTGGTAAACGCCAACCAATGCTTGTTGGGCACATCTCCGTCAGCATACAGCCTACCAATTAGCCTTAACGCCAGCTCTTGTCGGAACTGGGACAAATACCCTCTCAAGAAATCGACCTCGGTACGGTCTCGCGGCGCTAAATACACTGAATTGAGCGGAAACCCCTGGTCGCCTGGCAGGGCAAAGCTGTCGATGGCGGCAGTGTTGAGGATTCGGTTAGCCTCTGCGGCAGTGGTAGTCGGTCTGATTCGATTGAGGCAATCTGAAAGAAACAAAATGCCATAAATGAGTGCCCGGTCGGCAGGACCCTTGATTTCAAAGTTTCGGAAAAACGAGTTTGCTCTAAACAAGTCCAGCACCTCGTCTATAATGTCATAGTCGGCGTTGGAGGGGTAAGCTGGTCCTCTGAATTTTGTTCGGAACGGCAGGATGGCGACGTTGCCAATCACGCGGGAGTCCGCGTCGGTAGCGATGAAGGTCGAGTGGTAAGCAGGCATCACGAACGATGGAAACGAGTCCAGCAAGAAACCACGAGTCCAGACAACAGCTAATACACCAATCGGCACAGTTAAAGGGCACTTAAAGGGCACTTAAAGAGACGTCGTAAATAACCACGCGCAAAAGGAAAACAGACGGCGAGTCACAGTAGACGCACACGAGGTAGTAGAACAGTATCAGAACACTAGAACAGCCACAGGCAATGCACAATCCAGTCCAACCCCGTCACCAGTCCAATTGAATTCAGTCGTCTCTGTGAGCGAGTAGTAAGCAATGCTGGCGTTTGGGGGAATGACCGGGCTGCTGCACAGCCGTTTCTCAGCCGCGTGGAAGCCGCGCATTGCCAGCTACAGTACTCCACTGCACTGCCACAGTACTTTGAGCGGCAGATCGGTAGATAGCGTGATCACTGGTGCTGTAGTAGCGACTAAGTACGGCAGGTAGCCAGGCCGCATATACCGCATTGCGCAATTGCACTACACACAAACCATTACACGCATCCCCGCTTTCCACACTCTCTCCTCCCAGTCCTATCCCCAGCTACTCCCCTACTTAGGCTAAGTTTCTAGCCGTGGCTCAGCTGGCGCTGCTGTGGCAGTGCAGTTCCCTACAGCCGTGCTTACCCGGAATCCGTTTTCCCCCTCTCTCCCACCAAGTTATTGATAGCCTTCACGACAGATTCCGGCAAAGACACCATTTTATACCACTTTGACTGCCGCTAAACCCCCAAAATTCGACCGTTTCGCGCCTGGTAAAGTGTTGTGGTGTGCTGACTAACATTCTTTCTATTCGCCCTCTTTACCCCGCGGATTTACTAGATCGCCACAGTATGGCCAACTAATGTCCGAGTCGGGGAATCTTCATCAGCCTGGGCAGGCAGTAATGCAACGAGACGCTGCGTTTTCTAACATTTTTGGGGCGGTGCCGCCAGGCCGCCGGCATCCTGGGAGTCCGACTGGCCCCACTGGGGCCACGGGAGCTGGTTCTAGCGAGAACTTAGCGACGTTTGGCCCTGCAGGAGGACACGCTGGACTACCCGCGCCTGGGGGGCAATTCCAGAACCGTCCTTACGACCGACAAGGCCCATACGACCGGCAGCAGAGTCCAGGGCCGCCAGGGCCTCCAGGATCTAGCTCACAAGCACCAGGATTCGGCCCCGGCACACAGGGACCCCATTCTGGGCCTGGACCTGGACCTGGGCAGCGCTACGGCCCGCCACGGCCTGGTCGTCAGCCTCCAGGCCCAGGGCCCGGGCCCGGACCTGGTCCCTACGGCCCTCAGTCGCGCCAGGGTCCTCCTCAAAACTATGGACACCGTTCTCCACCGCAAGACCAAGGCCCTCACGGTCAAGGTTTTGGCCCGCCACATGGATATGGGCAGATAGCTAACTCGCCAAATAGTCCCCGGGGCAATAGCCCTCGTGGCCAGAGTCCCCATGGGCCGTATCCTGGTCCGCCCCGCGGCGGCAGTCCTCATGGCCCCTACGGAGGCCCAGGGCCTGCGCCTGGGGGGCCTTATGGCGGCCCCTCTCCTCAAGGCTCTAATATCGGCAGTTCTACTTCAAACGGTCCTGGTGCTGGCCCCGCCCATGGACCCGGACCTCTCGGGCCCAGCGCTCCAATTGGATTGCCTGGGCCTGGTATTGGTGGCACGGGTGGCAGAGCATCGCCCCTACCGCATGCTTTACAACCGCCGCGATCGGCTGGTCCTAATTTTAATCCCGCCCCGTCAGGAGCACAGGGCGGTCCTGGTAGCCAACAGTTTGGCCCTCAATTCGGTCCCTATGGCGGTAGTGGCGAGGTCCCTAAAATCCGCCAGCCAATTCCTCCAGGTCGACAGCCCCCGACTAACGTCAGCGCTAATGGAAATGGCCGGATTAATGGATACCCTCCGCAGAGACCGCATACTGCCGGCCCACCTCTACAAACGGGTCCAGCAATTCCCGGTGGCTTGACAGGGCCCGGCCCTTCTCAAATCGCGGAGGTCCCCAAAACTTTGAGTATGCAGAGCCAAGTTTCCGGTCCGGGAGGCCCCAGGTCAAACTATGACCGAGACCATAGGTCCCACACAATGACCATGAGTGGCCGAGTCATTCCTAAACGGCAGTCTAACGAGGTTTTGCCACAATCGCGGTCGTCATCCACTTCAATCTTGTCCACCTTCAAAGGCAGCAATTCTGGGAGCAAACAGGTGGCTCGGTCGCCGTCAGAAGGCAAAGCCCAACGATCGACGTCGACTTCGTCGTCTAAAACACTCGACAAGACCAATTCGTACTCGACTATTCTGACCACGTCACGCAAAGTGCCACTAGTATACCCGGCGATGCTGTCGAGAGTGGCCGATGTGTTTCGCAAACGGGTAGTGCTCGGCGACAAAATCAAAAACGAACTGTCGTACAAAAACGCGTTCACTGGTGCCGAGGCAGTCGACCTTATTACCTATATTATCAAGACTCCCGACCGCAATTTGGCTTTGTTGCTTGGCAGGGCCCTAGACGCGCAAAAGTTCTTCCACGACGTGACTTACGACCACCGCCTCCGCGATACTAACAACGAGGTTTACCAATTTAACGAGATTATCATTGAAGACGAGACTGTGGGCGGTAGCGCGAGCGGCAGCGGCGGATCGGAGTCTGGCGCTAATTCGGTCATTGAAACTATTGGCGGCGACGCCGAAACTGATGACGGCACGGTGGTGGACTCTGTCACAGAGTCGGCAATCGAATCGGTCAATGGCAGTGCCACTACCGCGGCAGAGCAAGGGTCGACAACGTCAGTGATGCCTGTAAACGGAGTGTTTACGCTTCTGGCGGAATGCTACTCGCCTACGTGCACTCGCGACCAGCTTTGCTACTCAATTGCGTGCCCACGCCGATTGGAGCAGCAAGCTCGGCTCAATATGAAGCCGCAGCCAGGACTCAAGCGTGCTGAGAGCCGGTTGTCGCTTCATGGAGACGACGAAAAGGAGCAGAAGCTGTGGATTCATACAGTGTCTGAAGAGGTGGCGGCGAGTGTGAGTGAGAAGGAAAAGAAGCGCCAGGAGGTCATTTGCGAAGTCATTTACACGGAACGGGACTTTGTCAAGGATCTCGAGTATCTTCGAGATTTCTGGATCAAGCCATTGCGGAATTCCAACATAATCCCCGAGCCACGACGCGAGCGGTTTATCAAAGCAGTTTTCTCGCATATTATGGAGGTGCATTCGGTCAATATCAAGCTGGCAGAGGCGCTCACCAAGCGGCAGCAGCTCGCGCCGGTGGTGCGTCAGATTGGTGACATCTTTTTAGAGTTTGTGCCGCGGTTTGAGCCGTTTATTCGGTACGGATCGAACCAATTGACTGGAAAGTACGAGTTTGAGCGCGAAAAGAGTTCGAATTCGGCGTTTGCCAAGTTTGTGGACGAAACAGAACGATTGAAGGAGTCGAGAAAGCTTGAGTTGAACGGATACTTGACCAAGCCCACTACTCGATTGGCGCGATACCCACTGCTGCTAGAGGCGGTGCTCAAGAATACCGATGAAGACAACCCAGACAAGCAGTCAATTCCTGAAGCGATCAAGCTGATTAGAGAATTCTTGACCCGGGTAAATGTTGAAACTGGTAAAGCAGAGAACCGCTTCAACCTGTTACAGCTAACCCAGCAGCTGGTGTTCCGGCCAGGGGAGTTTTTCGATATGAAATTGAGTGACGTGCATCGTCAGATCATTTTCAAGGGATTCCTCAAGAAGCGAACTCAGGATAAGGAGAACCAGGGAGATGTGCAGGTATATCTGTTCGATAACGCCTTGTTGTTTGTGCGGGTGAAGATGGTGAACAAGCGAGAGCAGTTGAAAGTGCATAGGAAGGTGAGTATGACGGCAGCGCACGCAGCGCGAGAAGACAGAAAGATCCAAGCGTGGAGCCAAGGTAGCTTGGCTGTGTTTTGTGTTTTGTGTTTTGTTTACGGTACTAACTAGCCAATTCCGTTAGAACTGCTGGTATTGGCGGAAAGCGAAGAAATCGCGCCAAAATCGTTAGCGAAACGACCTTCGTCGTCGTTAATCCCTAAGGCTCCATCGAAGACTGAGCTGTCGCAAAACCGATTCCCAATTACTTTCCAACATTTGGGTCGCCGAGGATACGAATTGACATTATATGCCACGACGTTCATTGGCCGCAAAAAGTGGGTCGAGCATATTGATAACCAGCGACACTTTTTGGCGGAGAAGGGTGACATTTTCACTCGCCGAGTGCTCCGAGACAAGTTCTTCCATGGTCATAATCGCGTCAACTGTTTGGCGCCTCTTGATGGAGGCCGCAAGGTTCTGTACGGAACCGACAGCGGAATTTGGATTAGTGACGTTAAGGTAACTCCGACCGGGCCCGCTACTTCAGTGCCAGTCAAGGTGATCACGCTGTCAAATGTAACGCAGATCGATGTGCTTGAGGAGTACATGACTTTGCTAGCATTGTCGGATAAGTCGCTATATTCGTGGCCGCTGGACTCGCTGGACACCCCCGATCCCGTGGCCAACAGTCGGCGGTCGAAGCGGGTGTTTACGCACGTCAACTTCTACAAGGTTGGAATCTGTTTGGGCCGCATTTTAGTGTGCTTGGTCAAGAGCTCGTCCATGACTACTACAGTCAAGGTGATGGAGCCGTTTGATCCCCAGCCACGAGGGAAGCGGCAGCCAGCGTTGTCCAAGCTGCTCAAGGGCCAGTCCGAAGGTCTCAAAATGTTCAAAGAGTTCTATATTCCGTCGGAAGCACTGTCAATTTCGTTTTTGAAGCGCAAGCTGTGTGTCGGGTGCGCTAAAGGGTTTGAGATTGTGGACTTGCAGACGCTGGAGACCCAGTCGCTGCTTGACCCGGCCGACACGTCGTTGGACTTTGTTACCCGCAAGGAGCAGCTCAAGCCGATTGCTATTTACCCGATTGCGCGCAACTTTTTGCTTAACTACTCGGACTTTTCGTTCTATGTTAACGGCAATGGCTGGCGAGCGGTGCCAGACTGGATGGTGCATTGGGAAGGGGTTCCGCAGCATTTTGCATTTTCGTATCCGTACGTGATTGCGTTTGAGCCCAACTTTATTGAGATTCGTCATGTGGATACAGGCGAACTGATCCGAGTGGTGGTGGGTGAAAACATTCGGTTTTTGCACGAGTCCACTCGGGAAATTATTTATGTGCAGGAGGATGAGAATGGGCGTGATGAGGTGCTGACGTTGGATTTCTGGGAAAAGACCAGCGGGACGAAGCGGATTGAGGTGATTGAGGAGGAGCCGACAAGTGACCACGAGCTGTAAAGGCGTGATTGACCGCGAGCGTGTGTCCGGTACCGACGGCGGGATATCTCACCGACTACATTACCGCAGTCCTGGCTTCATTGATTAGTACTGTAGCTAACAGCGTATTTATGCCTACTTTGGTTATTCAGCCATCTCGTGTTAAAACATAGTCTCCACGAAGCTGTCTTTCTGTCTGCAATTCTGTCTACAATTCTGTCCAAAACTTTGTATACAATTCTATCGACAACCTGTCTCTCTAAGCTGTCTACGTCGCCCCTGATGTCTCACTATGTCTCACGTCCCCGCTTCGGCTTCTGCTAGTCGCCGTGTCTCAATTCCCCGCCAGGTCCAATTCCTCAGCCCAATTGCGAGCGGGCAATTGTGTTGGCTGCTATTTTTGCCCCCCCCCCCCTCGGGCTGCCCCTCTGGCAACCTCCTTGTTGATCACCGGCGCGGTCAGCTTCCTGGCTGGTGTCTGATCGAGATCGTGTGTGTGGTTACCCCTCAAGTCCGAGAACGTGAAAACCAAAAGCCGGGGCGCGGAGACGGGACAAAAAGGCGAGAAAAGGGGAGAAAGCGACGGGAAAAAGGCCGGAAAAAAGCCGGAGAAAGGCCAGAAAGCGGCGGAAAAAGACGAAAATGAGGCCGGGCCAGGCCGTAGAGTGCCAATTAGAGCGTGACTGAGCGAATTCGACTGCAATTTGGTATAAAAAACGCGTCTGTCCCCCTCTTTCCGTCCCCTTCTCCGCCCCCCCGGCTCGCGTCGGCCGGCATCCCGATCCCACCGACGTGTTTTTTTTTTTACTAATTTTCAGTTTCGCTTCAGTCCTCTCCCATCCACAATGGTCGACTTCACGTTCCCTCCGACTTTAGACCGCCCGTTTGGGGTGCACCTTTATGGCCTGTTTGACGACTTGACGCTCGGCTGGGCTACGCGGTTCGAGTTTGTCCGGGACAGCGCGATCCCGTTCTCGGACACAAAGTCGGTCGTGGCAGCCATGATCACGTACTACGTTGTGATCTTTGGAGGCCGCGAGGTGCTGCGACAGGCCCCGGTGATTCGGCTCAACACCATTTTCCAGATCCACAACTTCATTCTGACGGCGCTGTCGCTGGGAATGCTGCTGCTTCTGGTGGAGCAATTAATCCCCATCCTGGTGCGACACGGCCTGTTGTACGCGATTTGCAACTCGGGATCGTGGACTCAGCCAATTGTGACGGTGTACTTCCTCAACTACCTGACCAAGTACTACGAGCTGTTTGATACGGTGTTTTTGGTGCTGCGTAAGAAGCCGCTGACTTTCCTACACACCTACCACCACGGCGCCACCGCGTTGCTGTGCTACACCCAGCTCATTGGCCACACCTCGGTGTCGTGGGTCCCGATTGTGCTCAACCTGTTTGTCCATGTCATCATGTACTGGTACTACTTTTTGTCGGCGCTCGGGGTCCGCGACATTTGGTGGAAGGAATGGGTCACTCGAACTCAGATTCTGCAGTTCATTATCGACCTGTTCTTTGTGTACTTTGCGACCTACACTTACTTCACCTCAAAGTACTGGCCGTGGCTCCCAAATATGGGAACTTGTGCCGGAGAAGAGTTTGCGGCCATTTACGGGTGTGCGCTGTTGACGTCGTACCTGTTTTTGTTCATTGCCTTTTACATTCGTGTCTACACAAAGTCCAAGGCCAAGGGACGACGTCGCGCTGCCTCTACTGCTGCTAAGGCCACCACTGGAGTAGTGACTGCTGACCGGCCCTCGACCCCGATCATTGCTACTGGCAACGGAGGCTCTGGCACCGTCAAGTCTCGATCCAAGAAGGCTTAATCCGGCAACGGTACTGGCAATGGCGACGGCAACGGTAGCGGCGACCGCACCACCAGCCCACTAGCCCACTAGCCCACCCAACCCATCCAGCCTGCCTAGCTCTGCGATATAATGAGGTCTACCATCTACCAGCTCAAGCTACCGGTAAGGCTGTTAATACCTATACTACGTAGGGTGTAATATAGCAAATGCAGTATCAATGGCTGCACCAGCCGTACCGCGTTCATAGCTCATAACCACCAATTGCCCCAACCACAGCCACTAGCTACCTCACCCGTTATCTCCACTACCAGCCCACTGCGGCCCCCACTACTGCCTCCATCCTCTCCCCACCACTCCCTCCTGCCCCTCCTGCCCCTGACTTTGGTCCGCCGTCACCGACACCGTCTTGTTCCCGTTTGAGCCTGTGACCTGCCAGCCGCGCTCTCAGCCCTACTCCTCCGTGCGGTTCGCCATTAGTCGCTAACGACCATCCCTGATAGCACATATATAAGCGGTGGTGTTGCTGTAGCTGCAACTGCAAAGTGATCCTTGTTTGAGAGGTATCTGTTGCGCGTCTATTCAGAACTGTCTGTGCGGTTGCTGTTCCGGCTGCTGTCGAGAGCTGTTGCAGCTGCTGTTGTGACTGTGACTGTGACTGTGACTGTGAGGTGAGTGTCTGAGCCCAGTCCTCAGTCATCTACTGTCGGTGCTGTCGGTGCTGTCGGTGCTGTCGAGGGGCCAATGTCCAGTTCGGCTAGTACAAATGCAGGATCCAAAGTCAACCAGATCATTCAAAGCTTCTTTTCCAAGGCGGCCCAGGTGATTGTACAGTCGCGAGTGGCGGTCTCGCCAGTGTATTCGCGCAGATCGGCGGTTCCAAAGCAGAACAAGTGGTTTAATTTGGAGCTCGAGGAGATAGATCTGTTCCGAGAGGAGCTGAGGCTATGGAAGAATACTGACTATACCGCAAATGCGTCCGGTGTGCCGCCATTAGTGGTCGAAACGACGCTCGATGTGCGGTCTCTGAGCCCCCAGCAGGCGGTCGTGCTGGGCCAGCCGTCAGGGTCAATCACGACGGTGCTGAGCGGCGGATCGCAGCGACGCGAGATTGTGCTAGAACGCTGGGTCGTCGAGCTGGTTGCTACCAACGGCTCTGCTGCGGTAGTGCCCGCCATTGACCTGCCGGTGGTGTACAAGAAGGCAATTGTGTTTTTTCGGTCGCTGTACGCCTACACTAGGCTCATGCCGACCTGGGATCTCAAGCGGCGGCTTGCAAAGGGCAAATTAAACGTGTCGCCACTGTCAATAGGGTGTGGAGTGCTAAACGGCGCGTTGCCAATATCATCAAAGGGGCGAATTGGGCTCTCAAAGGCTCTGGGCTCCACTGCCGGAGGGACCACTGGCAGCGGTGGCACTAGCGGCACCAGCAGCAGTGGTGGTGGCCTCGGAACGTTTACATTTTCTGACTTGGAAACTCCCGTCGGCAACATCCGAGTCACAGTGTCGTACCGCCTCAATACTGACTTTCGACTATCCGATTCTGAAGCCCTGCTCTCCAATCAATTCCTCAAGCTCGACCAGTCCACTCAGCTGCCCGCTTCTGGTTCGTCTCCAGCCAGCGGGTCCCCGTATTCACTCAAGGACCGCCGTAAGAGCTCGCTAACATCGAAGGGCCCATTGGACACCGCCGCCGTTGGTAGTGCGGTTCAGTCTCTGGCCCACTCTGGAGGAACCCAGAAACCTCCAGTGTCGTTTATCCAGCCATTCCGATCGCCTTCGCTGTCGGCGTCTCCCTCAGACTCACAATCTGGCGGTGTAGGCAGCGGCGTCGGCAGCGGCAGTGGCCAGAGACGAGGTTCAATCTATCGCACGGGCTCAAACACCTCAATTCAGGCCCTCCGCATCCCCCAGCGCACAATGTCGGTCGCATCTACCTCTTCAGGCAGATCCGGCCCCCCTGGTGACGGCGGTGGTGGCGCGTCCTCTGGATCAAGCGACTCAGTGCCCAAATTCTCCAGCAGCTTTGGGTCCAGACACAATTGGCGACGGTCCGTTTCCGGTGGAACAAAGTCCCGGCCCCAGTCCCTGTTTGGTGAGGCGTCCTCTGTCGGATCTACAAACTCGTCAGTGTTAGAACCCGGCTCTGGCATATATATCGGGGACAGCGATGTTGGCGAGTTTGTTAAGATGGTCGACTCTGCTCGCCTCAGTACCAAGGATCGGGACCGAGAACAAACCCGAGCCCGACCCCAGTCGGTAATTGACCCCGCGTCTGGTTCTGGCCACGGATCAGGCTCAGGCTCAGGCCCTGGCTCAGGGTACTTAGCTGACCATGAAGGCAGCAGCCACAAAGGAAACCTTCTGGCTAAGTACCAATTGCTCCGTAGCAATCACGCTGCGCTATCAGATTCTTTGCAATCTTCTATTTATCTCATGTCGCCTCAAAGCGGCGGACCCACTTCGAGCCCCTCTGCATCCGGGCCGGGACCCTACTCTTCATCGCCTGCGTCCAAGGCATCGGCCACCGGGGCTTCTTATACCCCACTGGTGCCGTCTCGACTCAGTGAAGAGTTCACTGTCGACCGCGCCAACGCTCAAGCATTGAAGAAATCCCAACCATCCCGGTCCGACCCCGACACTGCATTGTCGGTGGCGGCAACGATGGCCAACCCTAATCGACCCCCTCTCGGCACTACAATGCCTTTAGACATTCCTGCTTCTTACTCTCAACTCTCGGCTTTGCAGCCATCTAGCCACGATGCCCGGTCAGGAGGACACGCATATTCTGAGCCGAGGCGCCCAAACTATGGTACTCGCCAATCGCGGCGGTTCTCATTCATTGATGATGGGTACAGACCCTCCACCGATCCCGAATCTTTAGAACCGTCTAAGGAGACCAATGATCCTCCAGATGACGATGAGTTGGTCTTTGCAATGAGTGATATGCATGTTACTAAAGACCCTCCCTCATTTGGCACGCCATGGAAACAAGATAACGATACGTACTAGGTGTAGATAAATGATAATAATAACAACGGCCGACCGAGGGGAGTGATGTATAGAGCCAATTGAAAGACCAGAAGTAGCAAAAAAGGGGTATAACATTACCTCAAAAAAAAACCGTCACGGACAGGATTCGAACCTGCGCGGGCAGAACCCAACGCCTAGGCTACTAAGAATAGCAGGGCGTCGCCTTAACCACTCGGCCACCGGGACCTCTTAACAAAAGAAACTTTGCAAATGCATCTCGAACGTATGACCATAATTTCTTTTTCTGCCGAAGCATCAATTTTGCCAATTTCTCGACCAATTTGCAGGTAATCCGCAATGTTTTCCATATTAGTTGTTCCTCTGAATCTCATTCTACATTATATATTATATTGTTCTGCGAATTAATGCTCAATTCACAGATACACGTTCGTTTTCCCGATCTAATACCACTTACCTCAAGCATGTAAATTCTCAGACCATCAGGCGACCTGATAAGACCGTCTCTACAGAAAATACAGTCCACTCCATACACACCAAACCCAATTGTACGGATATACTGAAATACTATCCCGGTTTCGTTCCTGATCCTCAATACTTTCGTGTTTTTGGTTCTTGTTTTTGAGTTGTTATCTAATTAGTCGTTTGTTTCTAGATCGGTTTCAGTGGTTCAACCTAATCGACCAATTAGTCGTACTATCCTCAATGCTGGTTGCTCTGCTTAAAGCTGCTTTTGTAAAAACAAAGCTGTAAATGAGTTGCGAGGATCATAATTGCTACGAATCAAACTCCAAAATATGTCAATTGCGACTGAAGGAGTGGTTGGCGCCGATTTCAGATTTCAGTGATGGCTAGCTGTATTCAGTTTGCGTTTCGATTATTATCGCCTAATCGGTGAATAATTACTTGTCAAACTGGCGAAGAATATAAGCTCTGAAGACCTTGTGCTGTCGGCAGGACCTTTGGCCGAATTCAACTACCGGTTAGGGGATATCTTTCGACCGAATCCAGTCGAAAGGTCTCGTTGAGCTTGGCGAATGAAAATATCGACATTTGTATATTTTTGGGGGAGCATACTTCCTTGGCCAGTCACATTGGGCTCGCTGGCACACTTCCCGGTCTGATTGCAAGCGTAAATCGTACTTCCTACTCCCCACCGCCGACATACTTGGCTTATCTATGACGGATTGGATTTTGATAGGGAAAATTGAAACATGGCTGAATTCATTGCTCAATGGGGATTTCGGTTTATTTATTTATTTTTTTTTTTTTTTTGCATAGGCTGACCAACTGGCAAATATCGGCTTATGGCTAGTACTTCTCACCATCTTGCGAGCAGATTCTGGTAAGCCCGACTCAAATTTTACCACGGCATCTCAATTGCTCCCGCTTCCGCCTCGGCGGTATGTCCGGCTTGTTATGAGCAGAGCAAGCACCCCAGCCCGCCTTTCCCCCGTAACTGATCGATTACCGCTCATTGCAGCGGCCTCAGTCGACTCCCCGCAGGTGGATCTTAGCTACATGCGGTATGTAGCCTGTCTGCATGGCGCAGACTGCCTGCAATTAACACCGTCAAGCTAAATGTAGCTCAAGTCGTGGGTGGCCGCGATTGTTTAACCGGGGTGCTAGGCTGGGCAGTTGCAAAAGGGCATCGGTGTTCCTATCTCTTTCCCCTCACCCCACCTCTTTAGCTACTTGCCTGATGTTGAATAAATCTGATACATGCAGATTCCTGAGGCAGAAATTAAGCTCTCGGAGCTAGAGCTATACAATCCAACGGTCACATCAAGGTAGTAGGCTATCGACGATAAGGGCAGGCTCATATGAAAATTATTAAGGGACCGAGTTTGGAATTCCTCACATTGCAATCAGCTTCCGTAAGTATGATCCGTATTTGGGTGGTTGTAGGTGACAGTGGTGGGCCCGTAGTGGACTCGTAGCGGGTCTGGCTACCAGTGGGTCGGAATCCACTCCACCGGAGACAGGGGCCTGATTAGATTATTGTCCATACAGATCATACATATCAGATTAGATGTAATTGCATCTCAACGGTGGGCATCTAACTCGACCCACACGTGTATCAAACGGTTGATTTGATAACACCACCACCCGTTGACTATAGGCATGGTTAGACCATGGTACCGGGACTGTCTATTGGTCCAATTGAGCGGGAAACAAAGAGTCATCCTCCTGTGTGTCCGCTAGATCTCGGGTGTCTGTCGTCATTAGCCGTAATCGGAGCTGAAGCAGATAATCAACTGTAACTGACGATTGCTGAAGTGGTGTGCCAAACTAGGCAGGAGTGTCTAGAGATCCAGCACCCAAATCGCAGGCGGCTTGGTGCGAAACAGAAAAAAACCAAACGGACTTAGGGTTTCCTAGCTGCGTTTTAGAGATCACCTCTGCTCTTAGCAATCCTGATTCAGCATGTTTGTAGATGACCGTATCTTCGTCCCTAACAACTTGGCATTTGCCGAGAGCAAGGCTCATCAGTAGGCGCCAGGAACCTGACACCAGGAGCCTGGCATAAGTGCCTCGACACAGCATAAGCGCCGAGAGCCCATGGCGGTGGGTTTGGCCAAGCTGTGGTTGCAATGGTCGGTGGCTGGAGGTCAGGCGTGAAGATCAGGTCTCTAGGATTGTAGAATATTACATTGACTCGTGAAAACTGTTGCAAAAGATGGCACCTGCCCGTAGCCTCAAAGTACTGTTTCTTTTTTGGTCGTGTCTTTGAACCATTTCTTTTCTTTTACGACTTGCTTTTGGGGATTGTTGGCGGGTTGTCGCATCTGGCACCAATTGCACCGATAGGATCTCCTGGCAGTCGGAATCGCCGCAATTCGCCGAGACTCGGACAGTTAAAGCCATATGCTATCTGTAAAACAGGTGCGCCCGGCGTGTGAGGTCTGAGTCTGAGTCTGAGTCCAAGTGAATTCACGTCCTGTGCTCACCGAGTCTGCTGTAAGCGCCAGGGAATCCATTTTCGAAACTTGGCACCCAGGTTAAGCCACCACCCTGGCCCGGACTGTAAATCCGGCGGGCGGACCAGAAAAAAAAAGTTGGATTGGCACACCCGCACAATGTATCAATATGTGGGAGAGAGGGAGGAATGATCTCCGAACTGGAGGCTGTTATGACGATTTTCTCATGCATCTAGCGTATAGATCATTCTCCACCGTGATTGGCCCGTTCGATCAACTGTTAGCCCGTTGGGTAGCATACGAGCCAATCAGATTAGATCCCCTCCGTTTCCCAAAATGGAATTATCAGATCAAATCCCCTCGCCGATCGACAATGAATTTTTCCCTCTTGCCTGCAGCATGCCTGGCCCAGGCCTGTGACCGACTGCAAAGCCACCCTGTTTGTGCTAGCACACACATGTGGGCCATGTAGGCCATGTATGCCATCACAACCTTCGGTGACTGCCAAGCCATGGCACATCCCGACGAGGCCGATTTCTAGGCGGCGGTCGGCCCCTAAGGAAGTGTCTATGCCAAGGGCGATTTACTCGGGGTTCAAACAAAGTTTAGGGCTCTGATGTTTTGGGGGTGGCTGCCCCAGGGTCTGAGACTGCCGCATTAGGCGTTCCCCCCCTCTCCCCACCAACACTTGTCCAAGTCCAGGGCCAGACTACCGAAAACTGCTGAGCCACGCTCAGCTGCCACGACAGATACTGGCCGGGCCGGTTGTGACCTCATCGACCCCGCCGCCGCTGCCCAGACCGTTCACTGCCTCGAGTCTCGAGTGTCTCTCTCCCCCGCGTGGGCGCGCACGGTCTCGATACAGAGACACTGCGGCCGCGGTCCAAGGCAGATCTGGGCAGGAAGGACAGCAAACTACCAGGAATTGACCAATCCTTTCCTTCTCCCGCCCCTCCTCCTAGTTGACCCGGCATAGGCCCGGTACTGGTATTAGATGTGCTTTCATCAGATTTTCCTAAACCGGCAGGTCTTGCCATAATTAGGCGAAATCAGATTAGACAAAAAAAAAAAAAAAAAAAGAAAGCAACTCCAGGCCCAAAAAAGTTTAAGTCGATTTAGATGATACTCAAAAAGCAAATTGAAGTCCAGGGAATGGCAAGGGCAGAAAAAAGCAAACCCTGACGCAGAATTCTAAGCCTGGGTTTCGCCTGGCGACGACCCGACCAATGCAGGACCTGATGCGGCCTGCAAGGAGAATGCATATGCACTTTCCGTTCAAAGGCCTACCTGCTTCAATCTGTTCCAGGCTTAGCTCCGGTTCCGGGGGTCCTTTAGCGCAATCACAACGAATGGACCGTTGGCTATTTATTGGAGGCATATGCCGGGTCAATTGAGGATCAGTTTTACGATTTGCACCTCTCAACCGTTCAATATCAAACTTCAGGGCTTGAATCATGAGAACATTATTCCTTGGAACCTTGCTAGGGCTTGCGGTCGGGGCAGTGGCCAAACGAACCAAAGGTGACCCCAATGACCCTGCCTACATTGCATTCCGGAAGGCGTACTCAGAAGCGTCTGAGCGAACGTCCAAGAACAATCTCCATATGGGGGCTATTTTGCTCGGGTTCATGGCGCTTGTGATTGTGCTTCGAATTTTTTCTAACATTGCGTATCAGGCATCTTCCAAGATCCTTCAATTCTTCGACACCAAACTCGCTCGACGAGTCCGCAAATACTTTCTCCTTCCAGCCACCTTCGGCAATAAGCATTCTCATCCACACTACCAGGGGTCGTATTCGTTTATGATTCCTACTCGAGCACAATCGCTCATCCTTGTGGCTTATTATATCATCTGGTTCGTGTGCCTGTTTGTGCTCTATGACAATATCAAGGTGCCAGAAGCCTTTAAGCCGGCTTATGGCAACGTGATGCTAAGGTTTATTGCCGACCGATTCGGGTTCATGGTTATTATGCAGACGCCAATGCTGGTACTATTTGGTGGCCGAAACAACTTCCTACTCTGGCTTACCGGATGGCCCCTTGACACATTCAATGTCTTCCACAAGTGGATTGGCCGCAACATGATCCTATCTCTGCTGCTGCACGCCCTCTTTTACACTGCCTATGAGGTTCAGGTGGACTATTACGCACCGTTCTGGGGGATTGAATTGTGGAAGTGGGGAGTGGTCGCCATGTTCTGTGGTTCGATCATCTTTGCTCAGTCCCTGCACTATTTCCGAGCAATGCGATACGAAGTCTTTTTGGTGGTCCACATCATTCTCGCGCTGCTGTTCGTGGTTGCAGCATGGAGACATCTTATGGAAATGGGCGAAATGCAGTTTGTGTATGCGACCGTGGCAGCGTGGGGATTCGATCGAGTTGTACGACTGGTCCGAATTGTGTGGTCAGGTCTGTTTGCCAAGGCCGAGATTTCGCTTCGTCAGGATGGTACCATCATCCAGATGGACATTGCCTACTCCAAGTACTGGAAGCCCTACCCAGGGTCCTATGTGTTTATCCATCTGGTACGATGGAACCGATTCTGGCAGAACCATCCCTTTACTATTATCAAGTCATGCGAGCATTCTGATGGCCGAATTCGAATCCTGGCTCGAACCAAGGATGGTGTAACAAAGCACACTCGAAACATGCTGGACCTGGCGCCTGGAAAGACTCACCGAATGCCAGTGTGGATTGAGGGCCCCTATGGCTCTCACCACAAGCTGCAGCGATACCAACGCATCTCGTTTATTGCCGGAGGGATTGGTGTCACTGGCGTGTACTCGTATGCATCGGAATTGCGGGCGCGGGAAGACGCCGACCACAAAATGTCCTTCACCTGGGTGGTGTCAGATGAGTCGTCAATTGAGTGGTTCGCCAAAGAGCTGGAGTACCTTGCTTCCGACCCTCGGTTCGAAGTCAACGTTCATGTCGCCTCGGGAGAGCTGTCGAATTCCCAGTCGGCGACATCGTCACTGGAACAAGTCTCCGAGTCTACTGAGGTAGTGACCGAGAAGAAGGCTGACAGCCCTGACATTCGTCGGCCGCCCACGGTGATTCCAAACAACGTCTCTGTTCAATGCGGGCGGCCAGATCTGTATCAGTATGTTTCCGACGTGATGCACGAGAACAGTGGGCGAACTGCAGTGATGGTCTGTGGGCCAGGGCCCATGAACGACGATGTTCGAAAGTCGATTTGCGACAATTTGATGGATACTAAGGATCGAGTCGATTACTTTGAGGAGTCGTTCTCGTGGTAATACTAACGTATAAAATGCAATTGCGCTCAATTGCAAGAAATTAACAAAGTCATAAATTAACTATTAAATCCGACTTATGGCCAACTCAATGGTGTAACAGCTGTTTGGCGATCATATCATTGCATGTCTTACGAATAATTGCATCTGATTCCGTAGTAGCTGCTTCGTCTCACTATGGCCCTCGTACTACCTATACACTGGCCACAGGCAGTACGACCACCAGTCCCTTACACAACTCAATTCATCTCTTCACTCCCTACACCTTTACAGTAGTGAATTGCTCGGATAGCTGCAACTACCGAGCTACAGCTGCCGAGAAACAGCGCCCAATTCCCCGCCAAGCAGTACCTGCTTGCCTGGCTCTGCACTTCGCCATCACCAGCGCCTCAACTTCCAACCCGCCAACCCCGCCTCCAGCGTCTTGGTTTTCGGCAACCTGATACAATAGCACTGCCATTGTACGTCATTGGCATATCACAATGCCGCGATTATCGAGCCATTGTTATCTCCACTGTCATTGGCCCTTGACCCCCTTCTTATGGCCCCAACACCCTTGTCTACAATCCAGGATCGAACGCGTCTTGTTTGGACCGCTGACCCTGTCCTCTCCAGTCTAGACTGCACTGCCTCTGCCTGGCTGCAGGCGGTGTTTGTAGTTATCTCTGCCGGGTCCAGACTCGAACCCACAACCTCGGCTGCGGCTGCTGCAATTCAAGATCAAAGTTCCTGGTGAGCTCTAAGACAAGCTCGAATCTGAAGTCCGTGACGGTGCTGGAATGAGCAGAAATGGCCTGGTGTATGCATTTGGCCATACCCCTCAAATTCCCAAGTATAATACCCCCAGCTGTGTGGCGGGGTGGAAGTCCGGGATTGTGGTTGGGCTGAGTGATGGTACGATTCGCATCTACAATGAGACTACTCCTCAAAGCACAATCTTTGTATGCAAGGCCCCACACTTACACCAGCTCACATGGCCAGTCCTGTCCCTGCTGAAGGTATATGGAGACGTCCTGGTCGCGGGGTATGCCGACGGCTTGATTGTTCAGTTTGATTTGGGGTCGGCGAGGGTGCTCTCTCAGGTGCGATTGGGGTTTCGGATCCGGGGAATTGATGCCGACGTCTGTGCTGGCCACCTGCTGGTATGGGGCTTTGGCCTCGAAATAGTGTTGGTTGGCCTCAGCACATTGGCCATTCGATACGTGTGGGATCAATTGACTGACTGGCCCCACCCAGTTCCGTTTGGGGACGGCCAATTGCTAATAGTGGAGAAGGATCGCGGTACGGTCTGGACGCTTCCTGAGCGAGAGGGCACTCAATTGGCTGGCGAGTCTCGCATTATTCAAGAGTTCTCGCTAGATGTAGTCGATGCCCCAATATTATCTGTGCATCGACTGTCTCCAACGTCTTGGCTCGTAGCCCAGACTACCGAGTGGACTGTGTTTCGGTTAGAAGACGGAGCTCTCGCTAAAGAGTTCTCTTCCAGTACCGCGACTACAGATTTTGTTCAGGTCATTGGACCCACTGGCAAAAGCTTTGGGCTGCTGTCTGCAAACGAATCATTGACAATAGTTGACAGCTCATCCTTGCAATTGCTAGAACCAGTTTGGGATGATTCAGCCACGGTAGCCGGAGTGGTGCTAGTTGGCTCGCAGCTAACGGCAGTACTTACTACGTCACAAGGGCTGTTTCTACGGTATGCCAGCACCAAATCGTCTCCAGTTTCATGGGGGCCGGCTATTGAACTGGAAAAGTATGCGCCCTTGTCGTATCAGAGCCTTGGCTACAATGGCGTGAATGGAGAAAATGTGGTAACGAGCGACGGGGGAATAAACAATGTGAGTTTACACCAGTTCCTGCACGAGAACACGCCGGAAGATAGTGATGCTGCGACTGGTTCTGTTGTGTCTGCGCCCGCTCCCGCGCCCGCGGCCACTACTCCTCCCACTATGCTCGGTACTGTGACGGTTGTGGAATCTAATTTGTCCGACTCAATCTTAGTAGGCACGTCGACGGGATCTCTCATTCGATACAATCTTGTGACTGCTAAGCCCGAGTTCGCTGTGAACGTGGTAGCGTCGCCAATTCTGCATATTCTACGGTTCCCCAAAACGTGGAAAGGATACCACAACTCAGCAGTAGTTGTGTCGCAATCCTCGGCTATTGCAATCCACAATGCCGCCACTGGTGACCGCCAGCGCCTACTTCCCGGCAACAACATTGACATCCATTCGCTGTTTGTGTTTGAGCTCAATTCCCAAACTTGTGTACAGATTCTGTATGAAAACGGCGAAGACCGTGTGTGGAATTTGGATACTGGAACCGAGGGCGAGGCGCCACCGTCGAGAGATTCTAAGCATAAGCTGGTCTCTTTAGAAGACCGCGAAGGATGGGGGTCAAGCGCTCTGTTTGAACCGCTGCGAGGACTGGTGCTAGTGCGAATTGAGCGACTTTTAGAACGACTGGCCACCAGGCAAGCAATTGATGTCGCAGAGACCGTCGCATCTAACCTCATTCCTACGTTAAAAGTACCGTCAGCCGATCCGATACGACCCGACAAGTCTGCTGTGACCAAGGTTGGACTGGTAGTCGAATCGGCAACGGTCAGTATCATATCAATGACGCTGCCACTGTGGGAGCTCGATGGAAACACTGCTGCACACGCAATTGTCACCTGGGCAGTAATTGCAAGCTATTTGGCTCCAAAAAGTGACTCCAGCAAGTATGAGCTCGTAAAAAAAGTCCTGGACAACGTCAAGCACACTGCTACAGTGAAGGACTTTGCCGAAGTTGGGATTGCGGCGAATTCGCCCGCTGCCCGTGAAATCGCTTCGGAGTGCGTCCATGTGATGGTGGAAAGAGAGGCCCAGTCAGGCCATACTGAGATTTTCAACTCCTGGCGGCAGCGGTTGCCCTCAAACACGACAGAGGATGTGTTTTCGCCTCGTGCAATGGAGGCAGTAGAGATTCTGGCGTCCACCACACTCTGGTCAAACGTTGACAATGGGGTTGTCCGAGACATTGCCGAGTCAATGCAGTTGTACCTTACAACCGAGGCGCCAACCAAGGCACGCGCTCTCGCTGCAGAGCTCATTGGGCGATACTGGCAGGTGTGGCAGAATCACTTCAACCCGTACGACATTGTAGACGCGGTTCTCAGTATTCTGTTTGACTTAGGGTACGCCCGGGGCGACCGAGATGTGTACAACCGTGACAGCTACAACCGAGAAGTTGAAAGGGAGGGCAAGGAGTCCAGAGGGGGGACCGAAGACACCACAGAATCGTCTATTCTGGTGAATTGTGTGCGAAATGTCGCAAAAACTAATATCACGCTGCTTATTTCAACGTTGCTCGTCCATCTTTCAAGCCCTAAGCGACCGCTCTCGGTGCGAATTGCGTCGGTGCGGATGCTGGCAGACCTGGTGGTGTCCCCAGAATCCGAAATCAGGCCCGAACATTTGCCGACGATTGTGTCTGCTATTGTCAAGATCCTGAGCCCGACTAACCCGTCGTTTCGTGAAGTGCCCCCAAATTCGTCCATCTCCCTAGCCACTGCTGCTACCCAGTTTCTCACCCTGACAATGGCAGTGCTGCCCGGGTACATTGCGTTCCACAAGGCTCAGCAAAGGCTAGCAGTATCGATGGGGACGACGCATTCAAAGCTGGGAGGGCTTGTGTACGATGTCAAAACTGGAGACATTTTGTGTTCGCTGGGGTACGAGAAGGGGGGCCAAGTATTCAACTTGAAGTTTTCAGATGACGGCAAACTGATTGGGGCGACTATTCGACCAGGCTCAAGCGACCAAGTGGAGGCTGACTCAAGCGAGGCCGACTCACGAAGCGACAGAGTAGTGTGCTGGAAAATCGCCCACAGTCTCATGTCGTTTTTCAATTTCAAGCCCGAACAAGCAGAGAAAGGACTAGTGTTTCCGCAGCAATCATTCCCGGGTACCAACTTTGACTGGATTAAAGGGTCATTTGAAGTACTGTGAACGAGGAACAAGACAAACGAGCGAGCATCTGAGAGGCGTCCATTATTTAATATATCAGAATAAATACTTAATCACTGAGGAAATCACAATGTACAGTTAGTTGATTGTCCCCAAAACCTTGTCTACATCCCGCTCGGTCAACAAGACCCCAGTCTCTGAGCACTTGGCCTTGGTCCGCAGCTCGGAGCACAGCCCATCGATATCGAGGTCGTTGAACTTTGGATGAGCCGAGATTCGGTCCCATATCGCCGAGCATGTGAGCAACTTTGAATTTGGCGCCGGCACCGTTTCATCGTCTTCGTCCTTGGCCGGCGCTGGGATTGGCTCCATGTTGGGATCGCTCTCAATAGGATCAAACAGACTGTACTCGGTTGTAGCCAGTTCAGGCAGGTTAAACTCTGATTGCTCGAACAATGGGTCGCGATACGAGTTCAAGAAGTCCATATCGAACGACGCACCAGAAAACAAGCTCTGGTCCACACTACTACTACCAGCACCTCCATTTGAAGTGGCCGCAGCAGTGGCACCAGTAGTGGGGCCGGTCTGAGACTCAGGGCCGACCTCTTGAGTAGCGCTGCCAGTCTCCCAATGGCTGCCAGTGCCGCTAATGTCAGCCGCCGAGCCACCGAGACCGACTGAGGTCTTGGATGCCTTCGTGTCTGCAGGGAACGGGTGCTCCTTAGTTCCGCACGCTAGCGACAGGTTATCGCAGAATTCCTCGCCATTGCAGCTGCTCTTCGACGACTTGCGGTCGCCGGCAAAGCCAGACAAGCCCGAGGCGCCAGGGGTATCAAACGGGGTGAAAGGAGACGTGGACGACGAAGTGAGCGACTGCGGCGAGTTGTCGCTCTGGCTGTTCTTTATTGAGAACGGCGACAATGCCGGCGACTGAGCAACTGAAGCACCATTGCCAATGCTAGTCTTCTTTGCGCTTTGATGAGATGGCTGGGTACCAGCGCCACCAAAGAACGGGAACTCAAATGTGAATGACGACTTTGGCCCGCCAGACCCTGGCCCGTCACTGAACTTGATCTCCGGGCTCTCTGGTGACACCACTTGTGGGGATGTGGCAGCCACGGCGGCGCCAGCAGGACCAGTGCTAGCAGACTTGTTTGAGCGGTACTTTTTGAGCTCAGTCTGCAGCCGGCTCACCTGGAGCTTCAGGAATTCGTTTTCGTCATTACGAGCAGTAGTCTCATTTTCAAGCTCCTTGATTCGGTCTTCCAGGTCGCGGAGATGCTTCTCCTTGCGCTCTCGGAACGCCCGCTGAGCGGCCCGGTTCTGGGCCTTTCGCTTTGTCTCTGGCTCATTTGGATCGAGCTTTCGTCCGGGCTTGCGGCCAGCAGCGCTGACTGAGCCGGACTTTGAGTCTTTGCCAGAGGTAGACGATCCAGACACCGAACCCTCGTCAGAGCCTGCGCCGTCGCCATTTCCACTGAACGGCGTGGCCTCCATATGAGACTTGAGCATCTTTGCATTGAGCCAGGCGGGGGATCTGACGTCAGGAGTTGCCTTGCGCTTCTCATGAGAGTCTGACGGCAAGAACGAAGGGTCGATGGTTGTCTGAGCAGACCCAGCTTGGGTGTCAAACCATCGCCGGTCATCCAAAAATTCTAGGATATTTGACATTTTTGGAGAATCGGGGTCGTGATCAGGAGATGAGTAGATGATAAGGTGGGTGGAAGCTGCAGTTACACGATATCTCACAGTAGTGGAGGTAGCGTGGTTCAGCCTATCTCAACGTCTCTTCAATACAGTACGTTACCAGTTCAGGTCCAGTTCAGGTTCAGGTTCAGGTTCAGCTGGACCGGTTGGTAGTATCCAGTGGTTGTATCCGGGTGGATCGAGTCACACTCTCCAGACAAAAGGCTCGTACCGAAAAACGAGCAGGCCAGCACAGGGACGTCAGGCAAGCAGGCCCGGCAAACAGACAAACAGACAAACACAGACACTAGTGCGATCGCAGCGGCAGCGGCAACAGCAACAGCAAACACAACTCAATAGCGTGGTCCACTACGGTCCCGAAATCACTTGTTCAACTGTGGGCTGAAAATGAGAATCTAACTGTATCGCCCGACAGGTATATTACAAATCCACTTTGCTGAGTCAGAAGTTAGGCAGCTGAAACGTGAGTCGGGCGGATATAGACGGAGGCCCCAGGACAAGGGAGAACAGAGCGGGGATAGAGACAGGTGACGGTTAGCCGGTCTGGTTCATTGGCCTGAAGCAATTGTAGCCGGATTGGCTGTTGGAAATTGTGTATGGTAGAGCGTAGGACAGTTGCTTCCTGTAGTGGCCCTGTAGTGGCCCTGTAGTGATCCTGTAGTGATATGCCGTATCTCGAGTGGCGAAGAACGTTTTAGAACTTTTGGGGGGGACGACGTGGGAGAGTGGGAGGGCACGGCAAGGACGTGGGAGGCAGCAGTGAGTTGGGAGGGAACAGGAGGAGTAGAGCAGGAGGCAGCCAGAACAGGGGGAGCCTGAGACTGATTGGGACTCAAGAACAAGAGGGCAGGATTAAGACCGAGGCAAGTGAGTAGCAGGAGAGTGACTGAAAATGAAGAATTGGCAATCGGCAATTGGCAGTTGTGTGGGCATTGTAGTGCTTTAGTGTAGTGGGTGTGTTTAGTAGTGGGTCCTGACTACCACTCTAATCTCACTCCCTGTCTCCCACTCTACTCTCACTCTCCCTCCCACTCTCCCTCCCACTCTACTCTCACTCCCTGTCTCCCACTCTACTCCCTCTCTTCCTGCTCCCCGCCCTTGTCTACCCCTTACTCTACTTCTAACTCCCTATTCGCTCAAACGTTTATCCGGCCCGATGCGGTTGCATCGTCTCGTTGCCCGGTCTAGACCTAACGGTTGCAGGGTCGAGGAACCACGCCAGTCGGAGAAAGCGTGGCATAGAAGCACCCTTAGAAGCACCGAACCGTAGCCTAGCAGGTGGTGGAGCTGGTAGGTGGCTACAACCTAAGCTTCTGCTCTGATCTGCACCCGAGTCAGTGATAACGATAGGCTGCAGCACCGCCGCTGGGGGCGGTAGCAGCAACTGGAGCTGCAGCGATACACTGTACAGGACAAGAACACTAGCGACCAGCTACAACCAACTACAACCAACTACAACAACTACTACCAGCTACAAAAATACTACCAACTAGCAACTACGTAGGTTGTAAAACATACTGGGCCCATCGTATCGTTACCATTGCCTTCAATTGTCCTACTCGTTGCCCTGCTGCTGCTGCTCCTCCTACTGCTCTACTCCTCCTCCTACTGCTGTACTCGATCGATCAGCTCACTCGGTGCAGACGCCCAAGCCGTGCTGGAACAAGGCGTCATCGTACCAGAACCGCCAGCAACCTAACTACTACCACTGCCAGCACTGCTCGAGACACACCACGACGCAATTGTGCTAAATTCCGGTTCGCGATTGGACTATACACTATTCTACACCTACCGGCCCGCCCAAGTCCCAACTTGCTGTCAAGACAGACACTGCTCATCGGATACTACTGCGCTGCCTCTATACTCCCGCTGCCGTTGCTACGCTGGTTGCTAGTCCGCGACAATGGTCGATATTCACGTCTTGCCATTGGGCGAAAATGGCCAGCCCGCGCCCGCTGGTAAAGATGGAACGTTCGTGCTGCTGCCAATTCCTCACAAGGAGTACATTCTGAGATTTGTCATTATGTCTACTCCCGCCTACGCCAACCAAGGCATCCTGTGGTGTAATGTGCCTCCAAATAAAGACACCCCGTTTGACCGCACCGTCTTCTACAAGTACCCGATTGTGGCCAGCCTCAATTCTAACACTCATATCGACATCCCCATCACCACCTCCGGCGCATTTGACTACTACATTTCGTTTGTCCCCACAAAGTCAGACTATTTTGAGGCCCCGCCTCTGGAACAGCGGCCCCGGCTCAACCGGCTCAAATCAATCGAACAGGAGTTCTTGCCCCACTCCCCGTCCCAATTGAACTTGCTCAACGAGTCGTACGCGGGCCCGGACGCCGGCTACACCACCACCCGGAAGTACTACTTCACCGTGTCGTCCGGGTTCCAGCTCGCCGGCAAACCGCTCGCCCTCAATTCCCTCGCAATCCAGACCGTGGTGTCCAAATGGATGGGCCCCCTCGACTCCTGGGACCAAAAGCTCGCCCAAATCGCAAAAAAGGGCTACAACATGATCCATTTCACCCCCCTTCAGGAACGCGGTGACTCCAATTCCCCCTACTCTATCTACGACCAGCTCAGATGGGACCCGACCATCTTCACCCATGGCGAAAAGGACGTGGCCGCTCTTGTCGACAGAATGGAAAAGGACCACTCGCTGCTGTCAATGATCGATGTTGTGTTCAACCACACCGCCGAGAACTCCGACTGGCTCAAAGACCACCCCGAAGTCGGGTACTCGGCCGAAACTGCGCCTCATCTAAAGCCGGCAATCGAGCTCGACGCAAAGCTGTACGAGTTTTCGGGCAAATTGGCCGACCTGGGCCTCCCTACGACCCTTGAGTCCCAGCAGGACCTCCAAGCCGTCGTTGACGCGTTCAAGCAGCACGTGTACGAGCCATTGAAGCTGTGGGAGTACTACGTGGTCGACGCTGTCGCCCTGCTGGCCGATATCAAGCAAATCGTCGAATCTGCTGACTTTGCCCGCATCAATCCTACGCACGTTCCCGACGAAATCGGCCGCTCATTGTCGGCCACTGCCAATTACGTACGCTACGAAGCGGGACTCAACTTTGACAAGTTTGGTACTTCGCGCCATCTCCGAATCATTGACGCCTACAAGCTTGTGTCGGTGCTAAAGTACCTCTACAATGGCAGCGACACCGACAAGGACCGCCGCGACCGCATCATCGCTGAAGCCAAGAAGATCATTGACGAAATCAACGAGCCGCTGTACCAAGACTACGACAATGACCGAAACGCATCCTGTAACAATCTGCGCGACCGCGCCCGGTACTCACGACTCGACGATAATGGTCCCAGACTTGGTCCGGTGTCAATCAAGAACCCCATTCATGAGCCCTACTTCACTCAGGTCGAGACTCGGGCTGGGCCCACCATTGCATTGGCCAACAATGGCTTTATTTGGAACGCAGACCCCACCACGAACTTTGCCAGTCCCAAATCGCGGGCGTACTTGCGTCGAGAGATTATCATTTGGGGAGATTGCGTCAAGCTCCGCTACGGATCTGGGCCCCAGGACTCTCCGTACTTGTGGAAACACATGACCCGTTATGTGCGGTTACTGGCGAAGTACTTCCACGGATTCCGCATCGACAATGCCCATTCGACCCCGATTCATGTCGGGGAGTACTTCTTGGACCAGGCCCGACTGGTTCGCAACAATTTGTACGTTGCTGCAGAGCTGTTTACCGGCTCTGAAGATATTGATCGCATGTACGTAGAGCGACTCGGCATTACATCGCTCATTCGCGAGGCAATGCAGGCATGGGGGCCTGGAGAGCTCTCGCGCCTCGTTCATAAACACGGAGGCCGTCCAATTGGGTCGTTTTCGACCGATCCAGTCATCAAGCATGGTACTGACGACGACAAGGACGCAGACATTCACGTGGTGCGGTACTCGCATATACATGCGCTGTTCATGGACTGTACTCATGACAATGAGACTGCTATGGAGAAGAGGACTGCCGAAGACACGCTCCCTAATGCTGCGTTAGTCGCAATGTGTGCGTGTGCGATTGGCTCCACCATGGGCTACGACGAGGTGTATCCCCACGCACTCAACGTTGTCAATGAGACTCGTCAGTACACGTTTGGGCAAGGCATTGGAGAGGCCAAGCGGGTGCTGTACGATATCCACTATGAGATGGGGCAGGATGGATCTGAAGAGACGTATATCCATCATGAGGATCAGTATATTACCGTGCATCGGGTGAATCCTGTCCATGGGACTGGGTACTTGTTGGCGGCTCGAACAAAGTTTCACGAAGGAGGAGAACAGAGGCGTAAGTAGTGCTTGCAGCTTTGTGAGGCAACGCAGATGGAAACGAGTGGGCCTGGAATAGGGCAACATGCGACGGGAGATGTGCTAACTAGTGAACGATATTGTGGTTGAAGGCAGTAAAGTGGAAGTGGTGCGGGCATTGGCATTGAAATTTAACGGATTTGGTGACCAAAAGAAAGACGACTTTGTTCGCGGCGTTGACACTTCGATCGTGTCTCTTCCTGCGCCCACTGTCGACTACAACGAGTCTACTCAGACATCCGTTATCCGGTTCGACCAACCGTTCCCCCAAGGTGCAATTGTCATTTTCCGAACCTGGCTCAACGAAATCGAACTAGGCTTGGAGGAGTTCTTGCTGTCCGGTGCCGAAGAGGCCGCTCAAACCTTGGACCTCATTGACCTGAATACAGTGCTTTACAAGTGTGAAGGCGAGGAGCGGGACTCCACTAACGGTGAACGGGGCGTGTATAATGTCCCCAATTATGGTGATTTGACCTATGCGGGTCTGTACGGTTGGGTAGGGCCGCTGGGAGAGATGGTCGCTATCAACGACATGGCGCATCCGATTTGTGATAACCTCCGCGGTGGTGATTGGGCCATAGACTTCACCATTGGCCGCCTGGAGTGGTACGCAAAGCAGTACCCGAGCACCAAGAGGTTCCATGACTGGCTGAAGTCGCGGTTTGACCGGATTCGCCGTATTCCGCGGTCAATGGTACCCCGGTACTTTGCTGTGACCATCTTTGCAGGGTTCCGAGCGCTTCGAGCGCGCGCACTGGCACTCATGCCTCCGGAACTGGGTGCGGGAACGTTTTTTCTTACCCGTCTCGCGCTCACCTCGGTCCAATTGGTGGGAACGGTCAAATCTGCGTCCGTATTCCCGTTTGAAACTGTCCCCTCCATGGCCGCCGGCCTCCCTCATTTCAGCAAAGACTACATGCGGTGCTGGGGCCGCGACGTTTTCCTGTCGGTGCGGGGTCTACTGCTGATTCCAGGGCGGTTCGACGTCGCTAAGCAACACATTCTCGGGTTTGCCGCTACATTGAAGCACGGGCTTATCCCGAATTTGCTCGATTCCGGTAACAATCCACGATACAATGCCCGTGATGCGACATGGTTCTTTTTGCAGACTCTGCAGGACTACTACCGGATGGCTCCTGACGGTCCCGCGCTACTAGACGAAAAGGTCAAGCGCCGATTCCCGCTGGATGATACATACGTGACCGTGGACGATCCCCGGGCGTTTTCCGAAACTACAACCATTCGCGAGATTATCTACGAAATCCTGTCGCGACACGCAAAGTCAATCAAGTTCCGTGAGGCCAACGCTGGCACCCAAATTGACTCGCAAATGAAGGACGAAGGGTTCAACCAGTACATTCATGTCGACTGGAAGACCGGTATTGTGTTTGGCGGCAACCAGTCGAATTGCGGCACGTGGATGGACAAGATGGGTGAGAGCGACCGCGCCAACAACAAGGGTGTTCCAGGGACTCCCCGAGACGGAGCCGCGATTGAAATCACCGGTTTGCTCAAGTCTGCGCTCCGATGGGTCAATGAGCTGCATGCCGGCGGCGAGTTCGAGTGGGACTCTGTGGTGAACCAGCACGGAGAAACAATCGCTTTCAAGGAGTGGGAGCGCCGCCTTGCCCAGTCGTTTGAACGCGCGTACTACGTGCCGCTGGACCCTAAGCTGGACCACAGCTACGACATAGATTCGTCAATCGTCAACCGTCGCGGCATCTACAAGGATCTATACCGGTCCGGTAAGCCTTTTGAAGACTATCAATTGCGTCCCAACTTTGCCATTGCCATGACCGTTGCGCCGGAGTTGTTTGACGCTGACCGGGCTCTGGGTGCGATTGCAGTCGCCGACGGTGCGATCCGAGGACCAGTGGGAATGCGGACTTTAGACCCGTCCGACTGGAACTACCGCCCGTACTACCGCAATTCTGTTGAAAACGACGACTTCGCCACGTCCAAGGGTCGCAATTATCACCAGGGCCCCGAATGGCTGTGGTTGACGGGCTTCTTCCTTCGGGCGTTTTTCATCTTTGACCTTACTAAGAAGCAGAAGACTGGCGGCGACATGACTGAGACGTTCCAGCAGCTGCATTTGCGGCTGGTGCAATCGGCCAAGTGGATCCGAGAGAGCCACTGGGGTGGATTGACCGAATTGACCAATAAGGATGGCGAGTTTTGTGACGACTCGTCGCCTACACAGGCCTGGAGTTCTGCTACGCTGATGGAGCTCATGTATGATGTGAGGTTATTTCGAGACGCAGAATTGCAGGTTGAGAGTGTTGCAAAGAAGCGTCACCACCCCCACTAACAACGGTAATTGACGGCGATTAAGCGAGATTGTTAAAAACTTGTCGCTCCTCCGAGTCGTGACTGGACTTGCTAGATTCTAAGAACATTGCAGATACTATAACAATGCTAGAAATAGATTAATAGACTATAAGCATAACACACAAACGACGTGACCGCTTTCGTCAGAGAGGAATTAGTATTCGTATTATACATTAATTAGGTCTATTCGGTTAGTCGTGAGCAGAATCAACTGACGCAGGCTCAATGTCTTGAGACTGTGCGTCCTTTTCGGGATCAGACTCGGCATCCTTTGGTGGAGTGTTGCCTTGTCCCCCAGTGTTGTCCTTGGGAATCTTCTTGTTGGAAAAGAACAGGACCGAAATAAACCCGGCAATCTGGAACGCCATGGCAAAGTACATAACTTTTTGGAATCCCGCCACAAATGCGTCGATGACCTCATGCTGGAGCTCGACTGGGAGCTGGCGAATCGCCTCCGGCGACGACAATAACGTATTGCCATTGGCTCCCGGGGGCAACTGCAGGTGCGACAGCTTGGAAGTGAAGACGACCGACTGGATCGTCTGACCCAGTGACGAGCCCAAGACGGCGCCAATGGCTCGGAACAGACCGATCATGGCCGTAGCAATGAGCACACCTCCCTGGTCCTTAGGCGCAGCGACCTGGACAGAGAGGGCAATTGACTGGAACAGCGAGCCTACGCCGATACCGGGAATGATCAAGTACCCGATTCGCTTAGAAGCGGACGAGTTGGCGTCGAGGGTAGTGAGAATACCAAACCCAATAGTGGTCATGGTCATGCCAAACACTGCGAACGGTTTGGTCAGACGGGTCTTTGACACGACCACACCCATTGAGATGGACATCACCACCACAGAGATAATCATGGGCAAAAGGTCGATGCCGGAGTGCATAGCGTCGGCGTTTCGTACTACCTGGAAATACGTCGACAGGTACAGCACGCCAGCCATGAACCCGCCAAACAGGAACATGATGCAAATGCAAGGAGCCAAAACTTGCGGGACACGGGCAACGCGGAGCGGGATGAGCTGGTTCTTGGAGAATTTAAAGTTGTACACGCCAAACACAATCAATAACACCCCGCCGACAACAAAGAATGCAATGACCAATCCCGAGTCCCATGGCTTGGTAGTAGATCCGAACGAGAGGGCCAGAAGAAGGAGCACCAAGCCGGCCGCAAACAAAAACGATCCAACGTAGTCAACCGCGAGCAGCTTTTGTCGCAGCGAGCCCTTGGGCAAGGGGGGGTTGAACAAATACCAGATACACACAACAGCAATCCCACCAATGGGCAGGTTGATGTAGAAACACCATCGCCAGGACACATGGGTGGTGAAGGCACCGCCCACTAGAGGGCCCACCACCGACGCAATGCCAAACGCGGCCCCAACGAGGCCCTGGAACATGCCTCGACGGTCAATGGTGGTGATCTCAGTGATAATCACAAACACCATGACCTGGATTCCACCTCCTCCGACTCCCGCCAGCACTCGGCCCCCGATAAGCATATTCATCGTCTTGGCCAATGCGCACAGCAGCGAACCCGCTTCGAACAACACTACCGCCACAATCATGGTATACTTTCGGCCAAAGATCAAGGACAGTTTACCCCACGACATTGCCAGGACCGCAGTGGGCAGCAGGAACCCAGACGCGATCCAAGACACGTTACCAAAGTCATGAAACTTGTTGCCTACAGTCGAAAGAATGGTCGCAACAATTGTCTGGTCCAGCGCGACCAAAAACATACATAATAACAGTGAAATCGAGCACAGCACCAAAGGCATGCCGTGAAGCACCTGATCTGCCGCCACAGTACCATCACCAGCACTCTCAACCACATTATCGTCCTCGACCACGGGCCGCTCCACTGGCGGCTGAGCTGACTCAGGCACTGGCGCACCCTCGGCCTCAGCCTTGGACTTTTTGAAAAACGCCATTGTTATACAGTAACCTTAGCGGCCCAGGGACTGCGATCCGGGTGCTTTAATACTACGGGCATTTTTCAGTCGCTAGACGATCTCGGCACTCCGAAATCCCTGCGAGAACCTATCGTGAGTCAGCGTCGGCCGCCCGACCCCAAACCATCGGGCAGCCGATAAAGTCCGCACCCCAGGCTTGCGCCGTGCCCGCATCTGCACGGCTGCGGAGCGGCTGTCGCCCACATTTGCACGGCAGTGCAGGAGATCTGCGGCCGGACTGCCAATTGTGGGCGTACATACGCAAGCCAAAATAAGGGCGCCTGGGTGTCTTAGATCGGGGGGCCGAACTAGGGGATGGGATGCGAACAATATAGCAGATGTGGTCGCCGAGGGCTGAATATCGTTAGACTTCAGCTAATCTTCGGGTCTGGTGTGCTCTTGTTTGCGCTGTCTTGTTTGCGTGACTTGCTGCCCACTCACCTTGCTTGCCCCTGTCCGGGCCCCGGGTTATTGGGGTCTCCTGTCTTTGTCCGGTCTAAGCTTGATCTTAACTCTAACTGTAGGTACCTAAGCGGCTGCAGGCAGAAATAGCATCATCTTGGACGGTGGCAAGCGGTTGAATCCGCTTGGTCTTATGTGCGCCGGAGTTAAGAATTGTTATTGTGCAACCGCATCAAGTCCCAGGCCGCGTATCAAGTCTCGACATGGACATTTCCACATCAGGTCAGTTCCGCAGTACGGCCGCATCGCGTCCAGAGAGACATCTGCTTGAGTACCGGGGGTCCGAGTCAGGGCCAGGGCAGTTCAGCGCAGAATGCAAAACGCGAATGCGGCCAAATTGCTGATACGCGGGTCGTTTGCTGCCGCGCGGGTCGGTTGCATGTGTGTACGAGCGCAATGCTGGGTTCGCCCGCAGTTCAAGCATGAAGAAAGGCCGCGAGCAAAACCACTGCTCAGCCGCCCGCGAGCAAATGTTTGTCGATCTGTCACGTGCTCGCCGTCCACGTGCCTGTGTTTACTTTGGTCTCCAAATGGCACGCCCGCCGATAACGCGATTTGATCCCCAACCCAACCACAAGTCATGGTAAGTTCAGTCGGACTCAATAGCTGATAGCTGGCATTGCTAACTAGAAACCCAGATTAGATTACGGATCAAGTGGGTCTGGTCACAGGTCTGTTTCGGGCCGGCTGAGCCAGCTCAAGACCTCCCAAGTCCGGGAGCTCAAGGAGGCATTCTCTCTGCTGGATCAAGATGGAGATGGGACCGTTAATGCTACAGACCTAAGTGAGCTGCTTGTATCGCTGGGTCAGGATCCTGACGACAAAGAGGTGGAATCGATGCTGAAATCTATGCCTCAGCCTCTAACGTTCTCTGCGTTTTTGTCGGCAATGTCTGCGAGTCTCACCCAAGTGTCGTCTCGCGAAGAGTTATTTAAAGCGTTTGCAGCATTCGAAGACGACAGCACCGATATACCACTCGATTCGCTTCAAGACAGCCTGGTTGAGTACGGTATGACGGCTGCAGACGCCAAAGCGGCCATGGCGGCGTACACCGTCAAGGATGGGTTTCGAGGCACCCGATTCAACCACAAAGACTTTATTGATCTCATGCGACCAGACGAAGAATAATCGGAACGAATGGAGTAATAATACCGCGGCGTTACCACTGCCCGCTGTGCGCAGGGCGGGCTCCTCCGCTACTAGTATAAATAAGTCAATTAAGTCTAAATCTACATTAGAAGCTACTGATCAACAATCAGCTCGTCACATCCCCAATCTTCAAATGAGCCGTCAGGCAAGTACCGCCGAATGACAAGCGGGATTTTTCGTTGCGCAAGCTCTTTGGTTGCAATCTGCAGCGGGTCAGTCTCGCCTTCCAAATCGACCAGCACTGGCGCGTTCATGCTAATTTGGAGCGCTCGAGTCCCCAACACTCGTGCTCGCTCGTATTTGGTCATGTAGGGGGTGGTACTTCGCTGGTCTTTAGGAATTGATAATTCCTTGTCAGTCTTTTTTCGGGGAATGTTGTTGTGGGCTCCTGATACAACGATTCGATCTGAGTCGGGTGCTGCAGTCCCGTTCTGATCTCCTTCTACGTTGCCGTTAGCGGCATCCTCGCCCTCATCGGAGAAATGAGTCTCATCGAAGTCGCCCTCTTCGTAGGCGTTCTCAAACCCGTCATTGAAACTAGTTAGCGCCCGTTCACGCCAAAAACCTGCCGTCTTGTACTTACCCTCCTTCTTCGTCAGACATTGTAGAGGAGGACGATTTGAGATACGGAATTTGAAATTTGAAATTTTCAGCGCTAAGGAATTTCCAGCCGTGCGCTGTCGGGTCCAGTTGGCGGACAATGGCAGGGTCGAACGTAAAATTTCAGTGCCCAAATGCGCGCTAAGTGTACACCGAATGGCGGTATGGTGGCCTGTAGGAAGTCAATTATGATGAGTGTGTACTCAATGTCGCCCGTTCTGGCTGTTCAATGGCCTCTTCAAAATTCACACCAACGACCGCAACTGACGTCAACTGGCACCGATTGACACCAATGACACCAATGACACCAATGACACCAATTGTCCGGCATACGGTAGGCACTTTCAATTGCCACCATACAACTGCTATAGGCACCTCTGCTTCCAGCCCCCCCCCCCCCTTCCCCCCCCCCCCCCCCTTCGCCCCCCCCCTTCTCCCCCCCCCCCCCCCC
>PPJJ03000041.1:0-115665 GCA_003705735.3 Blastobotrys peoriensis | reverse complement strand
TTTTTTTTTTTTTTTTTTTTTTTTTTTTTTTTTTTTTTTTGAGTCATTTGGCTTACCTAAATTTTTCAATATCAAATCTCCCACTATTTAAAAGACTCGTTCTCCCCCACACCCAGAACTAGTACAATTCAGAACCAAATCAAGAACCACTCGTTAGAAATGAGTCAGACCGAAAACGGATCAAACGGATCCAATGGATCCAATGGATCAAATGAAAATGGCGCTCGAATCGACCTGCCCCAGCAAAATTCCAACCCCTATGGACCTAATCCTCAGGACTTCCTTTCAAATGTCGGCAAGTTCCAGCTGATCGAGTCCACCCTGAGAGAAGGTGAGCAGTTTGCCAACGCCTTCTTTGACACTGAAAAGAAGATTGAGATCGCAAAGGCTCTGGATGACTTTGGTGTCGACTACATTGAACTGACTTCGCCTGCTGCCTCGGAGCAATCCCGCAAGGACTGCGAGGCCATCTGCAAGCTCGGACTCAAGGCCAAGATTCTCACTCACATTCGATGCCACATGGATGACGCCAAGATGGCAGTCGCTACCGGTGTCGACGGTGTCGATGTCGTCATTGGCACTTCGCAGTTCCTCCGTCAGTACTCCCACGGTAAGGATATGGCCTTCATTGCCAAGTCTGCGGTGGAGGTTATTGAGTACGTCAAGTCGCACAACATTGAGATTCGATTCTCATCTGAGGACTCGTTCCGATCTGACCTCGTCGACCTGCTCAACATCTACCGAACCGTCGACAAGATTGGTGTCAACCGAGTGGGTATTGCCGACACTGTTGGCTGTGCTAACCCTCGTCAGGTGTACGAGCTGGTCCGAACCTTGAAGTCGATTGTGTCCTGTGACATTGAGTGCCATTTCCATAACGACACCGGATGTGCCATTGCCAACGCCTACACTGCCCTGGAGGCCGGGGCCAAGCTCATTGACGTTTCAGTGCTGGGAATCGGTGAGCGAAACGGAATCACCCCTCTTGGTGGTCTGATGGCTCGAATGATTGCCGCTGACCGTGACTACGTCTTGTCCAAGTACAAGCTGCACAAGCTTCGAGACCTTGAGAACTTGGTCGCCGAGGCTGTCCAGGTCAATGTGCCTTTCAACAACCCCATCACCGGATTCTGTGCCTTCACTCACAAGGCTGGTATCCACGCCAAGGCCATTCTTGCCAACCCTTCGACTTATGAGATTCTCAACCCTGAGGACTTTGGTCTCACTCGATATATCCATTTCGCTAACCGGTTGACGGGATGGAACGCCATCAAGTCGCGAGTGGATCAGCTCAATTTGGCCATGTCCGACGACCAGGTGAAGGAGGTGACGGCCAAGATCAAGAAGCTGGGAGACGTGCGATCATTGAACATTGAGGATGTCGATTCGATCATCCGGGACTTCCACGCCGAGGTCAACACCCCTGTTCGTTCCGAGGAGCCGGCGGCCAAGAAAGCCAAGACTGATGCTTAAAGCAGGCAGTCAAAAGCGACCAGTCAAGCGCGAGGGACAACAACTTGAGATCTCGTGTGGACAGTAGCATTGATTTATTAACCTGTATCAGGAATACATTTGACAATAGTCACATTGATTCAGACAAAAGTGGCATTAGTAGACCGTAGCCGATTCCCTTGCCGATTCCTTAGCAAGTCGACACCGCTGCAATTGCAATTGTCGCATCTCATACCCTTCGTCTCCAGAAACGAGCTTTACCATGTCTCATACCTCAGCCGTGCCTATCCACTCAGCCCCACAGATGTCACCCACCGCGATTCTTACCAACCCCCTATTAATTCTTTCCCGCTAACAAACAAAGATCGAACCAGCATCGAACCAGCATGACGAAGCAAGAGGCCATTTTCCGTAAGTAAACCGAAGAGGGGCGTCTGGAAAGAACAAAATTGGGTTCCAGCGAGGTCTGGTTGTGTATGTCGCGGATTTCCGTGGCTTTTTGGGTTAGAAATACCTATTTTGTCCCAAGACGACGCCTCCAATTGGATGTTTGGTGGTTATGGCTGTACGCTAATGCCGCAATTTCAATCCAACAGTGGACCAGATTACTAACGTAGGCTCGGCGGAAATGTCGCTCGTCCAACTATATGTTGCGACTGAGATTGGCCGGGATGTGGTGGCGGCTCTGGGTGAGTTGGGAAATGTCCATTTCCGCGATCTCAACTCCAAGGTGAGCTCCTTCCAGCGCAGTTTCGTAAAGGAGATTCGTCGATTAGACAATGTAGAGCGACAGCTCCGGTTCTTCGAGTCCCGCATGGAAGCACTGGGAATTAAGGCGCGGCCCAACGGCGGCGTCATCCCTGGAGCTGCCAAAACATCTGAGATTGACGCGATTGTGGATGAGTCTCAGACCCTGGAGACGAAGATTGCCGAGCTTGTGGCCTCAGAGCAGGACCTTCAGGAACGGGAAATGCGTCAGAAGGAGCTGCGACATGTTCTGAGCTCGTTTGGCCAATTCTTTGCTGAGCAGCAGAGCGGACAACCGCCCAACGGCGGCATTGGAAGCGGAGTAAGCAGCGAGGAGGACGCGCCGTTGCTCGCCGACGACCAGGCGGCGGATGTGCAGAACCAAGCAGACGAAGAGACCGCCGGCCGCGCTAGCACTGCCGCTGCGTCTTTTGTGGCTGGCGTGATTGAATCGAACCGTATGTCGGCCCTGGGCCGTATCCTCTGGCGTGCGTTGAGAGGAAACTTGTACATTAAGCACGCCCAGATCGACGAGCCGGTATATGACCCCAAGTCTAAAACCGAGGTGCGCAAGACGGTGTTTGTAGTGTTCACCCACGGCCATGATTTGCTCACAAAGGTCCGCAAGATCGCCGAGGCCCTCGAGGCGGACCTGTACAAGCCCGACGTGGACCCAGAACTGCGCCGGGAGCAGCTCGAGGACGTCAATCGCCGAATCTCTGATATCGACGAAGTGCTTCAGTCGACGCGAACGACTCTGGCGGCCGAATTGGGGTACGTTTCGTCGAAATACGTTAAATGGAGCATTGTCGTCGCCAAGGAACGGGCAATCCACGAGGCGCTCAACATGTTTATTTACGATCCCGGCCGCAAGAGTCTAATTGCCGAGGGATGGGTTGCCACTGACGAGATTGCCACAGTGCAGGACACTCTGCGACTCATAACGCAGTCTGCCGGAGTCGACGTGCCGTCCATTCTCAATGTGCTCCACACTAATAAGACCCCGCCCACACTTCACCGTACAAACAAGGTGACGGCCGCATTCCAGTCGATTGTCGACGCCTACGCCGTTGCCACATACCGAGAAGTGAACCCGGCTCTGCCCACAGTAGTGACATTCCCATTCATGTTTGCCATTATGTTTGGTGATCTGGGACACGGGTTCATCCTGTTTTTGGCGGCTTTAGTGCTTGTTATCAAGGAGAAGTCGATTGAGCGTACCAAGCGAGATGAGATTTCGGACATGGTCTTTTCCGGCCGATACGTGCTGTTGGCCATGGGAGCGTTTTCCATGTACACTGGGCTCATCTACAATGATATCTTTTCCATGTCAATGACGCTTTTCAAGTCCGGATGGGCCTGGCCGGAGAGCTGGCAAACGGGTGAGACCATTGCGGCACACCAGACTGGCGTGTATCCGATCGGTCTGGACCCTGCATGGCACGGGACTGAAAATAACCTGCTGTTTACAAACTCGTACAAGATGAAGCTGTCGATTCTGATGGGATACCTTCATATGTCGTACTCTTATGGGTTTTCGCTGGTCAACTACCTTTACTTCGACTCGCCAATTGACATTTGGGGCAATTTTGTGCCTGGATTGCTGTTTATGCAGGGCATTTTTGGCTACTTGTCGATCGCAATCGTATACAAGTGGACTGTCGACTGGGTTGGCGTGGACGCTCGACCACCGGGACTTTTGAACACTCTGATTAACATGTTCTTGGCCCCAGGCAAGGTCGAAGAGCAGCTATTCCCTGGACAGGCTGGTCTCCAGCTGCTATTGGTTAGTATCGCATTGATTTGCGTGCCGTGGCTCTTGCTGTTGAAGCCTCTGTATCTGAGACGTAAGATGAAGCAGCATGAGTATGAGACAATTGCGTCTGGAGAAGACGCGCTTGTGGGCCATGAGGATGGCCAGGCAGCTGGAAACGAGCACGAAGAAGACGATGACGAAGAGGGCGGTCACCACGAAGAGTCGTTTGGCGATATCATGATTCACCAGGTCATCCACACCATTGAGTTCTGTCTCAATTGCATCTCGCATACTGCGTCGTACTTGCGACTGTGGGCGCTGTCTCTGGCACATGCTCAGCTGTCGTCGGTGCTGTGGTCTATGACCATCAGCGGTGCCTTCAGCATGACCGGTACCGTTGGAGTGATTGCAATGGTGTTTTTGTTTGGCATGTGGTTTGTACTGACGGTGGTCATCTTGGTGCTGATGGAGGGCACATCTGCTATGCTTCATTCGCTTCGATTGCACTGGGTTGAGGCCATGTCGAAGTTTTTCCAGGGAGAGGGTCGGCCATTCACACCATTTTCGTTTAAGGCCCTGGTCGAGGAGATTAGCCTCTAACTGCGAAAACTCCGCAATTGCAAGCAATCTGTTGGCCAGGAGTCACCAATTTGCAACATACAGTTAATAAATAGACATAATGTATTAGTCGCCAAGCAGCCATAAAAGTTAAGAGGGCTGAGGACGCCCAGCAGGGGGATTGCCCGGCTTGCTGTTCACAATGAGGGCTTGTCGCAACGTTGGTCACGTGCACATCAGCCGTACGCCAATCGGACGAGCATAAGCGGGGTGAAATTTCACTCCTGTCTGACAGCCAGTGACGGGTCGAGCAGTGTCGCCTCTTTCGCTTCATGGAATCGTTTATCAAGGTGTCGCCGCCAGCATCGGCGACTGCATCACGTGCTGCCAGTCCAGAGATTAAGGTAGAGGAACCGTCGGCGAAGTCGCTACCATCGTCGAGCCCTGTCCACGCCGCCGGATCAGTAGGGGTGACCGCGACTCCGGCGGCCACAGCAGCGCCGGTACCAGCTCGGACCAGTGGCGGGGGGCCTTCAGAATCGCCACAGGAGGCTGCTTTGAAGATGATTCAGCGACTGGATGTGATGCCGATGATTATTAAGCTGCTTGACGACGTGGCTACAGGCAAGCTGTCAGCCCGAGAGGCGTACAATGCAGCGGGGCCAATTCGAGTGAAATTGTCGCGAGCAAAGACCAGCTTAGGCGACTTGCCGGATACGGACCAGGGAATTGACGAGCTGAGGTATAAAGCGCGAGAGTTAGAGATGCGTAATGAGCGAAAGCGGCAGCTGATTCGCCAGTTCCAACAGGTAATGGGTGTTACATCGCTAGGAGCTGGAACGGCAGAGAAAGCGGATGGCGAGGATACAGACGGGGAGGCAGGGGTGGAATTGCAGCCGGCACCGGACTACGAGGGGGTGATTGACGCAAATATGAACCCCATTCTGGGGAAGGAGGTCGAAGCAAGAGACGGCGACAAGATGGATACTAGCGCGTGAGAGGCACGCGACGGGCACGTGACGGACGGGTATGAAAAGGGATGAAAAAAGGTGATTGCGCCCACCGCTGCGACACACCTGGCGCCGAATTGCCTGACAGCTCTTGATCCTGGGCGGGGCGAGGGTTCAGCGGCACCAGCGGTGCGTTGGCGGGTAATTGCCTCGGTCCACCAGGCTTCACGCTTACCCTACTCCCACCACCTCCTACATCCTCCTAGTTGCTACTGTGGCACAGTGGCAGTACATCACGCGGCTGTGCCGATCGCCCCCCTCATTTCAATGCACAATGACGTTGCCTGGTACCAGACGACGAGAGCTTCAGGAGAGACGACACTGGAGTACAGCCCACAGAAGGAAGTGAATACCAAGCACCGAACAGACTCAGTTCGTCTGGCTTACGACCGCTTAGTATACTGTCTACTATTCATTTGCACTGCCACAGTACCGTCATCGCTTGCGTCGACACTCCCTCTGTCTCTTTGCCATCCATCGCTTTAAGGTTATTGCAGTGCCCGTATACTGTTTGGCATCTTGCTGCTTAGACTTGGTCGAATATGTCCGTTGAAACGACTCCCGGCCGTGGAGCTGGAGTGCTGCCGTTGCCGGCTCATGTGTCGCTTACTCCGGCGTCCGACCTGGCTGGGGACGGAGTCGAAATCAGCGACTCTGTGTCGCAGGCTGGCGGCGGGTTGAACGCTTCGAGCACTCGAGCATCCGTGGACTCAGAGTCTGACTACCAAGTGTCAAATGGTCCCGCCAGCACTGTGACTGAGACGCTGTCGTCAGTTTCATCACACCCGCTCTCTCGGTCGTCGTCCACAGTGTCCGGGACTTCGGCGCTATCGACCACTGCAACTAAAGACGGCATCGAAGGCAAGCGAGTGCGGCGGTTTCATGACCCTCTGGGATACGCAACATGGTTCAAGTCAAATGCGCCGGGGCCGGGTGAAGAAGGAGACCAATATGGGCAAACCACTCCGTCAGACAACACGCCGTCCGAACGATCCGTAGGCTCGGCAGACGAGCCAGCTCAAGAACAGCCCCCGCCCAACATTCCTTCAGCGCCTCCAGTGACCCTCAATGAGAAGATGCGGTTATTACGGACCGGGTCTGTCAGTGGAGGCAAGGGCCAGGATTCTTGAGACCGTGCACGCATGACACACATGACATCCATGAGATTCTTGACGGGGCGAGACTCCAACATAATCGCGGCCATCACTTATATCGAGTGACGGATCGTTACCCCAGGAATTGCCGATGGTATTGACGTATTCAACTGTCGATTGTAATGCCTATAAGCTATATTTATTGTTGCACAGTACATGGGCGATTGGGCCATTGGCCATTGGGGTATGGGGACATGACGGCGCATTGGGCCAATAGGAAAGCTTTAAGAGAAATTGAGGCCTGGGCGTAGCCCATCTCGCGCAAGTCGCCCTTACCCCTATCTACACTATTGGATTAGGCCGAAGGACTTGAGAAGGTCCGTCCAGTGCAAGTTTCCCGAATCACGTGCATGTCACGCTCCAACCACGTGCTTCCACCCACCTCTTCACGTGCCTCGTCATATATGTAAAAAAATCACTGAAAAAATCAACTCTTCACATCATGTCGGTTCCAAACTTAGGAGACTTCAAAAATCTCCCCGTCGGGTTCCCCGCCGGAACCCCCGCCTCCGAGCCCACAATCTGGCAGACAAACCCGGTGCTGTCCTACGTCAATGACATTTACTCCTCGATCGCATCTCGTCGAGCGGCCCTTAATTTGCCCTCCCCCGGCACCTTCGAGAACATCAATAAGGAAGTGTCCAAGGATGTATTCTTGAACAATTACTTCTTCACCGGGCTCCGGGCTGACCTGTCCAAGTCCTTCTCCATGAACCCCGCTTTCCAGGTGTCGCATTCGTTTGCTCTGGGATCCCCGGTCATGCCCGCATACGGATTTGCTGCTTTCTACGCCACGGACGACGTGCTCATGCAGGGAAACGTAGATAATGACGGGTCGTTGAGTGGTAGATTTCACTACCGATGGGACGGACTTAACGTCTCCAAAGCCAACGTTCAATTTGCCAGTGGCCAGCCGTCGATGGTCCAACTCGAGCACGATGTTAAGGGATCTGATTTCTCCCTTAACTTCAAGGCTCTCAACCCTTCATACCTCGAGGGAGTGTTCACCGGAGTTGCCGTCGGGTCCATTCTGCAGTCGGTCACTTCAGGACTGGCGCTTGGTCTTGAGACGGTGTACTCGGCCCAGGCTGCCCAGTACCCCCCCGAGGCAGCTGTAAACTATGTTGCTCGATACTCTGGAGCCGATTGGGTTGCCTCGGCTCAGCTCCAGGCCCAGGGATCGCTGGTCGCCTCTTTCTGGCGCAAGGTCACTGACAAGGTCGAGGCCGGCATTGAGACCAACTTGTCGGTTGGCCTGTCGCCTCAGCAGCAGCAGATGCTCATGATGGGCGGTGCCCCTGCTGGCGGCCCTACTGTGGATGGAACCACCACCATTGGTGCGAAGTACGAGTTCCGACAGTCAGTGTTCCGTGGCCAGGTGTCGTCTGATGGTAAGGTTGCGTGCCTGGTTGAGCGACGTGTGCTGCCGGTGGTTTCGTTGGTGTTTGGCGGAGAGATTGACCATTTCAAGTCCACTTCGCGAATTGGACTGGGTCTTCAGTTTGAGGCCGGTGGAGAAGATGTTTACGCTGCCGCCGAAGCTGCTCAGGTCCGACAGCCTACCCCGCCGGTATAGATGTATATAAAAGGCGACCAGTGGCGAGACCGGTTGTGAGCGTTGTGAGCGTCATGAGCAATGGCACGAAAATGTATGAATGTATGCCAAGCTAATGCCACTTGAGAAGATATCATCATCACGACTGCTAGATAGGTTGTGAAGAGAGCTTAGTTGGTTTAGCGTTCAGTATTCGGATTCGTTAGTCGTTATATCGTTAGTACTTCTACTCAGGTGAGGGTCTAATTATGCCATCCAATTTATGAGGCGGTATTCTGTTTGGTCGGCACGTTCGCAACCTACGTCTTTCGAGCCCATGGCGATAACCGGGTCCATAGCTTCCATCCAACATAACCGGACACAGTGACGGCCTGTTGATAGAAGTCTGGCTCGAACCGAGGCAACGACACGTACTCCCCAACAGGGCCAGAATCTCCAGCAACGCCAGGGCCTCCAGAAGCAGGCTCGGACTCATCAGATTCTGACGATGAGGCAGGCGAGGCCGCTAGTGTGGTCGGGCTCATGAGCGTTCGGCTCAAGGCGTGATACTGATACAGAGGCAGCCGATCTAGCCGGTCCCTGTCAAGTCTTTCTGGTGCCGGTCGCCGGTTAAACAGCGTCATTCGATCAATCTTGTCGCTAACAAACGTCGACGACGACGACACAAAGTCTCGAGTCAATTGGGACGCCCATGAAGCATACTCCTGTGCGTGTTCAGGAGAGCCAGCATCGCCAACGGTCAAACTGCTGGGGAGATACTGAGAAGACGGGAGGGTAGAAGACGATCCTGACGAGCTCGCCAGCCCCGAAAAGTCGCCTGAAATCTCCAGCCAGTCGTCTTCCATTGGTTTGAATCGCAGGGGGAAAGTCGAGCTCAAAATGTTGTTGCGCGTCGCCAGCGGCACGAGCGGGTGGCTCATGTACGAGGTGGCGGGCCCAATTCCAAACCCGACCCCGCCAGCACCACCATTGCCGTTGCCATTGCCGTCGTCGACCGATGTGGTAGAGGAAACCCCAGATGAGGCCGAAGAAACCGATCCAATCGAGGTGTAGGATGACTTCTCTGATACGGCCACTCCAACAAGTCCAGCGAGTCCTGCAAGATTGTTGGCGAGCCGCCCACTAGGACCATTGCTGGCACTCACAGCAGTAGCACTTGTGGCAGTAGTGCTAGCGGCAGGAACCGCAGTCAGGGGCCCATCAATCACTGTAGTCACATCTAGACTGAGAGACGAATTTGCCGAGTGCGAGGAGCGCGAGGAGGTGGTCTCAATTGTGTTTGTTCGACGGCGGTTCCGGTTGCGTCGCGTGGGACTGCTAAGTGCACTTGCACTGGGGGCCTCAAAGTCCACCTGGACTGACGGCGAAGAAGTGGCGTTAAATGGTGGCCCTAGTTTCTGTCCTGAATCGGTCAATTCCGCGTTGGGATTGACACTCTGGGTGGTGCTGTGGATGGGAGTGGTATCAAAGGTGTCAAGAATTCGGTCTAGAGTGGACGCTGAGGAAGAGTAGTCACCGTTTTCACCATCCTTGCTCTGGCCATTGGGACTGCTAGGGCTAGCCACTAGACTCTCAGGGCTAGTCTCTTGACCGGCAATTGCAGTTTCAATCACCGCTTGATGAATGCTAGTGGGAGAGCCGGAAATGCCCTGTACAGTTTCGTTCCCCAGCTCCTCGTTCTCCTGGTCCTGTTCCTTAGTGCGTCGCCCCTCATCTTCCTTCTTCTCAACCGGGGAGTTTTCTAATGATTCGTCCATCCGATCTTGTAATGGCGACCCCCCTTCAGATCGAAATCCAGGCGAGTTTGGCGAGTCCGGTGTACTGGGGGACGAAGAGCGAAGAGCTGGAGTGGAAGCGGGCTTCGACATGCTTTGCTGGGACTGGTCGGTGCGGGTGCGTAGTTTGTGGAGCCCGCCTTTGCGCAGTGGTGGAGGGGGCGGGCTGTTTGAAGGGCTTGACAGACCAAATGGGCTGCGTTTGAGCTTCCGCGGCACGCGTTCGCCGCGAGCTGACGGCCTAACCGTGTCGCTAGGCACTCGCTTTTGTGATACGGTCGAGACGGTGTTACGGTACTGGCAGGAGTCCTGGAACACGAGCTCCAGCATTGCCGGAGACCCCGCCATCTCGGTCCCGTTGGTACCCTCAGAGCCATTGGCGGTGTCGGCGCGTTGGGATGTCGCCACCTGGCCCGCAGCAGTCTCGCTGACAGGCTCGTTCATTAATACGCGGTAGTACCGTCCCGGGATGGGCTGCGGAAGCACAAACTCGTACGCGGACGTCCTCCACATGCGCGACTTGGGTAAAATGGGGTGCACAAACGACCCGCACCGGATGAATGCCGCCTTCTCGCGCCCAAGCATTTTATACACAATCAGCGTTCCTGAAGCAACCAACGTCTGGTTGAAGCGTGATTCGGGGGGCGGCGGCGCGTCATGCCGGTGATGTGATGGAGCCACAAACTGGAAGAGCTTGGTATCATGGCCGGAGAACAGGACAACTGTGTTAATTTCATCTTCTTCGACGGGTCCTCGAGCCTCAGACGGGGTTCGCGACGTCCTTCTTACCCCGCGATCCGGGGGATCAGGGCCTGCTTCTGGTTTGGCTAGCGACATTGTGCCAACGCACCGGAAGGGTACGAGATGGAATCAGACGTGGGCCGCAAATCTGTCTCTCAGACTTCGTCTTGTCGTCGCTACGGTGCCGTCACCCTACTGTCAGTGCTATCGCGGCGCGTGGATATGACTGAGCGCTCAACTGCGCTGGAACTATGCTGCTGTGCTGCGTGCCGAATAACGGGATCCGATGTTGTCGTTCTGGGACTAAATTTTGCCTGATCGAGTCGCGTGGATCCAGGGGTCAGGATCGTGACTAAGCTTCGGCCAAAGACGAGGGGAGCAATGCCACGACTATGACCGAACAGCGACCAAGTCCAAGTTCAGTACTCAATCAGCCAGTGCGGAGACTCCAAAGCTTAAGCCTGCTCGCACTAATAACCGTGGTCTCAGCTAACTGCTGTCTCAGCGCCAGTTTGTCTCGTGCCCTACAGGCTTCGGTCTCAGGGGCAAATTAATGGGTGCTGCGGTAGTCGGCAAAGGGCGAGAGCCAGCCAAAAGGACAGGCCAATAAGGCGTAGACGGGCGAAACCGAAACCGAAAATGCTGGAATTGATAGCAGAGGTGTCGACAGACTAAACCCACGACGTAAATCCACTCTCCCAGCGCTGGGGGATCTTTTAGAGTCGCTTTAGAGTCGTTTTCACTGCGTTATTGGGGCCCCCACAGGATGTTCACAGGCAGTCGGGTGGCCGATCAGGTAATCAGGTGTGCAGCTAACTGTCAAATCTGCGGCAAACGCAAAGAGCCGTCAAAACGCAAAAAAAATCGCGGCCAAACTGTGCACTAATCAGCAACAGGTCAACCTAACATCCAAGGTTGTTATTATACCCTAAATCAGTGAGAATGCCTGCCACAGCACTCTCCTCGTGATGCCGCCCATGGCGCGCGTGAATCTGAAACCGCCTGGATCCGATGCGGGTTAGGGTTGCCAGCCACTCTCCTGCATTCGGCCCGATGCCGATTCAGGCGCAAATTGGTCCCAAACGGTCAACCGCAAACTTTAATTAGTGCGCGAAGGGTGGAGTAGTAGGTTACGGGAGAGAGTGGAGTAGTAGGTGGCATAAGGCAGGACTGCGGTTGCAGAGGTGGTGTAGGTCACCTACCTGCGCTATTTGCTACCCCGGATCCGATAATCCAGTGGATTTTTCACTTAGCAGCGAGATTGCCTGTGAGAGTAGCGACTTGACCACTGAGCCGATATGAGAATTGCAATTGCCCGTGCTGGACGGTCAAATGCGCTGCGAGCGGCCCGCTCGTCTACTAGTATACCTGCGCGGCTCTTGGCGCGACCGTACTCAGATGATAAAATCACTCGGGTGAATATCGACGACGAAGCTTCGCAGAGCTCGGTCGACGGATTTTTCAACTACACTTGGGGAAAGTGGCTAGTTAATGATGCCGCCGAAAAGGCCAAGCGACAGACTAAATTCTCGCTAAAGGGCCTGGTGGAAGTGCTCAACCAGAATGTGCCCAAAACTGGCGACGCCCCGGCGTCGGCTCAGCTCGAAGTTAATTCAATTACTGTTCTGTACGAGGGCCAGAGCAACAAGTTGTACCAAATCAACCTGGTGGACGGCCGGACTTATATCCTTCGAATCCCGTACCAGCTGGGTCCAGCGGACTTTCGCCGCCACCGAATGAACTCTGAAGTTGCGACAATGGACTTTTTGAGAAAGAAGCACGACCTCAAGATCCCGACTGTGCTTGGGTGGAGCCCCAGCCAGAACAACCCTTTGGGGTCGGAGTACATGCTGCTGGAGTTCATCGACGGCCACATGCTCATGAAATCGTGGCAGCCCGGGTCAGAGTCAATTGAGGAAAAGGCGAGTGTGATCAAGCCGATTGCCGACTTTTTCACCTCAATCTCCTCCACAAAGTTCAACCGATTCGGGTCTCTGTACTTCACTGAGGACGTTGATCCCAAATACCAGTCGGATCTGGCATATGACGGCGAGTCCGACACCACGTTGGCAGATCGATGGCGGATCGGGCCCACCACTGAGACGGCATTTTGGAGAACACCGGCTTCGGGCACCAAGAAGAGTGACCTCAGCAGCCTGCGAGGGCCGTTCAACTCTGTTGGCGAGTATCTAGCGGCCACTGCCGCTGCCCAGCTGGCATGCTTAGGGTCTGATTCAGACCCCGCTGCCGAGACATTCAAGCAGTACGCGAAGTTGGCCCCCGAGCTGTTTGACGCTGACAAGGAGTCTTTGAAGCCCGAGATCTTGGCTCCCAGACTCAATGTCCCCGACCTGTCCCCTGTCAATGTCCTGGTATCAGGCAGTGACAATTACCTTGTGGACCTCGAGTCGACGGCGATTCGGCCATTCCTGCTTCATGGCGCGCCGGAATTCGTCGAGCACCGAGGCCTCAAGGTGTTCTCGCTTGAAGAAGTACCGGAATTCGAAAAGATGCCCGCCGAGCAGCAGAATGTAATTCGACACATGATGGCTCAGACTCAAAATATGTTTGCATTTGACTACCTGCTACGTCAACAGCTTACCGACGAGATGTTTACTGCCTTCTTGCCATCAATCAAGAGACGACAACAACTAGTGGGCACTGCCCTCAAGACAAATGCTTACAAGCACCAGGATCTGGCCCACGACATTGCAATTCTGTCTCAGGAATGGTCGTTCCTGGTCCCAGATCGAGAGTTCCCCATCAAGTTTACCGAACAGGACCTCGAAGAGATTGCAAAGAAGACCGAGGAGTGGAACAAGACTGTGCTTTCAAACCCATTCCTAGAGACCGATGGCTGGGTTCCAATTGACACCTTTGAAGCGCTGGAGAAGGAAGGACGACTTAAGAAGGAAGGAGACGACTATGTATGGGCCAATTAGCAATTAGCAATTAGCCAATGAGCCAATTAGACAATTAGCAGAGCTAGGGCCGAAGAAGAGCCCAAGTATAGTTGATTTGGGCGACAGCCTGACACAGCAATGGCCTCAGTAGGTATGAGTACAGTGAAATTTTCAATGTTACTAGCCACAATGAGCCACGATGAGCTACGACGCTACTGGCCACAATTTTCTGGCCCCTGTGCCGATAAACTTGGCAACTCTTGGCACTATTTCTAATCATTCCGCAGTTTCGATTACCAATTTGCGTCGATGGCACGGCATTTTCTCTTGGAACCGCGAAAAATCCATCTTATCGGAAGAGAGCCATCCGGCGGAACTGACGACTACCATCATAACTAGGTTGAGTAGGACGGCAGAAATGGACCAATTCTGAGTTTATGTGAAGCTTCTTGCACCGTTGCACCGCCTTTCAGGGCGTTCTCTTGTATGCTTGCTGTACTCGATAGTTGTAATGAAGGCCTTCTGATTATGGATGAACAGGCGCTCCCTGTCTCTCCTTACTTTGTTTGGTGGGGATTGCGGTTGCGGCCCATGGGCAATTACTAATGGCGATTGCGTATAAAAGGAGGGTATCCGCCGGGATAGGTATAGCTGGTTAGAACTGTAGCTGGGTATTGAGCTGTTGTGAACTATCCATTTCCCGACTATGACTGCTACACTGCTTGTGACTGGTGCTACCGGCTTTATTGCGGGCACCATCCTGCCTGTGACCTTGGCGACGCTCAAGAATGAAGGAATTGAGGTTTCGGCAAGAGTGCTAGTGAGATCGCAGGAGAAGCACGATAAGGTGCTGAAATGGGCTAAGGCTCATGGGTATGGCAACGTCGTTCCGGTGATTGGCGACCTCAATAACGAGGAGTTCCTTGTTCACGAAGTCGCTACCGCCGACTATGTGATCGATTCGGCCGATGCCGACAACCTCGCTTCGGCAAAGTCGCTGCTCAAGGGAGTCGAGAAGGCTATCGGTAACGGCAAGCGACCACTCGTTCTCCACACTTCTGGTACAAACGTGCTTGCAGACAACGCTCATGGGTACTTCAAGGACCATCCCAAGGTAGACGATGCGCACCCGGAGACCATTGACGCGCTCCCAGAGACCAACCCTCATCGAGATGTGGACGTGCTGTTGATCAATCACTACCGGGCAAACAAGGACAAGTATGACCAGGTCATTGTGATCCCCCCCACGATTTGGGGAATTGGCCTGGGACCTGACCGCATCCTGTCGTCGCAGCTGCCTTCTTCAACCCGGGTCGCTCTCAAGCACAACCAGGCATACGGACTTGGCGACAGCACCAACACCTGGACCCATATCAATGTTATTGATCTGGCTGATTTGTATGCGCTGCTGCTGGTCAAGAGCATTCGGGAGCCGGGCAAGCACGGAGGGTTCTACTTTGCCGAGAACGGTAACTTCCAGTACAAGGAGGTTTTCCAGGCCATCCAGGATGCTTTGTACGACGCTGGATACACTAGCGAGAAGAAATTTAAGACCGTTCAGGTCGAAAAGGGTACTTATGCTAAGGCATTTGATGCTGAATTCTACAAGGAGTTGCTGGGTAACAATAGTGTGGCTCGAGCGATTCGAGGACGAGAGCTGGGCTGGGAGCCAAAGCGATCGTCCAAGGAGCAGTTTTTGACACACGCCTATGACCAAGTGCAATTGATTGCGCGGGGTTTGAACTAGGCGTCTATGGACGGCGGACGTAGCGGGGCCTACAGTAGCGAAGCTCCAGACGTAGGGCAATGTAATAGTGTAGTAGCATAAATTTGACTGACACGTGAATAACACTCCAGCAAGAAATATAGTGACCCGACCCAATTCTCATTTCATGCCTCCCGCGACTGACATATTGACAATTAACAGATCTTGAATCGTCGTCGCTCGCGAATGTGGCGGTGCAGCACTTCCTCCACAACCTGTGGCTCAGCTGTGGCTGGGTGAAATTTAGCCGCACCACGCCCGCAACCAATCCTAAGTGGCTGTGCCGGCGCTTGACGACCCGCCAAATCACCCATTTAACCCCAGTAACGACCCATCACGACTCAGCACCGCGACCCGCCATTATCTGTTGACCCCGTCCGAAGTCGTTTGAGATCCACAAATGCCTGGTCCTCCTCCACCCCCGCCGCCTCCCCCGCCGCCAGCAGCTTTCGGCAGCTTGTCGTCTAAAAAGGACACTGGATTCACCCCTCCAGCTGCCGGCGGTGGTCGAGATGCTCTACTAGGCGACATTCAGAAGGGAATGAAACTAAAGAAGGCAGAAACAAATGACAGATCTGCGCCTCAGGTTGGTGGAAGAATTGTAGACGGAAGTGGCCCCAAGCGGTCGGCGCCAGCGGTTCCAGGATCACGACCAGGTGGTGCGGCCCCGCCAGTGCCAGGAGCACCGCCGTCAGCACCACCAACAGTTCCGGCTGGCGGGGCTCCTGAGGCCCCCGAAGGGCCGGCAGCAATGCTAGGAGGATTGTTTGCAGGCGGAATGCCGAAACTCCGTCATCGTGGAGGCACAATTAACACTGGAGCTCAAGGCGAAGCAGCCCCTCCAGCAGCGCCGCCAGCACCACCCCCAAGCGCGCCTCCAAATGGTCCCCCTAGCGTACCGTCGACTCGCCCTTCAGTACCGTCAACAAGGCCGCCGGGGAGAATATCATCTGCGCCTCCAAAGCCACCGCCAATTCCAGGAACTGCGTCGCCGGTTCCAGGGAACGCACCTCCAGTGCCAGGCAATGCGGCCCCCGTGCCCAGGGCGCCACCAATTCCTGGCTCTCGCCCTCTGCGAGCCCCAACCAATGCCCCAGCGCCCCCACCTCCAGCACCACCATCGGCTGCACCAAGTGCACCGAGCAGGGCCCCTCCAATACCCGGAAAGGCTCCTCCCGTGCCGTCAGCACCGTCTCCATCCGCGCCGGCTATTCCCCGGGGACACCGCGCTACCTCATCTTCGGCATCGGCCGCGTCAAACTCGTCGGATGGGCCTGCTCAATTCGCAATTCCTAACCTTCGACACGTTTCGTCGCCAACTCCTACATCTGCATCTGCCTCTCCACCTCCGCCACCACCAGCGCCGCCGGCACCACCGCCAGCGGGGAGAGCTCCAGCACCACCACCAGCACCTGCACCACCAGCGTCGCTAGCTCCGCCCGCCCCCCCTGCACCACCAGTCCCATCGTCTTCCAGTTCGGCGCCGCCACCCCCTCCTCCCGCTCCGCCAGCCATCCCTGCCCCCAAATCATCATCTCCTGCCGCAGCAGCACCAGCACCCCCAGCGCCGCCTGGACCTCCTGCTTCAGCGCCTCGATCTCCAGCTCCTCCGCCTCCACCACCACCGGGCCAGAGTTCAGTCCCCCGAAGCCCGGCACCACCCCCACCTCCTACTTCAGCTCCAGCGCCCTCCGGGGCTGCACCCTCTCCCCCGCCACCACCGCCAGTGACTTCACGAAACGGCCGGCGAGCAGCGTCGGGATCAAAAATCTCTGCAATTGACGCATCTGCATACACAATTGCACCCACAGTTAACGGCGGAGGTGCTGAGGGCGGCAGTGCAGGCAAATCATCGTCTAAGCTGGTAATTGAAGACTCTCGGTTCCGGTTCAAGAGTCAAAAGGATATTCCGCGACCCCGCAAATTTGAAGGAAATCAAAAGCTGTATCCTAGTGGCCGAGGATCGTCGGTACCGTTCAATTTCAGTAGTTTAGACTAACTATTTACATCTAATGCTATGCTAGACATTGCAGCAGCACAGGGTAGAGACATGAGTGGAGGGCAGCGGTTATATGGAAGCTCAAGAACGAGTGCTTTGATTTGCGTGAACAAGTGATTTGCACCAGTCACATCAGTCGCAGCGCCCATCTTTCCACCCATCCTTCCACCGTTCTCGCCATTGCTTACAATCAAACACCGGCTTATTAAGCTTGACATTGACCTGGTTATGCGCTTCACAGAGCCAATTGCTTAGCTCTTCTCGGCCTCCGACTCGAGGCTCGTTCGTAGGACTGGCCATCCACTTTCGCAAATCCTGGGCACAAAACCAGCAGGGATATACTCTAGAAAACGTAGATAGAAACGTCTTCATTTCTACTTGCTGTGTAGCATTGGCAGTGGTAGGGTAATTGGCAGCCATTGTATGTAGAAAAGTCCAAGTTGACCTGCCCAATTGCATGACATCCGGAGGGCAGTCAGTTGGCTCACTCGAGTCCAATACGGCCGCGGCAGCACCTCCTGCCAACGCCCCAGTTGCCGCTGGTGCCGCTGGGGCAGATCCGGTCGCTTTGCCACTCTTTTGGAACATTGCAGCGCTCTTGAAGTCCAGAAGCGAGTTGCAAGACCGACAAGGCTTACCGTCCTTATCAAGGATGACTTTCTTGCCGTTGATATAGGTCACGGTTCCTTCTAATGATTCGCCCGCCATTATATAGACAGAGAGTGGCCTGATACTTGAAGATTAGATCGATTTGATCTGAAATTTCAGTCACCTGACACGCCCGAACGACATCCATTCCCACAACCAGTGAACCACTGAAACAGACAATCACGATTACTTGATTCATCACAATTCCATCTTGGCTATAGTACACCAGTCTCGGCTCAACTCTGCGCTACGCGATAGAGCCATCAATCGCTAGTAAGGTCGAGGGCCCTATTTTTCGCTTGCAATCACCTGCAATTGTTACAATTATTCCTAGATATAGACATCTATATATATATCTTCTTTATCAAGTTAAAGAACTCCTCGGGTGGACTCTAACCCTTATCAACCCTAACCCGAACCAGCTCAAAGAGTTACGGGACATTGCGGTGATTGGATCCTGGCATTTGCTATACATGTCGCACCCTCGCACTATCTGACCCTATGGATCGCTTGTCCACGTCCTGTACACCCGCTCATCGGCGTCCGATTCCGCGGACTTCGCTCGATCTCACGTAACGCCTTAATAAGCCCTGGGCAGCCTTTGACTGCCGGTGATAACCCTAACCCACAGCGGCGGAGCGAATTACACGTGCCGTGAACTCGCTCAATTCGACTGGGGCCATTGCCATGGTGCGCGTATCAGCACATCTTCAGTAGGCGCGCAACCGGCCATAGTCAATTGGTCACTTTTCCCCTTTCCTCACTGCCCTACTGCTCTGCCTTACAGCTCTGTCCCCTCTGACGCTCCTCTCCGTCCTGTTACGTGATTTGTCGGTTTGTGTTGCTCATCTAGCCGTACGAAGCCCCCGCCTTTGACTGGCCAGCGGCGGAATCAGGCTGGCCGAACGAACTCGAACTACAAGTCAAAACAAGCCAATTCTCTGCAAACGGCCTGGAGTCCACCATAAGGACAGCCTGCCGCCCTGCCTTTCAATCTCAGCTCATCGATTCCAGTATTCCCAGCGTAATTGTGCCTTCACCAGCTGGGTCTAGACCTGCATCTCCGCAAATTACTAAGCGCTGACAGGCCAAGCCAAGGGGTATAAAACCACGGACGAGTTGCTGTTTAGAAGAACAACAAGCAAAAATGGTTAAGGCTGGTAAGTAGGAAGGATTGAGAATGGGGAGGTAGTGAAGACCTGTGGTAGGGGATTGAGTGTAAAGTGCGATATTGAAGCGATATTGAATGGCAGTGGTGCCATTAGTATCACATGAGCCTTCAGTGCCATTCGCCTTGCTGGGAACCAGTGGCGCCGCCGGTTACATCCCGAGTAGTGACTGATGCTAGCGGCTCTCCAGGCGCAAGTGCTGTCACTACCTTTGCAGGCCCTTTAGCGTCCTCTCGCTTACCGCTTCCGTACTAACTAGTCGCTGTCCTTCGTGGTGATTCTAAAGTTTCCGGTATCGTGACCTTCGAGCAGAAGTCCGAGTCCGACTACACTTCCATCTCTTGGGAGATCTCGGGTCAGGACCCCAATGCCCTTCGTGGATTCCACGTTCACGAATTTGGTGACAACACCAACGGTTGCACCTCGGCTGGCCCTCACTTCAACCCATTCAAGAAGGACCACGGTGCCCCTGAGGACGACGTTCGACACGTCGGTGACCTCGGAAACATCACCACTGATGCCCACGGGGTAGCCAAGGGCGAGAAGAAGGACCTTCTCATCAAGCTCTTTGGTGAGAACTCCATCGTTGGCCGAACTGTCGTTGTCCACGGTGGTACCGATGACCTTGGAAAGGGCGGTCACCCCGACTCCCTCAAGACCGGAAACGCCGGTACCCGACCTGCTTGTGGTGTCATTGGTATTGCTACTGCTTGACCACAATCGGGCCCCAATAAGTCCGCTCTGTAGGAATACTTCAGGTTTTATATTGATAAAGTACCATCAAGGTTAAAAGTGCTCATGAGCAAATAGTGAGGTTCACGTGAGCGATCATAGCAATGGATGGCAAGGCAGTGTGTGTGGGGGAATCAGGCTCGTTGCAGTGCACAGTACACGCCGAAGCAGTGGACACGGTAGGGCTTCTCCTTTAACGCTATCATTTTGCTCCTGACTTTCTCGCTCGCTCACTCCATACTCGGCTGCTCTTGATGTCTTACCTCCAGAGACGGCTACGACAGTGGCAGTGAAGTGGCAGTGAAGTGGCGGACAGTGGCAGTGACTTCAACATGAACTCTCACTCGCGGTGCGTCGCTGGTCTGGGCTGGATATTTATTCAACTGAGGCTGCCGCAGCTATTTTGGTTAGTGTTTATTATCATTATTTGGTAGTCAATCACTCTGTTTTGTCTTTTTAACTTCATGGAATCCGCTATTAGCGATTCGGATCACTTTAGTTGCGGGCTCCCTAGCGCTCACCTACGCTTGGCATGATAGTAGCCTGCAGCATCCTTCACATGCTTTCGCTTCTCCCGCTTGTGCTCGTTCTTTCGTAGCTTCTTTCTAGCGTATACCTGAGGGTCGGCAATTGCCTGTCGTGCTCGCTTTGCCTTACGCTCAATTCGTCGCTGTGCAATTGCCTCTCGCACGTTGGAGTAAATTTGCAGATAGTCAGTAGTCCCCATCTTGGTCTCTACCAACTTCAACGACTCAATACTGAGATCTTTGAGATTCTTGGTCTTCTCATTGTCATCATCAGTGGTAGACACTGGGACTAGGGCCATGACAATATCGAATCCAAGGTCAGCCAACCGAGGTTTCGATACAATTGAGCTCACCAGTGCTAGGAATTGAATAGCTGCCTTCTTAGACTCCACCATTTCGTCAGACCGCTTTTCGTTTCGAATGATTGACCCGACTTTGCGCACTAGCCAGTTCACAGCCAATTCGGGCCCGCCCGCCACCTCTTCAGCTGGCCGGTCTGCCTGCTGTTCGGTTGCGTCTTCGTCTTGCTCTTGGCCCTCGGCTTTTGGATCCTTCCACAGTGTGCTGGCATCCTCCCATTGGCGAGCAATAAATACCAAATTCTTGATGGCTTGCGTCGCTAGCTCCGCGCTGACACTGGCGGCACCCAATTGACGCAAATACTTGAATGCGGTAGTTTGAAGGTTCTCCGGGTCGACCAATTCCACAGCAGCACCACCAACCGAGGCACCATACGAGTACAGCCTACCCATCTGTCTGCTCGCTACGAGGCGGATCCAGGAATGGGGGTACAACAAGGTGGCTTCCACCAACTTCCAAATGGACCCGTCAACAAACACCCTGTCTTTGAGCGACTGTGTGAGCTTGTCCAGCGTGTTTAGTGCCACGTAAACGAGCTCCCAATCAACAACGTCCTGGGTTTGGCGACTATCAAACTTTGCCTTCTCCAACACAGAAGCAATTTTGGCCTCACTAGCAGACACAATTGACTTGTTGGCAACCTCTGGCAGCTCAGTGACATAGATTCCAGCAACTTGGAGCCCTCCCCGTACAAGCACATCGTCATCGCTCTGGATCCACGTCAGGATCAAGCCCTCCATTTCATCCAGTTTTCCTGCTCCCCTGCCCTGCTGAGGGCGGTTCATTCGCATGAGCTCACCCAGCACCACAGTCGCGTGCTCTCGACAGTCCTTAGAAGAGTCGTTAATCAGCATAAGAACGAGGGCGGCAAAAAAGGTGCTAGTAATCAAGTTGATGTTCTCATTGTCGACCTTAGTCACCAGTAAATGAATCATTTCCAGTGCAGAGAGTCGGCCGTTTGGCGCGGGGTACTCCAGATTGCCCACCAAAAACTTGAGCTGCTTGTTGAGACGCCCCTTGCCCTGAGGATACTCAGTGAGGAATTGGTAGTAGGCACTGCGGCAGGTGTCACGGGTGACACGAGACTGGTTGGTAATCATGACTTGGGACACTCTGTCCATGACATCGTAGACCTCTGGAATGACGATTTTCCGGGACAGAAGCGCCTTGATGAAGGTGAAGGTGATGCCCTGGCGGTCAGGCTCCTCGAGATCAGGCTTGATTCGACTCAAAATGTATGCAATAGAACTGTCCTTAAGCGAGAACTCGTCCTTTTGGCGAATCAGAACTGCCAAAAATCGCAACGACGCCTGGCAGAGTTCAGAATTGGTCGAGGGCGACGACTTGACAAGCTCCAGAGCTTGTAAACCGTACCGCTTGAGGCTATCGCCAAAATCAGGAATCGGGAGTCTCACAACCAAGGTAAGAAGTCGTAGAGAAGCAATTTGAACGCCTTCGAAATTGCCATTGAGACTCTCCTGGATCATAGGTAAAAATCCAACCACGTTTTCAGCAGTCAGCAGGTGTTCATGGCGCCCAAATACTACCCGAAGCGCCTCAAGGACAAACTTGACAATCAAGTGGAGATTCTGCACGTACACGACAGTTGCACCGGATGTTCGCTCCCAGTCACGCGAGTCTAATTGAACCAAGTACTGAGACTCGACCTCTCTCTTGTGGTCGTCTACGCGGTTGACCGACTTGAGATCAATCTGGCGCTGGGCTTCTTTGTCTCGCGACGCCTTTACTGACTCGAACAGCTCGTAGCACAGCACTAACACTGCCCTGGTATCAGATTGCGGATTATGGTGCAGCCCCTGGGCAATTCGCTTGAATAGTTCTTCTACCTTCCGCTCGATCTGAAGCGTCAGCTTCTCGTACAGCAGTACTGCCTTGACAGGATCAATCAGGTTGGAAAATGTTGCCAATGTAATGTTCATGGCCAAGATATATCCCGAGTCAAACGACTTGTGCTGTTTGACTTCCTTCATTTTGCTAATGTACTCCTCAGCATCTTTTTCAGTACCCGTTACTCCGAACGTGTCTTCCATGATGATATCTCCAACCAGCTTCGAGGACTCGTCGAGGTCTCCAGGTCCCACAATGTCCTTCATTTCAGTTAGCAGCGAGTGCACCGAGTATCCAAGGACGTGGAGCTGCGCGCCTCGTCTGAGAGCACCCCGCATCTCGCGAATAATGAAAACGAGGTACTTGGGCCCCAGAATCCTGCCAATTTGTCCCAGAGACTTGCGGATCTGATCTCGCAGAGTCTGCGATTTGGTCCGCAAGATTTGGCAGTACTTGGTCAAAACTCCGGGCAGTTTGACCGTCAGCAGCTCTTCAGGAAGCAGATTGAGAAACTTGATCACGGGAATCACTAAAGGAATTCGAATAGTCAGTTCGTCATCGTCTTTTTTCGATAGCGTCGCCTGCATAGTGGGCACAATATCGTCAGTAATAAATGCTGACAGTCGGGGCGTCGACGGAAGCGAGAACGACAGCCCAGAACCGGCCCCACCGGTTCTTTTCTCATCTGCAACACTGTCTTCGCCATCAATTTCCATACTCTCGCCTCCATTTTGTACCACCTCGTTCGAGTCACCCTGGTCACCCTGCTCGCCTCGCTTCTCCTTCGTAGCAACCGACAACGCGTCGGCTACAGACTCTATCAGCCGAATCAAGACCTTCATCTTGTCCGGCCGGCTCCCCAGGTAGGACACGTACCGCTTCGTAATTGCCCTATACTGGTTGTAAGTCACATTTGTGGCCAGGACGCCAATTGTCGTTATTGCCTCATTGGCTAGATTGTGGCTCTCGCCCTCGGCAACCACGTAATGCTCCACGATTGGCAGTAGGTAGTGAGCGATTGAACTCTCACTGAGCTGAGGAGCTACTTTGGCGAGCCGGCGAATCGCGCGCTGGCGACGGTGCTCCTGCACGTGGACAATATTGTAAAAGAAGTTTGCCTCTTCGTCGCCATCAAACAACAGTACTCGCATGTCGTCGAATCCATGGTACTGAGGGTTCTCTACCAGGTGCCCAAGCACACCAATGAACTCTGGGCGGTACAGGTCGACGGTGTCTCTGAGATTGAGCTTCAGGTAGGGCAACAAGACATCTTCCAAGAGCTCCGTAAGCTTCTGAGATTCGTCTGAGTCGGCATCTGCCACTGCAATTGCATCCACGAACCGCCGAAGCGCATAAGACGCATTGTTTCGGAGCGCCAGTTCCTCAGGGTCCTTAATAAAGAAGAGCATATTGTAGAGAATTGGTAGCCATTCGGTAGGTGTGAATTCGGCGTACAGACCCTCATTAATCTGAGAGAATGCCGCAAGTCGGCGGTCAAAATCAGGCAGATCTAAGCGCCTCTTTGAATACGAATTGAGCTCCACCAGCAATCCTCCAACTCGGCTTAGTGGTTCGACACGATCTCCAAATGCCTGGTACAGGTCGGCCAAGGATGACCTCACATTGCGGTCTGAAAACTGTCTGAACAACCGCGCGATTCGCGTGTACACCTGCAAAACCTCTTCCTCGGACGCCCGGTCGTCAACTACTAGTGATGCCAGCGCCTGCAGTACCTTGACCTTTACTGGCAGTCTCACCTGGTTGTTTGACTTTTCCAGAGCGGCCAGAGCCACCTCAATGAGATCCTTTCGTACCGATTCTTCCACATTGAACTTGTCCAGGAGGATCAGTAGAATGGTTGACTGCTTCTCCAGCACCTCCGCAGCCGAATTCTCCCGACTGAAGAGTACAGGCAACCTGCTGAGTACAATCTGGGCGGCAATCAGCGCAGGACCATCGTTCTTTGAGGAAATAAGGTGGTCCATGGCCTCCAGTACTGACAAAATCACCGAATCCTTAACATTCTCGTACTCCAGAGTCACAAACACCGCTGTAGTCACTGAATCGCGAGAGAACCAGTCAAACACGGGTCGCGACGACACCGTCACCAGCAGCTTCATCAGCGAAGATGGCTGCGCGACATTGTCGGCAGCAAAAGTGTCCATACGCGGGCTGATAACGTGGGTGTAGATGGTGTCGACATACGGAGACCAATCGAACTTTGAGAGCACCTGGACCAGCAGATCAAGACATTTCAATCCTGAACTTCGAATGGAGCGGGCCGATTTGGCCACAAAGTCCGCCGATTCACTGGTTGATCCGTCTAATGCCTGCACTGATTCCACATACTGCTGGCTGTGGACCATTGCAAACACAAGCGCTTCAATTATGATATCTGCGCCCACCACAACTTGGCCCCGAAGGTTTGTGATTATATTTTCAACCATTGACATGAAACCAAGCTCTCTGCGGATCATCACAGGATCCGAAGACATGATGAAATCAGGGTTCACCGCTAGCCGGGGCGCATCCTCAGTTTCCATTTCGTCGTGAACTTCGTCTCGCTCTTGTAGGAATCCCTCGGCTTCGAGTCGCTGGGTGGTCAGAGAAATGAACAGTCGCACATATTCGCTCTCGACATTGTTGAGAGCCTGAATGACTGCAAAACGCCGATTATGCTTCACTCCAGCATTGTTTCTGGCAATCTGGGACCGCCCAAATAGGATTCGAATTACCAATGGCAGCACAACTCCTCTGTCTTCATCGTGTAGCGATTTCTCGTCTTCTCCAGTAGGCTGGACAAAGGTAGTAAGCTCGTCCTTGAACTGAGTCTCGTTGAGCAGGTTATTCAAATTGTCAGCGTACTTTCTCACCACCGCATTCTTCACAGCAAGGATACCATTAAGCGCGAATTGCTGAATCTTCAAATCATTACTGCCCAAATGGTACAGGTATCGGTCGTAGACCTCGGCGAACTTGAAAATTGATTTGGGGTTGGGAAGCAGAGAGAACACTTCCAGCAAAGCAGTTCGCTCTAATTGAGACCACAGTGCGGAGCTAGCATTTGATTCATTTCCCCTGGGTTGTGTCTCGGAGTCTTCGATCTCTTCCTCTTCACCGGGATACTGGTCACCCCCGTCCAGGAGCAGGTATGGGACTAAATGTCGGCTGAACCTCTCCGCTGTAGACGGAATCTTCTTTAGCAAGTCCAACGCTCGAAGTCGAAGCATGGAAGCTGTCACTGACTGGTCTCCGTCTTGCAACAAATTCACTGCCAGCTCCGACATGGCATCGCCAGCATTCTCCTCTCGATCAATGGTCGCCACAGTCAAGTCGTAGATCGCATTCAAGTTTGTGCATTTGACAGAAATTGCCTTCTCAAACTCTGCTTGCGGCTGCTTCAATTCAACTGCAGAGAAAGCCCGGTTGAGCCAATTAACCTCGCCGGTGCCGTCTACCCACTGCTTGACTAGATCCCACACAATTAGCTCACTCTTGGAGTTCACCTTCACGAGAGCTTCGGTCGCTCCTTCCCAAACTGGCTTGAACCGAACCGTAAGCAGCCCAAACAGGTATTTCGGTACTACCAAGTCGTCAATTGGGTCTGACCCAGTGACGGTATACTTGACTCCGAGATTGCGAATGTGCATAGACAGGTTTCGAGCATTAGACAAATCCAGGGGAACCTGTTCAATGAGAATGCAGTGGTTGACGAGTTCTAGTCGGGACGGGTCTTGGAGCAGCTTGAGGCAGTTCAGGGTCTCAGTTCGAATTGAAGGGTTGGCCGATACGAGACCGTCAGAGATGGTAGTAGCAACATCTGCTGTATCGAAAGTAACAGCAGTCGCTCGCTTTTCGCTCAAAGCGGTGAGAAGTCGCGTCAATTGCTGTAGAAATACCGGGGATGTTTGCAGTCGAGAGACGCTTCCCACTACCATTTGTACCAAATTGTGGCTGGCCTTCGACTCAATAGCGCGGTCTGACAGTAGCGACAGGTAGTATCCAACAATAGACGCAATCATCTTCATATCAGCCACCTTTTTGGCCGCCACTGCGCTCTCTGCAAGTCCAATCAATTGCTTTTCCGCCTCTTTTGATGCTGCACCGGCGTACAAGCCCAGCACTCTCACAGTTCTCCATAATCTCAAGCACTGCTCAGGGCTGCTTAAGTCCCACTTCGTTGTCGCCAGTCGCTCCCAGAGCGATGTAATGAGAGGAGTCTGACTCAAATTCAGCGGCGCGGTAAACTCAATTCCTTCCTTAGTAACCGCGCCTTCTTCATTGACCTCCAATAGAAAGTATAATGCAGAATTTAGCGATTTCTCGTCCTCTGCAGGCTTGAATGTGCGGAAAAACTTGTCAAGGTACGACCGCACAAAGTCTTTAAACGCCTGCTTTGCGACCTTGAGTAACAGAAGCGCAAAAGGCAAGAAGTCTCGGGTGTACATGTGATCCAGCAACTGCTTGTGATGGATTGTTGCAGACTCGAAGTCTGAGTTCTGCAGAATTGCGGCGGCAGTTATGAATGAAGTCTGGTTGTCGACATGGACTGGCTCGGCTAGCAAACCAAGAGCACTTTTGTAGACGGCGTTCCAATTTGAAATCCTGGAGCCCTGCCGTAATCCTGCCAGTACAAACAGGCACCTCATGCCGATCATCCTCCCGTTCTCACTGTCAACAAACTCAATTGTGGCCGAAATGAGTGGCTCAGCAGTTTCCTTTCTCGCAAAATGAAGCAGGGCCGCCAGCACGCCAGCTGCAAAATCGCCAGCATATTCCGTATCTTTTTGTCTAGCACACACATTGAGTACCGTCCTCACGATTGTAGACGCTTTCGAATGCAAATTGTCGCCAGTGCTTTGGGCGGAATTCGCTACCAAGTCTACCACGGCGCCAAAGTACTCTGCGTTCTTCTGATTCATAACATCTGCAATCGCGTGATCGAAAATCAGCTCCATCGATTCTCCACTGGTCTTTCGGAAAAGAAATGACAGAGACTCGGCTGTGAACCGCACAACATGCTTCTTTTGATGGGCTCGGCCAAGTAGCGGCGAGAGTACATCATAAGTGGGCCGCAGATCCGTAGTCAGCAGCCGAGACAGGTACTTGAATAAATACGCACAACAATTGAACGACCATTCCACAATTGAGATGTTTTCATTCGATACCAATGCAATGATCAGGTTCAGAGCTCTTAGGAAGAACGGTTCAAAATCAGGGCCCAAATCGTGGGCAAAATGTGTCAACAAACTAGTTAGCAACCGAGTCCAAATGAGAACATCAACAATTCATCACTTACTCTAATAGAGATTCCAACGAATGCTCGTTTTGTTCAGAGATATACTTCTCCAAAAGATCCATAATCTTCTCTTGGTGATAGAGGATCTGGGCAAGTGATTTCACATACTGCTCACATTCCTCCACAAAGTTTGAGAAAGACGCCGAAATATTAAGCTCGATCCAATGCTCAAATGCAGTAATGAAATAGGAGGCCTGGATATCATAATCAGTGACTTTTTTTCTCGTTTTTCGTACCGGATCAATTTTGATCGAATCGACCTTTTCTCGAAACGAAATGTACTAGTTAGAGCCATTCAATCGACACGCGAGGCCATTCCACAGAAAGGTCCTCTGAAATAACTTACTCTATGCTTCCGTGTCGCCGACTCGGTCCCGCCTTTTCTGGTTTTCGCCATTTTGGTGGCTGTAATTGAACAAACCTGATAAGATCAAGATTTTTCGCTATCTGCGGGTGCAGTGAAAAAAAATTGAGCCGCGAACGATGCGGCGTCGAGAGTGGATGGAGAGTTCCTCTGAGCCGCACTATACGAGGCGCAAGACGGCTCTGCAGCATACTTCAGCGCCGTGGGTGGTGCGGCGGGGGGTCATCTATTCAGTATCAATTAGTTCGTCTATTCGTTAAAATACAAAAATGCAGTTGCTATACCAATTCATTTCGGCTCTAGTATTACCATTCAGCAAAAAAGAAGGCCCAGTATCTGTATCGATGGCCTCTAAAATTCAGTGGTTCCATTGACTTCGCTCTGCTGGGCAAGCACCTTGTCGAGTTTGCCGGCAGCAGCAGCAACGAGACCGAGAATTGGCCGAGATGGGTCCAAGACTCGAGAAAGGTACTCGGGGTGATACTGAGTTCCCACGTAGTAAGGATGATCTGGAAGCTCGAGAATCTCCATTCGCTTGCCACTGTCGTCCTTAGCCACAAACTCCAATCCAGCCTTCTTGAGCTCGTGCACGACCTCAGGGTTGACTTCGTATCGGTGACGGTGGCGCTCTCGGGCCTCATCAGAACTTCCATACAGCTTTCGAATCTTAGACCACTCAGTATCCTTCTGGAAGATTGAGGGTCGGTTTCCCAATCGCATTGTGCCTCCGAGGTGGGTCTTTGAGATCTCCGGCATATACACAATGACGGGGTACTCCGACTTCTCATCAAACTCTGCCGAGGTGGCATTGGGCTTACCCACGACCTGGCGAGCAAAGTTTATGACTGCGACCTGGAATCCAAGGCAGATTCCGAGGTATGGCACCTTCTGGCTTCGCGCGTACTCCGCGGCCAAGACCATTCCCTCCACACCTCGCGATCCGAATCCGCCAGGGACAAGCACACCGTCGACCGACTTGAGCTTAGCCCACGCCTCGTCATACTTCTCCTTGTCAGACGACTCAATCGCCTTTTCAAGATCGGTGGCCTCAATCCACACAATCTTGAGCTTCGATCGGCAGTACAGAGCCGAGTGCTCGAGCGCCTTGACCACAGAAATATACGAATCCTGAAGGTTGGTGTACTTTCCGACCATGGCAATGTGGACAGTATCGGCCGACTCGTCGTGTGCCTGGGTGATTGCGAGCCATCGCTCCCAGAGCTTGGCACCGCGGGCCACTCGGTCGGCAGGAAGGTTAAACTGGTCCAGCTTGAACTTCTCAACCAATAGGTCAATGAGTCCCTGCTCTCGGACCAGGACGGGCACATGATAGGTGGAATTGACGTCATGGACACCAAGCACCTCCTTTACGTCAACATCGCAGAACATCGAGATCTTCTCAATTGCGGGTTGGCCAAGCTCCTCGGGGCATCGGCAAGCAATGACATTGGGAGCCAGACCAAGCGAACGCAGCTTGTTAATGGCAGCTTGGGTGGGCTTGGTCTTCTTCTCGCCATGAATCACGGGGACCAGAGACACGTGGATCAGACAGAAGTTGTCATCGCCAACCCGGCGCTTGAACTGCCGGATCGCTTCAACAAACGGGGCAGATTCAATGTCACCCACCGTTCCTCCAAGCTCAACAATGCACACGTCCGGTACCTTGTTGTCCTTGTCGACCGGCTTGTGAGCCACGTCCTCAATCCAGTCCTGGATCGCAGTAGTCAAATGAGGCACCACTTGCACAGTCTTGCCCAGGTAGTCGCCCCGGCGCTCCTTCTCAATCACGTGCCGGTAGATTTTACCAGTAGTAATGTTGTGATCCTTGGTCAGCGTCACGTTCAAATATCGCTCATAGTTGCCCAGATCCAGGTCAACTTCGCCGCCGTCATCCAAGGTGAACACTTCGCCATGTTCAAGCGGGCTCATTGTACCAGCATCGACATTGAGATAGGGATCAATCTTAATTGAGGTGACGCGGAATCCGAGGGTTTTCAACAGCAGGCCGGTCGAAGACGCAATGACGCCCTTACCAATGCCGCTGATTACACCACCAGACACAAATACGTATTTCATTGTTGTTCTGTGCTTCCTTTGCCCCCAAATATCCGGATTACTTGACGCGATTCGAAGGGGGGGGAAAGAAAGGAAAAAAAATTGATCGCGAAGAGATAAAAAAATGTCTGGGCACGGCTGTGAAATCGAAGTCGAAAATGGAAAAAAGGCAAAAGAAAAGAGATGACTAGGGACGGCCGGGCACAGGGGACTCAAGTGCGGAGGCATTTGGGTGGTGGCCGTGGATCCAGCAGTGCACCAGGCTGGCTGGTGCTGACTCAACTCTCCAGAGTTGTTGTTTACAAAGCAGTCCTCAGCGCCTGGCGCCTGCCTGGAGTAAGTGTACAGTCAGCTTTGCATCGCCAGTCATCAATAGCGCGGCTATCTGAGACACTGTCTTCATTTAGACCAGAGATGGTTGAACGGCCGCAATTGGGGCGTTTGCGGGTACGTAGACGGGGGAACAGAGGAGATCCGGCTGTAATTTCGCGCTATGACCGCAGCCCCGAGCTCCCGACCGCTTCTATCGTCTCTGTGGTCACCTGACTCCGACAAGGCATTGTGCACTACTACACGACAGCCTCTCGCGCAGCAGCCTCCTATCCCGCTCTAACACTTCTAGAGTCCCGATCTCAGCCGCAAATAGGCCCTCGCTCTTCTCCACTACGCCTCCACCCCACTATACTTCCACCCCACCGCACTTCTGCCCCACTATGCTTCCACTCCACCTCGCGCTCCCCCGCCCCCGTCCCTACCACTGCCACTAGACTGTGACAAGCCGATTGGACATCCGTCTCTTCAACCTTTAATTTGAACGTTACTTTTTCATTTTCTTCCCCGTCCAGCCGTGGATTTTTAATCGTCAGCCGCCCGTCAGCCGTGCGCAATCCTGCTCGTTTCCTGATCGGCCGGAACAAACATAAAAATCCACCGTGCTTCAAACCCCGACAAGGAGAACTATGGAATCTGAGCAGACGCCGTTAATACCGGCCAAATACGGGTCAGAAGATGGAACTGAGGCCAGGAGTAATGACCTTGGACGGCCCAAGACCCGGGGCCAGACCTCAGAGCCTCGGCTGTATTCGAAACGGTCAGTTAGTGACACCGATGTTGCGACTGACCGGATTTCCAGCCTCAAAACTGAGCTGAAGAATGAAATCAGGCATGAGTTAGGACTGGCGAGCGAAGCAGGAGGTTCTGGGTCTGGAAACGCCTCGGGGGGCTCTGGTCGATATCACACCCTTGATGAGCCCATTTCGCAATCGTATCCAGCTCAATCATCGTCATCAGCGGGATCGGAAGGGGGCAGACCCGGGTTTGGGTTTGCTAGCAAGTTCAAACGGTTGTCACCGAATGTGAAACCACCCCAAATGCATCGGCTGGGCCCCCAGCGAACTTCATATACTACCCAGAAGCTGAAATTGCTCCCTCAAGAGGTGCCAGAGCACATTGAGGTGCCTGATGAGCGAGACGTATACTCCCAGGTGGGCCGAATTACTGAGACATCTGCTCGAAAAGATGCCGAGCGATTGGGAAAGGCCCATCGATCGATGCTGCCTCGAGTTTCTGCATACTGCACCGCTGGGTCGTATCGAATGAAGGAGCTGACCAGGTACTTATCAGGGCGCAAGAACCACGATGCGCGGCCCATCTTGTTTGATGAGTGCTTATACACCCCGTACTCATACAAGCGGGAGCGCAATGAACCTGAGACAGATTTGATTCGCATTGACGATGAAGGTGGTGAAATTGATGTCTCTTATCAGGGCCGTAGTGATGTGTTTGTTTTCGAATACGGCGTCACTGTTCTGTGGGGGTTCACCGAGGTGGAAGAGAAGAGATTCTTGAGGGAGCTGGCGAGATTCGAAATGGAGAAGCTATCAGAGGAAGACGTTCAATCCGAGGAATTTAATTATTACGTTACAAAGAGCTACCAGCCGAGAGTAAGTCGAGAGAGAGAGAGCGGGAGAGAGAGCGGAGAAGACTGATTGGTACTAACCAGATTTACAATGATTTCATCACGCTTAAGGACAACTCCAATTATATGGTCAAACTTTCAATTTCGCATGCACTGGCCCAGTCCACAAAAATCTCCTTGTTTGAAGATTTGGTCGATAATACTATTGAAGATACGCAGGATTTCCCGCAGGAAGTTGCATTGACCGGCAAGATCAACATGGACCGCAAGAGTATCATGATGAGCATTGGAGAGCTATTTATTTTGAGAATTAATATCAACTTGCACGGATCGATTCTGGATTCGCCCGAACTCATGTGGGCTGAGCCCCAATTGGAACCTATTTATCAGGCTACTCGAGGGTATTTGGAGATTAACCAACGAGTTGCCTTGCTTAATGCTCGCCTCGAAGTCATTAGCGACCTGTTACAAATGCTCAAAGAGCAATTGGGGCATGCCAATGAAGAGTATTTGGAATTCATTGTGATTGTGCTAATTGCAGTTGAGATCTTGGTGGCGGTAGTCAATGTTTTGGTGGATTACATTGCGTCATCGGAGTTGAAGTAGGTGGATATAGAAGTCATCTATGAGCTGCCAGCTAATAATACACTATTTTAAGTCAATTGGCAGACCATTGGCGAGAGACTTCAAAGGCCCAAAATGCGTTATTAGGGAGTTAATAGGGTGGAGGAGGAGGAGCAGGAGGAGGATAAAGATAAACAATAATTGGCCCAACTGTACTGATCTGTTCAAAAATTCGAACGAGAAAAGGACAGTTTGTAGGTGTATTCCAGGCTGTTTTTCTTCAATTGACTTGGGTCGCATAGTTACTGGCATGAACAGCATAATGTATCCTTCTTGTATATAAAGACATTTCTGTCCACATGCCAGTTTTCTACGACACACGATGATACAATGAATTCAGAGGGCAAGTACGCTTTAATGAAACTTTCTTTCAATTCTGGTGAATGTTCATTTCTGTCATATGTATAGCTTGTCCCATACTGTGACTGATTTGCGTTCATTACTTATCCTTGGCAGAGCTGCCTGGCTTTGGTCCACGGAAATATTCTGTTTGCGGCCAATTTACCTTTATCTCACTCAATTACTGCAGTGCTAATGCTAGAGCGCAGTCTTGCATGACAACTGCCATGGACATCATTTTGGCGATAAAGAAACCAGATATTCATTCCCCGCCAGTACTTGTCGATCCTTGACAATGGACGTGAATCTCAGGATCCAATTCCATCGCACCGCGTGTCCTGGTATTACTCGAGAGCTGAATTCTTGTAATCGATCAGCAGGGAGCATGTCTTCGGAGTCATGGTGTGCTAGCAATTTAATGTTGCGTTCTCTAGACACCTTGATCAAGGTCGGGGGTAGCGCGCAGCAATCGCTGGCATTGATATGATCAATTGTGGGCACAGGAATCATTTCTCCCTCGGCGGATTTGGAATCAATGTCGGCCAACAGCCTAGTAAGTCTAGGCGCCGAGAACTCGGAGATGCCATATTCCTCTACGAACTGAGGCTGGTCGTGGAGTTTACCAAACTGGCGTCCAACCTTGGTAAACGAAGTCCAGGCGTCAAACAGATCCTCAGACTTGATTTGGGACGGATTGCCGTCCTCGTCCACGTCCTGGTCGGAGAAGGTGACATTTTGAAGCGAGATAATGCAATGCTTGATGGGGGCCCCGTTAGTTGCTTTGGCATATGTTTCCAGAGCATCAGCAATCAGAGCCTGGGAGTGATGGGGCCATAGGTCGGCGGGTAAAAACAGCTTCACGGTAATGTAGGCGGCCGAATGGTTGGTGGAGTCGTTCCAAGCAACTGGGCGATGGCATTCTAATGGCGGCACAATTCTGCATTCTGAATTTGCAACCGCAGCGGTGGCCTTGGGGTCGTTTGCCAGCGTCTTCTCATAGTCATCAAAAGTCTCTGTCAGCGCCGTTAGGAGGTCTGCTTGAGGGAGAATTTTATGGCCCAACAAGTTGCCCGAGTACACAACCACCGTTCCTTGAGTCATTATAGAAAAGAAGCCCTACACTGCAATGTGGTATGGGGTAACAGAGTCTCTAGTATGCGTCCAAGGTCGTCGAGTCCCAACTCCTTCCCGCCTCAACTGAGCTCCACGGGGCCTTCTAGCAATCTCTCGCACTTCACCGACGTCCTCGGTATATCGTTATCAAGGGCCTGGGAAGAAAAAAAGCCGCTGACTAATCCGGGCATTTAGGCGGCCTGGTAGCCACTGCAAGTTCGGTTCTGGCACTAGACAGGCTGGCTGGAGGGCAGGCTGGAGGGCAGGAAGAAGGTTAGAGTAGGGCCGCGGGCAGGTAACATGAAAGGGCGGTCGCTTCGTGATAGCTCAATTAACTAGGGCTAGTGACTGGGCGCCTGCAGGCGGCGGATGACGACATTGTGACAACTGGTGTAAGACGTAATTGGAGCTGATGTAATACAATTTGACTTGGGCCTGGACATTGAGCTTAAGGAGCTTGTGGGCATAAACGGCATTGAGTACATGGCAGTATTGGCAGAAAGTAGAAGAGCAACCATGCAGTTGCACCCTGCCAGGCCACAATCGGCGTCTCTGCGGCCAAAGCTGTCCGATTGCCGCCTAGTCGCAGTTGCCTGGTCGCAGTTGCCTGGTCGCAGTTGCCTGGTCGCAGTTGCCAGTAACTTCTCCGACTGCCGCTACTTCGACTTTTGCCTGATTCGCGGGTGGAAATCTTGGCACTCGGTAACTGGCGATATTTTCCAAGTGCGTCGGTATGGGTCTGGCGTCAGGTTGACGGTTCCAGCACCGCACAGTTCTGTACATGAATTATCTGCAACCGGCCAAACTGGGACTCTCCACAACTACAAATCCAGTAGGAGAACTGCCCGAATCGCGGTGGATACGTTAGCCTGAATGGAACGTATTACATACAATCCCTCCGCAATGCGCTTGAAACAATTCCTCCACGGCCTGCCCTCGCGTTACCGTCCCTGCTCTGGCCCCCCCTGCTATCAGCCCACTAGCTTCAGCCACAAACGGCCAGGCCACTGACGAGCGTGGCACCCACACCACCAAATAGCAGTTAGCCTATTACACCTCCGAGGAGTCAGCCTACTACCAGTCAGCCTACTGCGTAGCCTATTGAGAGGAAGCCTACTAAAAGAGTCGCACGTCTGTGTGGGACTGGAAATAATTGTAATCTATTCTTATCTTGTCATCATGCACTGGTCTTCCCCTCTTCCGCCTTGATTCCACGCTGATTCCATGCTAATTCCATTCTGACCGTTGATTCGCGGCCCGTTGCCCATTGTAGCCCTGGCTCTGTCCCAGCTTCGATGACTGCATTATTTTTTTCTCTCCTGCAGGGTGATTATTCCGTTCAGGCGGCAACGGTCAAAGTTGCAGGACAATAGGCACCTCCAGATGAGGCAAAATGGTCCTGACAGCTTACGTTGCGGCCGAAAATAGTGGGTAGTATCCGGTATTACTGAAGGAATTACTGATGCGCGACTACAGACGCGGGAGAACAACGGCAGTGGTAGTGGTAGCGGCAGCGGCAGCGATAACGGCACAAATACATATTACCCGTTGCTATCATTGAGTTGTATCCGGCCTGCTCCTATCTGCCCTCATTAATATTGCCAAGATGATTGGAAATCAGCGGCTCCTCACTGCCACAATCACACTGCCACCCCCAACTCGAGAATTGTACATGTTGTACGCCTGATACTCGGGGATTATCTACCTGCATTACTTGCAACCATACTCAATCCATCTTTCCACTCATCTTCGCCGACACCCTCTTAGTCTTAGTCACCATCTCGTTTACCTCCCATCTCCACCCTTCCTCGCCTCACAGTCGCCATCTCTACCCGCTCTCGCTTCACTTGTTCCCCATCTAGTCCCTTCCTCGGCTTCCTTCTCCTTCCATCTCCGGCTCCTGCCCGCTTTCCCCTACTGCCTCTCGCTTGGTTCGGCCTTTGTCTGCAGCTGGTTCAGATCCGACCGAATCGGTGAAACAGAACGTTTATTATTTCGGCAGGATTCGCAGGAACAATTTTTCATCCTAAAAGGACCTAAAAAGCCGGCAGTGCAACCGGCAGTTGCAACCTCAACCCACCCCAGAACTACAGGGGTGCAAAACTGGTCGTTAGCTCTGACTATAACACGAGTTTCCCAAGCAGGTTACTGACAGGTTCAAACCCCGTTGACCGCCTCTGGTTCTGCTGTCTTTATCGCCGCAGTTCTTACGATACCACGATACCGCGATACGGCACTACGGCTGCAAACTAACGCCGCCGAACTTCTTCAGCCATCGCCCATTTTCTTGGTACGGGACGCCCTCTGTCAGTAGCACCGCTGCAGTCGCTGCCACTTGCTTTTAACCGCCCGTGACTACCTGAATACTAACGCTGCTACCGCTACCGCTACCGCTTTCGCAGCTCCGACTCGCTTCAGCTATCTTCTGGAGTGTCTGCCTAGCCCGCATCCGCCTCACTTCGCGGCTTCTCTTGCCTCTCCTACTGTCGGCTCACATCGGCCGATCTACTTGCAGCTTCACGCAGCAGACGCAAGATCAGGCAAGCACCAGATATTTCGACGCAGCACATCCTGAGCCAACAATCAGGAACCAGTACAAGGAGCCAGACCACTTTTGCTAGCACTGACACCGGCTTCGTACTGCGCCCAGCGTATTTGGCCCGTTTCTCAGTCCATTTTGCTCTGTTCACTTCATAGCCGTATTTCCGCGGTCCTATCTCTGAGATTGGGGCCACCCAGATCTCAGTGTCGGAGGTGCAACAGTCGCGACTAATTCGCGTTTCCGCACTTTTCCCAGCTCTGACTTGCAGTCCACTGCCAATACCACGGAGCGCGCGCCCCCCTACTAACCGCTAATCCCCAGCGAACTGTTCCCCAAGCTTCTTTGTGACCGGCTTCGTGGACGATCGATCGACGCCTATCCCTGCGTGCGGACAAGGGATATAACTACTGTGCGAGCTTCCAGTACCAAACTCGAGACTACCTGGCTGCTTGCTAGGCTTGAAAGGTATATTAACAGCATCGCGGCACAGACCTCTGAAGCGATACTACCCGTAGCAGCAGGCTGTTTCGAACCCGTCAACGCCCACCAGCTGTCCTGTTTGAACGCTACGCTGTTCCGTTAGGTCACTCAGCCTCTGCATTGACCGCTAATTGCTCTTTCTCTCCCTCTTGGTAGCCATGTCTCCAAAAAACACCGTTGAGGCCCTCTCGTCCTCACCTCCTACCCCGGCCCCGTCGCCAACCCCAAATTTCTATCTTCATCTATATGGAAACCCTGCGCGCACGTCTACAAAGCTCAAAAACTGGCAGACTCCTTCTCCTACAGAGTTGACTCCAACACAGCAGTTCGGCGCCTATTTGGCAGGCCCTTCAGGAGCTCCAAGAAGCCCTCCTTCAGCCCGTCATGGTTACCCTACAAGCCCCCCTCCGGCGCCTCACCCTGCTCCGACTGGCGACGAGCTCTTCGACATTACAAAGGAGTCGTTTCTTCGTCTAGACAATTCATCTCGCACTGATTACCTCAAGAGACTGCTAAGTTTGTGTGATCGCGAGGTCCTGGCCACAACTTTACAGCATGTTGAGCCGCTGCTCAAGCGCGACCCATTCAAATTCTTCCCTAACGAGGTGTCACTTCGCATTCTGTCGTACATTGACGATCCCACCTCGCTTGCTAGAGCTTCTCAGGTATCCAGGCTCTGGTATTTGCTCCTGAGCGACGACTTGACTTGGAAGGAACTGTGCAAGAGTCATCACTTCCGTAGACTGTCGGCGGCAATGAATATTTCGGCGCCCAATGGTTCGTATCGCCGCTTTTCGAGACTGCCGTCGCTGGTAACTGACGGCCAGGGCGTTGACCGCAACGGCCTGACAGAGGCAATTTACGACCCGGAAGCGACAAAGCCTCCCATTACCACCTCGTATCGATCCCACTTCAAGCACCAGTACCTGCTGAACAATGCTTGGAACGCTGGCGGAAGGCTCGCGGCCCGCTATGTTATTTCTCACCCAGGCGTAGTCACTGCCCTGATCATGGATGAGCGATACATTGTGATTGCGCTCGACAATTCCAAGATTTACGTGTTCCGCGAAGATGGCAAGCTGCTAAGAACTTTGTTTGGCCATGTCATGGGAGTGTGGGCGCTCACCCTCCATGGCCACACTCTGGTCTCCGGTGGCTGTGATCGCGATGTGAGGGTATGGGATCTTAAGAGTGGCAATTGCCTGCAAATTTTGAGGGGTCATTCGTCTACAGTGCGATGCCTGCAGATGGTGGACGCCAATACTGCTGTCTCAGGGTCTCGTGACACTACCATCCGGGTTTGGGATCTCGAAAGGGGAGTGTGCAAGCGAGTCCTAGAAGGACACACCTCGTCTGTGCGATGCCTCGAAGTTGTGGGCGACATCTGCGTGTCTGGATCATATGACTTCACTGCCACTGTTTGGCGAATTTCCGATGGCACGCTGCTTCACACTCTTACGGGGCACTATTCACAAATCTACTGCTTGGCGTTTGACGGCAAGCGTATCGCTACGGGCTCTCTGGACTCGTCGGTGAGGGTCTGGGATGTGAACACTGGAGAGTGCCTGGCCGTGCTGCAGGGCCATACTTCATTAGTGGGCCAATTGCAGATGAGAGGCGACACCTTGGTCACTGGAGGGTCAGATGGTGCGGTGCGAGTGTGGGACCTCAAGACGTACACCTGCGTGCAGAGATTTGCTTCTCACGACAACACCACCACGTCCGTTCAATTCGATGACAATCGCATTGTCAGTGGAGGCAATGACGGCCGCGCTCGAGTATGGGATATCAAAACTGGGCATCATATTCGTGACTTGAGCATCCAGTTCGATTCGGTGTGGCGAATTGCGTTCCGAGACGAAAAGGTGTGCATCCTGGCATCCAAGAATAACTCTATCCACATGGAACTCATCTCTTTCACTCCACCGAAAGAGGATTTCGAAGAGGCTGATGCGATTGAGCCGATGCCAGTGGAATTCCGGCCAATAGAAGGGTTTAAGGATGGTGGTGAGGGGCTTGGAGAGCCATCCAAGCTAGGGCCTAATGGGGTCGGGGAAGGGCGGTTAGACTCGCTATCACCGCGCGCATTGATTCCACAGGAAGCAAATACCGCCACTCCTGGGCCCTCCGAACCTAAATTCGAGTACGGCGATCCGCTGGATACCTCGAACCAGATGGATGTCAGCTAGCCGCCGCTCAACTGAGTGCAATTGAGTGCGCACGTTCTGCCTGACCTCATTTCAGCACCCCCTACTAACTCTACGATGCATTTACTCTTTACTATTTTGTTAACCATTTTGTTTGCCTTGTTTCCTTTTGGTCCGCGTGATAAATATTTATATGTATATATGATGTTGGTTATTGACTAGTGTTTCACACATTTCGTACTCCCGCTACCGTCACAAATCTACTCATCTTCGCCATCTCCGTCTTCTTCCAATTCCTCCTCTCCGTCTTCCTCATCAAAATCGTCTTCGTCTTCATCATCTTCATAACGGGAGACTGAATAGTCGCCGGCGGTGGGTTGAGAGGACGGGTTCTCGTCATCATAATACTCAGGCATGTCGACATCTTTTGATTCCTGCTTTGTCTCGAGCGTGCTTTCAGGGCCAACAGAGGCAGAGTTCCGTTTAGTCTCCAGATCTTGCAACGCCTTTATTGCTCGAGCCCGCTCTCGCTGTTCTGAAGGAGCCATGTTGGGGGCCGAATAGGCTGCCATTTCTCGATAGTATCGTTCCTTGTCGTTCTCGTACAAAACGTGATACTTGGCCTTGGACGCGTCGTCCAATTCCTTCCATGCTTCGGCCATTGCCTTTGTGAGGTCAAAAGACTCGCCGGGGAACCGAGTCTCGAGATCAACCCGGACGCGATCCCGCTCCTGGTCGCAGAAAATGATGTATGCGTTTTGGGGCTTCTTGGGTAAATTGACATTGCGAGACGTACCGCCTGCACGTCGGCGCGGGGCGCTCGGAGGAGCCCACGAATCTTGAGGGACATTGGAATCCTCAGGCTCAGGAGTGCCGTCAGAGTCATCCACTTGCAGTAGAGTTCGTTCTTCCAGCTTTTCTAATAAAAACGCTCGCTCTAGTCGTATTCTTTGGATGGCCCGCTTAGTTCTAGCAATTGAGACTGCTACTGCCTCATTGTGATCCTCCACTTGCTGAAGTCGTCGCTTCAAGTCCCTGCATTTTTGTCGATATTTGGCATCTAAACAGTTAGTAACGGGGAATCACCAGGCAAACATATTATCGATGCATGGGACACCTACCCTCTTTAATATCAGCCATATTGAACGATATTTGATTGCTCTGAGACGGTCCGGCCGATTTGCAGTCAATTTTTCATTGACTTTTCAAACCAAGAGCTTCGATCTTGTCGCCTTGCCAACTTGTGCCGCCAATTTGTGAATTCCTAGCTCGCGCGGCTGAAACTGACCGCGGCTACGTCTTTTAATTTTCGACTTGTATTTGGCGTTGGGAGTTTAGAAGGGCCCGATGCGGCTGTTGGATCAGTCGACGCTGAAACATTTTTCAACCAGCGGGCCGTCTCAAGCGGAATAGAGATAAGTTACGGCTATCGGGCGGGTATAGCGATTGCAGTGTCACGAGACATGCCATTCAACAGAGTTTTGTATGCCTTTCCCATGGCCCTTGATTGACCTCGCCTTCCCCAAGCTCTTTCGGCCCGTTCTCTCCCGCACCACCCACTACCCCGCCGATCCTGACCCGTTTGGGTCATTTGTCATTCTTTTAGTTTTTCATTTTTATCATTTTTTTCCCGCAGCCGCACTTCTATCCGATTCGATTTAAACCCAAATTTTTTCCACAGGATTTTTTTTTTTGGACTACTGGCCAGCAACTGAGTGGTATAAACTTTCTTACTACCCTGTACGTCCCAACTCTGTGAGTGTGTTAATTCGATTCACAGCGTTTATTTATCATGTCTACTGTTATTGATACCAAGGCTATCCAGGCTGCCCTGGCGCAGTACAAGGAAAAGGATGGGCTTGATGTCCACACTTTGATGGACTCCAAAGCTCGAGGTGGCTTGACTTACAATGATCTGCTGATTCTGCCCGGCAAGATCCAGGGTGCAGCTTCGGAGGTCAGCTTGGAATCAAAGCTCACCAAGAACATCACCCTGCGAACTCCTCTGGTGTCGTCGCCTATGGACACTGTGACCGAGTCTGAGATGGCCATTCACATGGCTCTGCTCGGAGGAATTGGAATCATTCACCACAATTGCACTGCTGAGGAGCAAGCTGAGATGGTTCGCAAGGTCAAGAAGTACGAGAATGGGTTCATTTCCGACCCTGTCGTGGTTGCTCCCAACCGCACCGTTGGTGAGATCCGAGCTTTGAAGGCGGCTCTTGGATTTGCTGGATTCCCAGTAACGGGTAAGTGACGAATTATGATGAGGTGGTTTTACGATCCTGGTATACGTCTGTGATCTATTGTGATGCTTTTTTAAACTTTCGTTCTACCGATAAGGCCAAACGGCCTTGTGGACAACTCTTACATTTTTTCTGAACAGACAGCACACGACGTGAATTGCGATTGTGATGGGTTCCCTGGCATTTTTGCATTTACTAACAATTAGAGGACGGAAAGATGCCCGGAAAGCTTCTTGGAATTGTTACCTCCCGTGATATCCAGTTCCATGACGATGACTCCACTCCCGTGTCTGAGATCATGACCAAGGATCTCATCACCCTGTCTGGAAAGGTCGACCTGTTGACTGCCAACGACGTGCTGCGAAAGTCGAAGAAGGGTAAACTGCCCATTGTCGATGAATCCAACAACATTGTCGCTTTGCTTTCGCGAACTGACTTGAAAAAGAACCACAACTACCCCAACGCATCCAAGTCGCCGTCCACTAAGCAGCTTCTGTGCGGTGCTGCCATTGGAACTCGTCCTGATGATCGAGTGCGATTGGAGAAGCTTGTGGACGCCGGCCTTGATGTGGTCATTATTGACTCTTCTCAGGGTAACTCTGTGTTCCAGATTGATATGATCCAGTGGATCAAGAAGACCTTCCCTCAGATCGATGTTGTTGCCGGTAACGTTGTCACTCGCGAGCAGGCTGCTTCCTTGATTGCTGCTGGTGCCGATGCCCTTCGAATTGGAATGGGGTCTGGATCCATCTGTATCACTCAGGAGGTTATGGCCTGTGGTCGTCCCCAGGGCACTGCCGTCTACAATGTGACCGAATTCGCTAACAAGTTTGGCGTTCCATGCATTGCCGATGGTGGAATCCAGAACATTGGTCACATCACCAAGGCCATTGCTCTGGGAGCGTCTACCGTCATGATGGGTGGTCTGCTCGCTGGCACCTCCGAGTCTCCTGGTCAGTACTTCTACCGAGAAGGCCAGCGACTAAAGGCATACCGAGGAATGGGCTCAATTGAGGCCATGGAGCGAACTGGAACCAACGACAATGCCGCTACTTCTCGGTACTTCTCTGAGGCCGACAAGGTCTTGGTTGCGCAGGGTGTCTCTGGCAATGTCATTGACAGGGGCTCGGTGACCAAGTTCATTCCTTACCTCACTGTTGGATTGCAGCACGGTCTCCAGGACATTGGCTGTGTGTCGCTTGAAGACTTCCGAAAGAATGTTGACAATGGGAGTGTTCGATTTGAGTACCGAACTGCCTCTGCCCAGCTTGAGGGAGGTGTTCACTCGCTTTACTCGCACGAGAAGAGACTGCACAACTAAGATAGGCGTCCCTGGCAGGAATTGGGCCAAAGCCTAATCCAGTTCTAGTACGCTAGTTCATACAAAAGTAGCAGTAGCAATTGAAAATTTGACTAACCATTAACTATTGAAACCAGGGGGCCAGCGGGGAGGGATCATGCGATTTTGTATCAGCCTCACTAATGCAGACGCTCAAGCTTGTTCGTTTTGTATCAGCCTCGCCCAATCTCGTACCCCAAGTCTCCCCCGGGCCTCGTCCGAGCTTTGGTTGCGGGTCGTATCAGCCTCGCTTCAGTCGGCCCGATGCTCATCGTAAACAAACTCAAATCATCCTTTCTACCACTAACTTTGCATCGCTTGCATCTCACTTTTCCCTAATGATTAGGATAAAAAGCCTGGTGTTCAGGCTGTTACTGGGCCTCATAGTGTCTAGTGCTGTCCTATCATTATATATATACGACTATGACCGCCTGGATACCAAAGCATGTCGATTCCCAGGACCACAAGACGCCCAAATCAAACTAGTAGCATTCGGTGACCCTCAGATTCGAGGATGGGTCTCGAGCGACCCCCCTCGAAAGAAGCTGGACATTTATGGAAACGACCATTATCTCGGCCATGTGTACAATGTGCTGATGAAGAAACTGGAACCCGGGGTCGTGGCGGTAATGGGTGATCTGCTCAGTAGCCAGTGGATTGACGATAACGAGTTCTTCTCTCGAGTGGAGCGGTATCAAAACCGAATCTTTGTGCCCAGGCCAGGCATCGAATTGGTTAATGTGTCTGGCAATCACGATGTGGGCTATGCGGGAGAAATGACAGTGGAGCGGGTAGGGCGGTACCGAAAGGCGTTTGGTGAGGTCAACTTTGTTCACGACTATGGGTCTTGGCGCATTGTGGTGGTCAATTCGCTCGCATTGGACGGCCCTGCCTACGACCCCCAATTCCAGACCCAAACTAACGACTTTCTCGCTCAGCTCAAAGACACTCCCTATGGAGGTGCGACGGTGCTTCTCAGTCACGTGCCTCTCTACAAGCGGGCTGGTCTGTGCTCGGACGGCCCGCTGTTCAACTACTATGAGTGGGGAACGCTGCGGGAGCAGAACCACCTTTCGAACGAGGCTACCCAGCGGCTGCTGAATGCCGCATTCCCGGTCAATGGTGCGGGCGGAGTCATCCTCGCCGGCCACGACCACGAAGGGTGCAAAGTCACGTATCAGAAGACTTCTCAGGGCCAATGGGAAAGCACTCAATTCGACCCTAAGGGCGGATCTACTGGCCCGGAATATGTCCAGGAGTACACGGTTCGATCAATGATGGGCGAGTATGGGGGCAATGGGGGTCTGCTGCAAGGAACAGTCGACGCGACGACGGGGCAATGGAAATTTGACTATCGGCTGTGCCGATTTGCCGTCCAGCACGTCTGGTGGGTGGCTAAAGTCGTCAATATAATTACTTTGGTTTCGGTCGTGGTGTACGCAATTGCATGGGGACTCATCAAGTTTGGCGTCGTCCCGAAGTCAGCTGGCATCGGGGGTGCCGCCCCGTTTACTTCTTCAAACAGCGTCGGGAGAAATCACAAAGACGAGTTTCTCAAAGCTCCTGTCCCAATCGCACTGAGGGCCACTGGCGCCATCAACAACGATCGACCTGCATCACCACGAATCATTACAAAATATGACTAACAATACAGACTACCCGTCAATTGTAGGGCAATCTCAGCCTCTGGCTAAATCAGATGGACTCTCGGATAATTGTCAATAAAGTCTGCCAGCCTGGTGTCTGCAACAATTCGACTCCATGCTCAATCTCATGGGTGACTGCGACACGCGCCAGCAGCTTCTCCTCATCGTCACTAATGACCCCCAATTTTGCAATGTATACTAGCAGATGGAAATCAGAAATCGCTGTCAAAGACGTCGAGTCTCCAGATCCTCTCGAAATTCCAAGTTGCTTAGCCACCGCGCTGAAATCTTGGGAATCGCCCAAATGGCCGCGGTTCTCAATGGGGAATGCGGTTGGCGAAGTGAAAGTGGGCTTTGCCTCGTCAGGGAACCCGTGGGTTAATGTAACCAGTAAATATTCGACTGGAAATGCAGGTTTCGCGTTCTCCTGGACCGCGAGCTTGTACTCGTTGAGACGGCGGTAAAAGACATCTGGCACATACCGCGTAGCCGAAGGCTGCTTCACTCTCATGACCGATGGGTTTATTGACGGCTCAATCAGGTCGGCCTTGACCATTCCTTCTGCCGATGTCGACACCTGGTACGAGGAAATATCAATTTCGCCCTTTTGGTTGCCTGAAATGACGCAGCTCACAAACTTCGACGAGAATCTGCCCGAATCGCTCCATCTCACCGGGGTGGGGTGATTGATCTGTAGCTGGGCAGCAAATGCAATTTCAAGTGAACTCAAAAAATACGAATCAACGTGGCGTTTGCATACAACTGATCCGTCTCCTTTACCAGCGTCCGCCAAGTCTGTATAGATGATCCCCACTCTAGTAAGACCGCACAGACCCGCAACTCGCTCTACCGTCTTTTCTTCGTCTTCCCAGGGGAGCGCGAGCGTCACTCCGTCTGCCTCGCCTTGTTGGGGCGCTTCATAAACAGCCTCTACGACTGCCTTGATGCCTAATGGCACAGTTTCGTACGGTTCATAGCGCCCATAAAGATAACCAATCCGCTGCATACCAGACACTCGCCACGAATCAATAAAGGTGTTGATCATAGACGGATTAGCAAACTCGACGTGGTCGACCATACGGAATGGCTGCTGCTGTAAGGTGATTGCCGAGGGTTGGCATTTGGAGCAGATACCAGCTGGCCATGGCGCGTGACCTGAAGGGCAGTTCTTCATCACACTGTACTCGGGCTCGGTGAGGGGCGCTGTATACGAGGAAGCAGACCCCGTCTTGTTGGTGGAGGCGTTGAGCTCCTTTAAGTATGCATGGAAAGATAGATGCTTTATCGAATGCTCCTGTTGGTATCCTTTATCGAACGGTTCCAGGGGCATGCAGTATTCACACATGCCCTTTTCGCCATGTTTGCACATTTTGGGGTCTCGAGGACGCTTGATTTTTCCGTCCTGTTTATCTAGCAAGTCATCAATAGGCAATTGCATAGTTTGTGGCCTGTGCCCGCCCGAGGATGCTGCCGATGCCGAGCTGCCATTTTGATTTTGATCACTGCTCCCCTCGCTGTCTGCAGCCGATGTGTACGATGCGAATAGCATGTCTCCATGCTTCAGACCGAGCTGGTCAATCGTCTGTCCTAATAGCGAGTCTACAGGCTCCTTACCGCCAGTTGGAGACGTCGAAATGGTTACATTACCAATCTGCTTCCCGATGCTGTCTGCTAGCTTCTCCAGAGCCTGGGCAAAATCGGCATTGCCATCGACAGTCACGCGGAACGTACCGTCCTTTGTCCGGAATCGTAAAATCTTGTTAGACTGCGTCATCTTCTTGGCCGTCGGCCGACTTACCATTGAATTGCAATAATATAGTGTAAACTGAACAAGTTCAAGTGTCTCTGTACAGTGCAGCCTCCTTGCTTATATACTGATCCAACACAGTAGGTGGCGACTTTTCCGCGGTGGGAGACCGCCCGGGGACCCGATGGAACCGCCGCGCATGTTCCAGCCGCACGTATCAACAGCCGTGTATTTCATTCCAAGAACACGTCTGAAATTCCAGTGCCAGAATCGGGCAGGACAGGAGTTTGCAGGCCCAATCTCGAGTGGAAAAAGGGTGACCAGCACGCCGTTTCTGTACCGTTTGCATAGCTCGTGACTCAGAGATGGCTCAAACAATTTCGCTGTTAACGCCACTGTTATATGTGGCCATCTTGTTGTCTGCATTAGTAGTGTTTTCAACAGTGTACCGACGACGTAAGATCAGTGACCTCACCAATATCCAGCCATGGTACCCTGAAAACTATGCTCGAGAAATATACCTGTCGCTTCGAGACAGTGATCAGAAGGTTCCAGACAAGATTTTGAAGGCCGCGCTCATCAAATGGGCTGCTGAGGATGTGCGACAGCTGCTGCGAATGCGAGAAGGCAAGCAGGTCTTGCAAGGGCTCCACCAGAAAGGATCGGTTGGAGACGACATTTGGCGACGATTCACAACCTCGGAGAAGCTTGTAGAATTGGAGATCAACTCGCTGGCCGCCGAGGCTAATGAGCTCAAAGAGAATTGGGCGCCACAATTGTTCCAAACTGCTACTGAAGTTACACAGAATGAGGCGATTCGAAAGAGGATAGAGGACTTTCCCAAGCAGCAGGCCGAGTATCGAGAGGCGTGGGAGCGTGTTTCAAAAGAGAATTTACAGGACTTGACAAAGTAGTGGAGATGGGTCAAGTGGGAGACTGACGAGCTAGTGGGTGGGAGCCGGTGAAGACCCGCAACTCAGCGGTAGCTATAATTCTCGGAACCTGCATGAAAAAACGACTGGTGTTGCACAATATGAGGCGGCTAGCTGATTAGACTCTAGCAATTGAATCTCGTGCAACTGTCCATGGTAGATATTGGTAGATTGCTGTATTGGATCTCATAATTTCATTATTTTAGATGGCTATCGCTATTCGACATAATCAATGTACAAGCCAATCTCACTATAGAGCACGGTTGCGGCTATTTTTTCTTCTTGACGACCTTAAACGACATGTTCCAGCCATCGTTGGCGGGCCCAGCGTCCTTCTTCAGCACTTCACTCCATGAATTGCCTCCCTTTTCGTTGTCGGCAGTCTTGCGACGGCGGAGAAACTCCTCCGCGAACCGGCGTCCGTCCATGGTGGTGGAATTGGCGTAAATGGTCTCAGCAATCAGCTCCCGAGAGTCTGGGGTGGCCGGAAGCGAGAGCAGCATCTCCAGCAACTCTGTTTGCTTCACTCCGGGGTTCAAATTGACCATTGAGGTCTTGCACCACTGCAAGAATTCGTCACTGGACGATGGTGAAGGCGCCTTGAGGCCAGCCGGTCCAGCAGCAGCAATTGCAGCCGACACCGAGCTCAGCACTCGCTTTCCTGCAACTGGAGTGATAGCTGGGCGCGACTGAGGTGGAATTGTTGGTCCTCCACTTGCCTTCTTGCCACCGGGGCCCACAGTAGTCCAGGCGTCACCGCCACTACCGCCGCCTCCGACGCTGGCACCAGACCCGGCATTGCCACCAATGCTGGCAGTACTGGCGTTGCTGCTGGCGCCGGCACTGACAAGACCGGACGGGCTAATTGGCACCGCGTTCACAGCGGCAGGACTACCCCAGGGTCCCGCCTTTGACGACGCAATTTCAGAGAACCGTTTAGGGGTCGCCGAAAGCGTCGCCGAAGGAGTGCGTGCAGCTTGAGCCCGCAATTTCGCCGCTGCCTCTTCCTCCTCCTTCTGAATTTGACTTAGGGTCTTGGTAGGCTGTGCAGACGCTGATGCCACAGCCCAGGTGGCCCCAGTAGGTAATCCAGCTGCTACAGACTTTGCTTCCTGAACAGTCGTCAGCAGGGAAGCCTGCTGCTTCTGGAATTCCTTGGCTTCACGGGACTTTCGCTGGGCCGCCTCTCGCTCTTGAATCTCTTTCAGGGAAGGAGCAGACGGCTTCTTAGCGGGCTTAGCGGCCCAGGGAGCAGTTACAGGGGCAGCTGACTGTGCGGGAGCCGAGCCCTGACTTGCGACGGAGGCTGGAGGCTCAGCAAGAGACTGTTCCTCGGCCAATGCAGCGGGTACCTGAGCTGGGACGGGTTCGGGCAGAATTGGAGCTGGCGACTCTGCAATCTCAGACTCAACTGCGACTAGCCTGCCAGACTTCTGGGTCCTTTCGACGGCAGATTTGCCAGAGTGGTCCTTTGCCTTCTTTTCCTTTGCCGAAGTCGACTTTTCCTTAGGTCGGACATCCTCGGGCTGCTGAGCGGGCTGGATGGGCTGAATCGGTAGGGGCTGTTGGACGGGTTGAATCGGCTGAATCGGTTGAACAGGCTGGGCTGCTTCCTTTTGGTGCTCCTGAGACGCATGTTCCGTCTCAAATGAGGTCACAGAATCAGGGGGATCGTCTCGGTCTAGAAGAGACGACCCTGGGCGCGATGTTTGCGAAATAGGAGAATGTCCGTGGTGCACACTCGCCTCGTCCAACTTTGGTGACATAAACGGCGACGCAGTGCGAACCTGAGGCGAGCGGGCAGCAATTGGTTGAGTCCAAGGGCTAGAAGGGGCTCCCCACGCCGCCGACGGTCCCTGCGGCTGGATGGACAGCGATGAGAAGTGGTTCTGAAGCGGGGTCTGGCGGGAAAATAGCTCCGCGCTCATGTAGCCCGGTGTAGTAGGAGTTGATGCCGAGACCGTCGGCAGAGGGACCAAGAAGGGCTCAGAGAAGTTGTTGAGTCGGAGCTTGAGGTCTTTCAAAGTCATGAAATCTGGCAATTCGCCTCGTCGAATCAGCAAGTCTTCCTGCAGCCATCGGCCAACATACCACTCATGCATAATTCGGCCATTGAAAGGGCCATGCTCGTTTCCGGCCTGGTCCTTATAATGCCAATTGATATTTTCTGGGTTCAGAAGGGCCGGAGGAGGAGGGAATTGGGCCAGTCCAGGAGGTCCAGGTGGAGCTCCAGTTAACCCAACTAGCCCAGGGCCACCGGTAGGAGCTCCTGGCTGACCAGAAACTGCTGCAGGGCCAGTGGCACCCACAGGGCCAGTTTGGCCTGGGATTTGGATTTGTCCGGTAGACGCGGTTGGGCCATTATGGGGCAAAATTCTGCTTTGTGCTGGCCCAGGTAGTTGGGTTGGAACCGATGACATGGGGGCGTTGAAAAAGCTCCCCATTTTTGACCCTGAATTCTGCTGAACTAATGATGGCAGATCAGAGCTGGACCCAGAATTCGATCCCGTCAGTCCGGGGGTGACTGCTCCGCCAGAGCTAGTGGGAGCGCCAGAAGTCCGGCCAAATGGACTCCATGGAGACGGGAACGGATCTACAATTGTGCTGAAATTCGACTGCAGCGGTCCTAACCCACCAGATGGACCACCAGAGTTAGGCTGGCCGGAGCCAGGCTGTCCTATACCTGGTAGTGTCTCTGCCCCAGGACCTACATTCGGAACTGGGTTTGTGAGGGACTCCACATTCCCGGCCAATCCTTCTTCTGAATCCTTCTTCCTTCTCTCAAACAAATTGAGGGGTGTGTTTAGATTCATTGAATAAAACTGCTCAGACCGAAACCGATAAGTTGTGCTGAACATATTATTATCCTTCATGGATTGCCATATTTTGAGCATTTCGTTTGACGTGTACGACCGGCCCCCTTCATTATCTCTTACTTGAGTCACAGGTTCTGGGCCCGTCTCGGCGGTATCTGGCCCAATTTGTGTCTCTAAAAGTGCAGACCCCGGTTCGACTCCTGGCGCTCCGCCTACTATTCCTCCCGGGCCCTTTGCTTCTTGAGATGCAGGCGGGGCATGAATGCTGTGTGATTGCCCCAGACTCTGCACCTCCACCGGTCTTTGCTCAGCTGATTGCGGTTTGGTCCTTGAAAACAGAGAACTTCTAGAAGTCGATGTTGAAGACGACGAGCGACTAGACCCAAACCGTAGAGTAGTGCCAGTAGGTTGAGTAGAGGGGGTGGGTGCTACAACCTTACCGGCAGCTACGGTTGCCCACCCGAGCTTTGGTTTTTCCTCGTCTGGCTCTTCACGAGAATCAGGTTTTGGAGTTGATCTCATCCTAAGTTAGCACTGTACAAGAGACCAAGATGGCAAAAGGAAGTGGGGAAAGTGCAATTGCAGGCGAAACGATTACAAAAACCAGTAGCAGATTCACCTGCTATTCACCTTTGTAGCTGTCAATTGCAGCTAGTTGGAATCAATCTTGATGCCATTGGTCCTTCCCCCACTCTTCAGGTCTGGGTCAATTTTTCACTTTTCCACCCTTTCTCCACCAACAATAGGTCCCTTTAGACCGTAAAAACGCTTTACCCAAACTTACCATTCTGGGCCAAAAGATAGAGAGGACGACTTTGACATTTTGATATAATCGCTCGTTCACAGTGGTTGGATTGAAGTTGGAATGCAGGTGGGTTTGCTGGAGAAAATTCGCTACTCGTCGCCAATTTTTGCCAGCCTCATCGCAAGGGGTTGGGAAAACGCGTATACGAGCCGTAGGGCCGTGGCACAGAGTGCGACGTCAGAGAGAGATTGAGATTGGAGGTAATGGAGGCGAAAGGAGTCGAAGAAAGAGGGTGTACGCAATTGAGTAGCAGCGTTGGGTATATACACCCCTTAGCGGTAATTGCTCTCCTGCTCATGAATCAGGGCGGTTAAAGTTGAACCAGCGGGGAGGAGCGCGTGTGGCTGATACAAAATGCACAAGGCTGATACAAAAAAACCGAAAAATCCACCCTCCCTTGCTAACTGGTCCCCTTGCTGGGATGGCTGGGCAACCGAAGGCTGAGGGCTAGGAGACTGGAATGGACGGGATGAATAGGTACATACGTATTAGTTGACGATTTCTGGTGTCATTCGGTATCAATTGCTGTGTTTCGCTAAGTGTACATATCATTGTGCTATCTATGCGACATGCAAACTTTACCTTGAATAATGAGATTATAGGTGAGGTATTTAGGCTGTACAATAGCATGTGAGTCAATTCGGCGACAATTGGCAATTGAAGGCAATGAAAGCCTCTCAGGCCAATGGAACACTAAGACACCTAATCCAATCAATTGAGACGTATAAGTACAAATGCGTGACTGTCATTACCAATAGAGAGTCAATTCTGAAAAGACCCTCCACTGCACTCCAGAGTCAAGGGTCACCCCCAATTCTGGTCAGGGACAGCCAGACACCGGCATCTCCACCAGCTCGTTGCTAGGGCTAAATTCCACTGAGGTCGAAAAAGACCCGGAAGGCGAGTGGCATAAGTTTGAGTATCAAAGGAGTGGCAGACAATTACAAGAACTCAGGCATGAACTCTCCGATCTCATGGACGCTGAACTGGGCCGTGGTGAGGACATGTTGATCAAGTTCACCAATTGTTTCAATCAAAAATCTGAGACTAGAATCAAGAAGTTGCTGTTTGGCTTGGGGCCAGACTGAAGAAGTTTTATCTCGATTTCGTGACAGGATCGTTCTACATCACAATTCCTACTGACGACCACAGCGTTATGGCCACCGATGCGGCGGCACGATGGAGCAAGAGAGCTGGCCAGGAAATGGAGTCTACTATGCCCGTTGCCCGTTCTGTGGGAGACAGAATTCTCCTGTTTCCAGACAGTCTGGGCGCTGTGATTGGTGACAAAGACCTTCCGCCTGCGGTCGGCAATCGTCCCATCACGTCTTCCCTCCCGGAGCCCGTTGATGCTTCTCGCCCTGGGTCAATTGGTACTCAACAGACGCGTAGGAAGAAACGAAAGTACAGCGATGGCCCTGGTGACTCATGGGCCCTGAATCCAGAGCAGAACCCCCAAAAGCTCGCTGATTCGGCTACGCTGTCTGCGAGAAGCAGACTGATCGATAGAGTTAGGGCATTCTACAGGGTCCCCGAAGGCATTATTGAAGTAGCCAAAACAGAGTCTTGCATCGGCTCACATTGATATGAAGTGGTGGGCTATGGGGCTCACAGTTTTAAACACTGCAGCGACGTGTATCAAGGTATATGCTGACTGGGATAGGGTGGATTTCGAGCAGTGGAATTATACTTTTGATGCGTTTGTGAGTGAAATTGAAAATATTTTTGGTGAATGGAGTACCGTTAAAAAATACGTGGGGGGCCTCAAACCCGGTCAACTGGGTGATCAATATTTTGGGCAAGATTCTAGGAAAGACCGGCCTGAAGCGCTGGCGATGATGAATGCAATTCTACCGGCACTGGGGCTAAAATATTGGTACGAAGTTCGCAAGTTCGAAGGTCATATCTCTTATTAACTCAATTAGGTCAATTGCACTACAATTGCGGGGACGAGAGCCCACAGAGCCCACCCAGCTCATACTCGACAGTAAAAAGACCACTTGATCGTCCGCAATAACCCCATCTACCTCATGTTCACCCTAGTTTAATCCCTTTCTCTTGCCATTGCCGAACCTAATGAAAGATCTTCGTGAATATGTTCCCTCTTTGGAACTCACCATTCTCCCATAGTTTGGACTGCGATGGGTTAGGGTTCACGGTTCAGCGATTGTCGAGCCCAAATTTCACTGTGTCGCTATACTTCACTTGGTCTAAGCCGGTGGACACTGTGCGAGAGTATTGTAATTGGGTGGCGCTTTCGTGTATTTTTATTCACACATATGTGCGATGGAGCCTCCAGCCAAAAAAGTTCGGACTTCCGACCGGCCAGAACTAGACAGACCGGCCCAAAATCATCATGACGAAACCGACACGCTCGAGAAGGAATTACACGAATTGGAGGCGCTAGAAAAAGAGTTTGAGCAGGAAACTGGCAATTCGTCTAGTGAACAATCTAGAAACACCGCTTACCTCGACACAATTGATCGCAAAGTGCTGGACTTTGATTTCGATAAGTTATGCTCGATCTCGCTTGCAAATTTCAACGTGTATGCATGCTTGACCTGTGGAAAGTACTTTCAAGGACGAGGGAAGTCATCTTATGCATACAGTCACTCTATTGAGCTCGACCACCACGTATTTATTAACCTGGATACCAAGAAGATCTATGTGCTACCGGATGGATACGAAGTTAAATCTCCGGCTCTTGAGGATATCCAGTACGTGCTTGACCCGTTCTACTCGTCAGACGAAGTTCAGAACCTTGATCTAGTACTGCCAACCACGACTGGATCGGGCCCAAGCCATGAGTATTACGACTTAGCGCGAAAGACTTACCGCCCAGGGTACGTGGGCCTCAACAACCTGGCAGCCAGCGACTATTCTAGCGTGATAATACAGGTGCTGGCCCATATCAAACCAATTCGCGACTATTTCATGACTGCTTCAACACTCCAGGGTACTGGGAACGATTTGGCTAAACGATTCGGGATTTTGGTCCGTAAGCTGTGGAACCCACGAGCGTTCAAGTCTCATGTTTCGCCTCACGAGCTTCTACAGTTTGTGTCGACGGTGTCAAAGAAGCAGTACACACCAATTGCCCAACAGGACCCGTTCAAGTTCTACGTCTGGTTTGCCAATCGCCTCCACAGTGCGCTCGGAGGGACCAAGAAAGCCAATTCCAGTGCAATTTATAAGTCCCTACAAGGGCAGATTGAGATTGAGGATTTAGGATTAGAGAGACAGACTAACGGCTCTCAGAACGGCGGCGCCCAGAGTAAAGGCAAAGGCAAAGTGACTCCATTTCTGTTTCTAGGGCTCGATTTGCCGCCGGCGCCTCTGTTTTCCTCAGACGAAGAGAGACAAGCAATCCCCCAAGTACGCTTGACAGAATTGCTACGAAAATATGACGGCGAGACAGTTCAGGAACTCGCAGACAGCCGGCGGCGGCTCAAGATTAAGACGCTCCCGCCATACTTAGTACTGCATATCAACCGGTTTGACAACTCGACGCTAAGCACTACTTCGCGGAACCGAACAATTGTGAGCTTCTCTCCCCAAGGACTAGATATGTCGAAATACGTCGACGGCGATTCCAATGCCTCTTATAACTTACTGGCAAACGTCACCATGAACACGTCCACTGGTGGACAGGATAACGAGACAGAGAAGGTGTCATGGGTAGTCCAATTGCAAGACAAGCCCCGACAGCAGTGGGTTTCAATTGAGGACCTAATAGTTACCGAAGTTCGGCCTGAACTGCTATTTCTAAGTGAAAGCTATATTCAAGTATGGGAACGGCAATAGGCACGCCCTAAACTCCCATACGCTTACCTAGCTGCGAATGGAAGTCAAGCGCACCGCTAACAGTCTCCGGTGCTCCAACATACACATCTTCCCATTCGATATCAGTCTCGCGATTTGACAGAATCTCGCTATGAACAGAATGGTGCTTCACGCCTCCGAGAACGTCTAATGCAGGGTGAGTAGTCGCCTTAACAATCTCCGCCTCCATTGCTCGTCGAATCGGCTCACCAGCGCCGTAGTTTCGTCGCAGCTGCTCCAGCTTGAAATCAGACTGGGTCTTGTCCCATTGCTCGAGACGAGCCTGTAGAGGATGCTTGTTGTTGATTCGGGCCGCAATAGACACGGGACCACCTTCGTTTCGTAGCGAGTCGTGTAGACCGGTCGAAGGCACAGCGTCGCCGAACGACGTGGCCGACACCTCGGATTTAGCACCGTTATTTGGGACAAACCTTAGACTCTATTAGTTAGTAAACGATTGTGCCGAGACAAAGGAGCCTGCCAGTACAACTTACCATTGTGACTGTGAAGGTGTGTTGGTGAGCTCAGGTCGATTTCAGACTCTCATGTCGGTGGCGATAAATGTGGCGGTGGGAGACCGCACAGCCGCGTTGAACAGTGAAATTTCAGCCGCGCCATCAGATCGAAGCGGTGAAGAGATCAGGAAGTGAGGTTCGCCAGTCGCAGGGCAGCAAGAGTGCAGCGGGCAGGAGGCGGTGCAAAGTTGGAAGACAGGCTCGTGATCTTAGGTCAAGGCGCTGCGCTTGTATAGCTTGCTTGTTTGTTCTGTGCGCTGGTGTTTCAGATATGACGGACCCCGAACCAAAACGCGTTAAGCTCGACTCAGAAGTGAATGGCACGAGAATAGAGGAGAGCGGAAACGTGGCAAACGGAGATAATGCCGAAGTCCACGATATGCATAGCAATGGCAATACTAACGGTGTGAATGGTGTCAAAGAGAATGGTTTAAACGGGACCGTGAATGGCAGCGGGACTGATGCCCCGCTCTTTAGCATATCCCATACCCTCGCCGCTCATTCTGCTCCAATAACAGTGTGTAAGTACTCTCCAGATGGATCGATGATTGCGACTGCTTCCGACGACTGTACAATCAAGCTTTGGAATGCCGCAGATTACTCTCTGATCCAGACAATGCGCGGGCATGAAAAGGGCATCAACGATCTCGCGTGGTGTCCTAACGGCAAGTACTTTGCTACTGCATCTGATGATAAGTCGGTCCGGATATGGACAGTAGGGTCGAGTGGAGGAATTGCATGGAAAGACGAGGACAATGCTACTGAGGAAGTCCGGGTTCTGCGGGGACACACATATCATGTCATAAGCGTGTGCTTTAATCGCAAGGGGAGCATTTTAGCATCAGGATCGGCCGACGAGAACGTCATGCTATGGGACGTGCGCGAAGGAAGACTTATGAAGACACTGGCAGCCCATGCTGACCCCGTCTCGGCTGTCACGTTTTCCCATGACTCTACTGTGCTTGCATCGGCGTCGAACGACGGCCTAATTCGAATTTGGGACACGAAATCAGGGCATTGCTTACGAACACTGGCCAGCCCGGATAACAGCCCCGTAATGAATGCGACTTTTACTCCAAATGGTCGGTTCTTACTGTCAACCACTCTCGATGGCACTGTCAGGCTCTGGAATATTGCTGAAAACCGGTGCCTCAAAACATATAACATCACCAAAGGATTCGACTATTCGTGCCCAGTGATATGCCTTCAATCTAATCACAGCCAGCATCACGACATGCTCCTTCAAGGTGGCATTGATGACAACTCAATTGCTATTTGGGACTTGCAAACAAAAAAATCATTGACGAACTTGACTACAAATGGGGTGGTGCTATGCTTAGACGTTTGCCCAACTGCTGTCGGGTTTGTGTCTTCAGGTAAGGACAGTACTCTAACATTTTGGAAGCCCTCAGCACAGATTACCGCGCATAAGTAATAATGGAAACAAGCGACCAGGGCTTTATAACGGCTCTGCAGTGGCATTATTTAAATGAAATCGTATCTACATTTCCAGCAAGAACTGAGACAACGTTCTCCTCAATGCGCTCATTAACCGTATCCTCCAGATGCTTCTTGGGGTCCTGTTTGCCCACAAATCGAGTCTTGAGTTGGTCCTCAGTTAGCTCCTTCTCTTCTTGCACCCGTTTCACATATGCCTCGGCTAGCTTGACAATCTTGCCCATTGCATCGCGATTATTGTTTTCATGGCTCTGGTAATCCTTGAGATGGAGGCCGGACGCCCACGCTGACTTGTGTAGGTTCAGCAGCATGGACTGCTCTAACGGAGTCTTCATAAAGTCAATGTTGATCGAGTAGTAGTGGCGGTTGAGACCATGAATCAATGCTTGAATGCTTGGCTTGTTGAGATGGCCAATGTTTGATGTGGTCTGGCGTGGCTCTTGGCCCATCATCACCGATGTGGTGTTAATTAGTCGAAACGCATCAATGACAACCTTTCCTTTAACGGATTGAATGGGGTCAATGACCACCGCCACCGCTCGCTGGTTTAGCTGCTCAAACGACTGCTGCGTGTTGATATCGACCGACGACAGCCAGCATCCAAATCCAGGATGCGAATGGTACCAGCCTACTACCATTTGGTCTCGTCCGGTCTGCCGTAACATATCCATCATTCTGGTCTGGAACACGTCGTCCACGGCCTCTACTGACACTCCAGTTCCACTCTGAGGCATCGCGAACACGTCAATGACATGGACAGTAAAGTCGTCAATAAACTCACCTAGCATTAAGCCCATCACCTCCATAGGCACTCCTGCTCGACCGTGTTTAAGCATCTTTAGCAGCGCCAGTGACGAGATGTGTACCGTTTCGGAGTTATCGACGACAGGGGAATCGACGCCTGGGGGCCCAGTCATCCCCGCCTGTCCTATCAGTCTGTGGAATTGATCCATTCTAGAGCGTAATGTGAGAAATACTTCTTGTCGTGGTCGGTTGAACCAGTGTTGACGTTACAAGGGAGGCAAATGTGGCGTTCGAGGATTGTTAAGTGTGTGGATTTTTGGAACGTTCGAAGGGAGGCGCGGCTGTGCAGACCGTAAAACCGGCGGATTTCAGATAGTTGGGAGGTAGGAGACGGTGCGATTCCTGGGGTTGTCCCAGTTTTTCATATTTTGGGGATGAAAAATTATAGCCCTTCGCGATAAACCACAATCAGACAGGCTTGGGATAGCGGTGGATTTTGCGAATTTGATACCATGTTGAGGGCTCTGGCTTGCCGACTGGCTGTCAAGAGACTTTCGGCAGCAACTGTCCAGAGATCTTTTTCAAAAGCTCAGTTCTCTACGACTCAGCATCACCATGCATCAATTCCAGTCGCTCGGTTTCCACCCCGTGAAGAAATCATGGAGGCATTTGATTTCCCGGCTGCGACTCATATGATCGAGGAATTGAAGGGTGACGAGCAGGCCGTTGTTTTGCATGGATGGCTTGATAAAGGGCTCCGAAAAGTTGGTAAAAACCTGACATTCGGCAGGCTGCGAGACTCTGAAGGAGGGCTGATTCAACTAGTCGATACTTCTGAAGAACGTCTATTGGCCTCAGTGTCCACTGAGAGTGCAATTGTGGTAGAAGGATCTGTTAGTACCAAGAACGACAGTGAAGGAAATCCCCGCAAGGAGGTACAAATTGCCCACGTACAGGTGCTTAACATGGCTGACCTGACTGGGTCTCATCTGACAAGGGGCACCCGCGAATGGCCCGCAGAATTTCGGTATTTGGAATTGCGACACGAGGAGCTTCAGAATGCATTAAAAAGACGTGCCAAAGTGGTGGCTGCATTTCGACGGACTCTAGACGCGGAGTCGTTTACAGAAATTGAGACCCCACTGCTATTTAAAGGGACCCCAGAAGGGGCCCGTGAATTTATGGTGCCGGTACGCAAGCGAGGGTTTGCGTACGCTCTACCTCAGAGCCCTCAGCAGTACAAGCAGTTGCTAATGGCGGGTGGATTCCGGGGCTACTACCAGGTAGCCAAGTGCTTCCGCGACGAAGACTTGCGGGCCGACCGCCAACCCGAATTCACCCAGCTCGATTTTGAAATGTCGTTTGTTAGTGATCTCGAAGTGCGCAAGGTTACAGAGAAGGTTATCGACGAGATATTTGCCGACGTTGAGTCTGAAAACCCTCAACCATTATACACAATTGAGTCTGGGTCACATCAAATCCGGCCATTGTCGAAGGGGTTTGCATCTCAAAGCCAAGACAAGACCCACCTTTCCTTTGGCCATATCACGTACTCAGATGCGATCGCGAAGTACGGTACTGATAAGCCAGATCTCAGATACATTCACGAAATCATTCCGCTTAGCGAAGTGTCAGCGGTGGGACCGGCAATTGACCCAGACTATCAGCATCTAGAGGCACTGGTTCTGCGGGGAGCCGCAGACCATCCCAACATTGTTCACGAGCTCACGGACCCCGAGGTATATCCTGCGCGAATCCCGAAAGTGATCACAATTACCAGTGCCAACGTTGATACATGGGCCAAGGAGATTGGGTACATGGCAGAGGACCCAGAGGCGGTGGCTCGGGCACTAGACGTCAAAGTTGGTGATGTGGTGGGCATTAGCAACCGATCCATCAAGCACGAGTTCTGCTACGAGGTTCCGACTCCGCTGGGCAAGATGAGAGAACTGGCGATTCAGCATATGCCAGACCGGTTCCTCCAGCCAGGAATTGAGAACCAGTCAGACGCGTTCTGCGCATTGTGGGTGACTGAGTTCCCATTATTGCAGCCCACCCAGATTCGAATGGAAGTGGCGCGAGACGATTTTGGTGACTACCCAGCATACAACCGGCGAAGTATCAGTCCCAGCCACCACCCTTTCACCATGATTCATCCCCAAGATTACGACCTCTTGAAGACGCAACCGTTGGCGGTGAGGGGACTGCACTATGATTTAGTGATTAATGGCGTCGAGGTTGGAGGAGGGTCGACTCGTATCCACAATTCGGACTTGCAGTACTACATTTTCCAAAAGGTGCTGGATTTCGACAATATTGAGCACCTGTTTGGACATTTGCTGCGAGCGTTCTCTGTTGGATGCCCTCCTCATGCTGGGCTGGCAATGGGGCTCGACCGACTAGTTGCCATGCTATGTCGAAAGGACTCGATCAGAGAGGTTATGGCGTTCCCCAAGACTCAAACGGGACGAGACGTCATGGTTGGAGCGCCCAGCCGCCCAGGCAAGGAGAAGCTTCAATTGTACCATCTGGTGATGACTCGATAAGCGGATTGACAAGACCGCAAAACTGGGCATGGGCGACGCGGAAATTGTAAATAGACTAATATATGAAGCAACATATGAGACCCTGAACGCCTGCCACTTGGTTGACGCTAGGAACTGTAGATTGTAGGCTAAGCATGTTGTCGCATTGGGCTGTCGCACTGGGATGCAGCCCTCTTGACTGCTGGATGCGTCGGCCGTTATTGACAGCATGCAGGCGTAGTTGATTGCCTGTACTGGAAACTCACGAAGCCGCTAGATCTATTTTCCGGCGTTGCACCATCCAGGGCCCGCCGTCAATACGTGCAATGCCGCCATTTCCAGTAGCAGCGATGCAGTCACCTCTCGGCTGGTGAGTCCTCTGTAGCCGCCGCATATGGCCGATACCGCCGCCAAGGATTCCACCGCGTCGCCGCTCAGAACCCCTCCCAAAAGCCTCCCAAAAAGCCTCCCAAATGCCGTTGCAAAGTCAGCCAGATTCCCGCTGCCAATGCCCGCTCCACATCCACTGCTCTGTCGGTGTCCGCCTCGTTCCTCTTTCTCCAGTTCGCTTACTTCCTCACTTTCCTATTTGCTGCACATTACCGCTGCATGCCTTATCCAACGCACCGTATTTGCTGCATCGCACCTCGCCCGGCTCGTCGCCTGCACTCGCTACTCTTCTCACGCCCGGCCGGGACGACCCGAACAAGTTCCTCCCGCCCATTCCTCCCCCCGCGGGCTGCTACAGCCCGCTGCTACAGCCTGCTGCGACCCACGCAGCCCCTCACCAGGTCGCTGGATGGCGGCGCTCGGGCCTCTGCCTACCCTCCGCTGCCGCCAGTCGGATATGCCTAGGTGGGCACTCACGGACTACCAGGCCACCCTGGCGTGTCATGGGGTAGTCTGTGAGCACCTCCACGAGCATGGTGGCTGCAATTAGCCCCCACCTCCGCCCCTGACCAATGCTCTTAAGCTAGTAGTCTATTTGACCCCCTTTCCGTAATTTGGTTATCGAACTGTGCGTCAGTGATGATTGTCGGCTATCGATCACCGATCCTCTATGGGCCACTCCTCCCACCACATGGTGATATTCGTGGTGGGAGCGGCCTCGGAACAGGGTCTTGGCCAGGCGCGGCGTCCACCAACGATTCCAACGTTTTGTTCAGTTGTGTGTGGGTGGACATCGTCCTGATCGAGCCGGCGAATGCACGTGGGGGGATGGAGGGGAGCCAATCAGCAAAAATTGTGTGCTCGCATGGGGTGTTTGTGAAGACTAGCTCGTGGAGTGAGATGTGAGCGAAGGCAGCAAAGAATTCTCCGGCATGAGGGGTAGGGTATATAAGAGGAGCTCCATCCTGACCAGAGAGGATATAGACGAGCAGAGCAGTGTAAAAACAGAAGTATCAGTAGCCAAGGTTTCGAGGTACCCTGCTGCGGTGTAAGACGAGAGCTAGAGCTAGACCCTTTTTGCTCTGACACGACCCTAGGCCACCCCGACCTAGACCCTTTCACCGGATTAAAGTGTGGATCGCGACACTGAGGACCGTGTAGACCTCGTGCTGAGCTCAAACTCTACTCTTTATCCCCTCAGGTCACTTCACCCTATTCGGGTACTACTCTATTCTGACCACTGTGCGGTAAATACTGGGCAGTCCTCAGTCACTGTCCCCTTTACTCAGATTATACTTTTGGTACTGATCATTTCCGGTTTATATGCCAGTTGGCGGTGACCACCACGGTAGATCCACATTGTGCTAAGCGGCGCTAGTGTAGCAGCGGCATCCCCTCTGCTTTACGATTTTCCCCAATCGAGGCTACGGCATCCCATCGCCCCCAAAAATAGGGACTGCAAGGCACAGAGCTCCGGATACAAATACAGACCGTCATCACACCACGACCCTCCGGTTGTTTAATATCGACTGCACTACTTGGAGACCGCCTTCATCTTAGAATGGTTCCTACTAAAGTGCCCAGCTTGGAGGAGAAGTTTGGCGCTGCGCCCAAATTAAGATTCCCCACCCACCAGATCCGAATGGTCGGATTGTCGCTATGGCTCCTGGTCACTGTGATTTCTTGCATTATCGCCACAACGGTGGTCATTGTCGCTCGACGAAGAGCGCTACGAAAGCTCAAGGGCGACTTTTCCGAGGCAGACTTTGAAAAGGCCAGGGGAGAATTGGCCGACGGCGCTTCTCTCTACAAGGCCAATGAAGAGGAAAACAAGATGCATTTGCAACGAAAGATACTGGCAGTACTATGGGTGCTTTGCTCGGGCCTAATTGTGCTAACTATGACGGGTATGGTGATGGATCAACCCTTGACTCCAGCCAAGGTCTGTTACTGGATGCTGCTTTGGCTGCTTCCATTCACCTGGCTCAGCTTCCTGACCCAGTACCATATCCGCGGCCGCGTCCTGTCTTGAAGAAGCCAGAACTTTGCATCACTAGAATCGGACAGACTGCATTCGACTCCGTATTCACTCTATTGTATAATTCTACTAACGATAATGACCACATTCACCTACTCGACCCAAAGTCCTTCCATAGCCCATACAGTAATTAAGGTTTCACGGTCTCAGTCTCAGTCGCTTAGTCCGTTGCCAAGTAAGCCAAGTTCTAATTAAGCGTGCCAAGTGGTCCCGGGCAAGCCATCTAGATATGGATGAGAGCCCTCTTGGCATGATCATCAAGTACTCGTGGAGCAAATCAGCTCGCTTCACTCTAGCTTCACTCCTAAATCCCTCTAGGGTATCATCAGAGATACAATTCAAGTACGTCGGGCCCGGTGCCAGACTCAGTGCTGGACCGCCCGACTCGGGTTGACTTAGTGCTGCGTCCAGTCACAGACCTCAATTAAAATTTCGGCGTGGCATGGGCCAACAAGAAGGTAAAAAACTGATCTGAGACATATGCGCGGTTATGCAGGGTTAAATATAATTTTGGCACGGCTGCAAGGAATGGCAGCTGAAAACGGCGAAGTTGCACGGAGGCTCCCTATCCAATAAAAAAAGAAACTTGGGACCACGGGTCGAACCTTGAGCTAGCGCTAGTGTCCACAGCAGAAACATTGCGAACCTAGATGAGCCGCTACTTTCGACTGCGGGGGCGCTGAACTCAAAAATACCCGCGCTTAATCTTCGATTTGACTACCGGGACTCCTTCTAGACACGGGCTGATCTAGGATCGGTGTTCCGGAGGGAGCCTAACTTGGCTCGACTTGGGTTGGGTGGGCATGCGTGGGATCGGCTATGTCGCCTGTACGTCATGAAGGCGTCAAAAGGGGATTACAGTAGCACCGGGATCGATACCGTGAAGCACCCCACACAGATGTCCTCAAGAAATCGGTGGCGGAGTCATCGCCTCAAATCTAACCTTTTGCGCTCTGAGACTTTTTAGTATCCAGGGTGTAGGGCAGTACCGAATGGAGCAGAGGCAGCGGGGTAAGGGACTCGAAGTCCGCGGCGAGACGATCAAACTGTTTTGGAATTCAGGCGGTTGTTAATGACAGTCAGGAACAAATCATGCCAACGATTTGCGCTGCAGGCAGCAAGCGGTTGGCTGCTATAGCCCGAGGGCTCATGAGCCCCTTTCGGTAGGCGGCCGCAGTTATGACGACATCAGAGCAGGCCTAGGCATGGTACCCACCTGAATTTAATAGAGAATATGCCTATAAACAATTATAGATACAATATTTTGGCTTTCTTGGTCGCACCACGCTCAATTATATGCACAGTGCATTAAATCGTTGAAGTTTTTTCCCGCAGGTAGATGGAGGTGGCTCCGAAGAGTGTAGCGATTTCAAAATTGCAATTTAATTAGCCCGGTTCCAATACTCCAGTCGAATTAGAATCATGATGTGACCATGCTGCGAGTCTCCCAAAATAGCCACACAAAATGGCTGAAGGGGCCGCAAGAGCGGTTGGGGTGACTCCTGGCCAGACCAGACAGGTACCAAGCTAATATGCAAACGGTATAACAAATCGATGAGAAAATTAAAGGAGCTTGACGAATACAGACAGACCAAGGAACTCGACGATTACAGATTGAGGAGCTTGACGAATACAGAATAAATTACACGACGTATCCATTCATCCCTGAAATCAAAAGCTTGGCGGAGGCACCTGAGAAGGATAAAACTTTCAAATTGGTTGGTTGAGAAAACTAGATCGAATAGTGATGAACTTGCTTACTAGACATTGCCAATTGAGTATGAGCCGCTTCGAAATCCACAATGACACACTGCCCCTATTTGTAGTGTTGGAAAATACAGCATTCACGAGGTTATACTTTACGAATACCGGACGAGAAGCATCAAACAAAACTGAGCTGCTGGACTGGCCATCGGATTTATTCGCAACAGCCTACTGATTAATTTATTTCTCTTTTATATGGTTCTTTTAGAACCTATTGGCTTTTTCACGAGTCGCGTTTGACATCCTCACGGAAGTAGCAAGAAATTTTCGGAACTGCAACCCCCAAGTTCGCCTCGCGCCCCATCTTGGAAGGGCGTTCATTCTCCGATGATAGTCTCAATAAATATTTACCAGATGTGGGAAGAGGAAATTATTTTGGTGAACACCGCCTTAGAACAAAAGGTGTTACTAAAGGGGTTGCCCGTGGTTCGGGTACGAGAAGCCAATCGGTGGATCTTGGTCGCCGAAATTGAGAGTGTACTTATCTACTCGAATAAGCCTGTCAGTGAATTCAATTCAGCCACAACTGAAAAGAAAGTATAGGATATCTAATAAAGAAATATCGCACAGGTTAGATCGCATTCGTCTTCAACAACCAAAGGAAGCATGCCTAGAATTGGATAACTTCACGAACGAGAAATACAGACATGTTAGGGGGCCGCAACCCAGTCACTTGGTATTTTAACGTTAGTGGCGTCACACTCACCACTGAGAGTTTGAGATCATATGACTGACTTGTGCAGTTGTTTAGCCCTGGCATGTCGCTTTCATGAAAATCTTCGAGAGACACTAGTAGAGACGAAAGTTTCATCTGTTTCTAGAGTAGCATTTGAATGAACTAAGTTCTTACTTAAGAGGGTCAGATACCGTCGACCATCGATATGGACTCTATCTTGACTTGAATCATTGTACTAACCCCTATGGTCAGACGTAGTCGCTATATATTCGTAATTGTAGTTGCGGGGATTGGGTCAGTGACTGTTGTATGAGTCGGAATCAAACCTCTCCTGTCCGTTATGAATGACGTCCGCTTTTGAATTCAGGTAGTTGAACTGTGAATTCCAAACAATGGAGTCAAGCATATTTGTGGAGTGAACAAGGACATAGGAGCAGCAATTTGAATAATATGGAGGGAATTCCACTCGGTATTTGGTGCGCGCTGAGCTATCTATTGAGAGTGTGCTGGGGCGACAATGCATAAAATCAATGACCCGGTCACTGCTGCCACAAATTACTCGAAACGTGCCCAAAAAAGTTCAGTAGATGCCTTAAATCGAAGGCAACGTAGTACGAAGTTTACGACTAAAAAAGCAGCATTGCCCGGTATTTGGCCAGTTTTGCTAAAATGAATTTCTTTTTGTTAACATTTCTTTTTTCACTGTTGGCATCACGATGCATCCAAAAGGGATGGTTTTCATCGCAGGCAATCTGGCCGAGTTGGTCTAAGGCGCCAGGTTAAGGTCCTGGTCTCTTCGGAGGCGTGGGTTCGAATCCCACGGTTGTCACTATTTTTTTTGCATCTCTTAACTCTTCCTTTTATCTTTGGGCACCGCTCACTCATTTTCACCAATTACTAGAGCCAATGTATGTCTGAGACTCGCCTTAGGCTCGCTAACCTCAATTACCCGCGCCTGATTTCGCCGTTATAAATGCAACTTTACTGGCCCCAAATTTTCGGTAATGCTCCTCATCGGTTAAATCAACTGTGTTAAAGGCTTTCATTAAACATTAGTATACCCTTAGTAACTATATCTAAAGTTTGGATCCAAATCTCCAGATACCGCTTGCACTTCAGGGCTGAGCTTGTTCCACTTTTGATCCCACTTCCCCTTATCCTTCTGCTTGTTTTCATACAAGATCCCCATAAAGTAAATGGAAGAGACGACAAGACACAGTAGAGAAAATGCCAGACAAATTGATAACCCCTTTGTATAGTAGGGGGCATCAGGGGTGAGGAAAATGTAAGTAGCAATGATGCCTCCAATGTTTCCGAATCCAACTTGGAAGGCAGTTCCAACTGCGCGTCGATGATGTCCCGCGAAGTTGAGGTTCGTCCAGCACACAATCAACGGCATTGCAGTGTATGCACCCATCGCCACCAAGAAGCAACTTGCGTACCGGGCATGAATATTAGTATGAGTGGCGAGGAGGATGATGAAGCCCGCGGCACAGATTAATGTTGAAAAAACAGCGTAAAAATATCGATGACGGGTGAAATCAGAGGCTACAGCCATCAGCATGGAGAGCCCAAATGACGCGGCCCAGGGAGGCACCGAGTGCAATTGGGTCTGGACAGGAGTGTAGTCAAAGCTCTTGATAATGACCGGCGAGAAATAGGCATACCCGTATGCCGGAACAATGAGACAAAAGTACATCATTCCCGCCAGATACACTTTCCACTCCTGGAACACTCTTGCGACGCCTTTGACATCTAGCTTGATTTCGTGACTTGAAGCGCCAACGTCGAATTCAAGCTTTGCTCGAATGAAGTCTCGCTCGGCCGGGGTCAGGAACTTTGCGTCTTCAGGGAAATCCGCAATGAAAAAGTACAGCACAACGGCACAGGTAGCGGTGACGGTACCTTCAATAATATAGAGCCATCTCCAGCCAGCAATTCCCCGGTGACCATCGATCTGATGGCATCCGTATGCAATCAGCCCACCAAATGCTCCGGCAAGGCAGGTCGAGGAGAAGAAAAACGAGTATCGCTTCTGGGCCTCGTCCCGGCGGTACCACATGGACAGTAGATAAAAACAACCGGGGAACATGCCGGCCTCAAACAGACCCAAAAAGAACCGAGTGGTGACAAGTCCACCAAAGTTCTTGACGTAGCCCTGAGCAATCATCACAAACCCAAAAAAAAACATGCACGCCGTCAACCACACATGAGGGCGGAATTTCTTGAGCAAAAAGTTAGAAGGCACCTCTGCAACCACATAGGGGACGAAGAAGACCGTCAGACAGGTGTTATACTGGTTTCCAATCAGATTGAGGTCCGCGGACATGCCGTAGATGTTTGCATTAGAGATATTGACTCGGTCCAAAAACGCCAGAAGGTACAGCAGACAAATCGGAGGCACGATCCACATATCAATTTTCGCCATCAGTCTCTTGTGGTTGACGCCGTGATGTTCCGCCAGTTCTTCGATGGCCTTTTGCTGCTCTTGTAAAGTCAGGTATTCCCGAGCTCCAGGTGGCTCGAGGTCATGTTTCTGATCTTGATCCGCAGGATCGTGGTTGTAGTCGTTGACCGGGGCGGCGATGCCCTCGCCCACTTTTTCACCCGACATGCTATGAAAGATAAAAGAGCCAACAAAAGCGTCTACTCCCTAGACACCGCGAGCAGCGGGCCCTGACTTATATAAACAGGCACGATCGTGGGGGATCGACTCCGCATTATCCACTTCATGGGAGTTTTTGATTCGTACAACCACCTGCGGCAGGAGATGCTGGGCGGAGGTGCAGGCGGGCGGTTACCCAAAAGGGCTATTTGTAGGGGCGGTCCGCTGCCGGAGTTGAGCGTAAACCGCGGGGTAATAGTCGATGGCAGGTATATTTTGGGGGTACTAGCCGGGGTGTTGAAGGGACTGACAGGTAGCTGTCGGCTAGAAGCAACAGTGGCACAGTAGCAAAGGGGGAGGCACTTTTTAGGTACTTGATGAGTTGGTTAGGGTTAGATCTAAATTTTTTTTTCGGTATCGGGTGTTACCCCCGTAGATCCAATTAGGGGTTTATTCCTGCCATCATCGGCAACATGGCAGGTTGATGTCTCAGTAACGTCCGATATCGCTTTCGGCCCAAATAGGCTCCGAGTTTATGCTGCAGATGTTTCTGGGGTAGAGGCGGCCGATGCGGGACGGGTAGATGGGAGAGACCGAGAAGGACAGGGACGGGCAGAGAGCGTATAGGCACGGGGGAAAGTTTAGCCTAAGCCTAATCGGGCAAGTACATAAACCTCACTGGCTCCCCAACACTGCATCGCACGACTCATACGACGGTGACTGCTTGATCTGGTGGCCTAATAATGCGGAGCTGCAGTAGAGAGCTATTGAAAAATGCCCAAATGTCGTGGTTAGAGCCTGAATCGAGTCATTTCTATTTCGCATAGCAATAATAGCCGTCTTCTCTACCAAAGTGGCACTTTTCGTACCCTGTGGGCGATCATGTGTAGATACGCCAGCAGGCCGGAGACCGCTGGTGTTCGACTGTCAGGGTGACGCAGGCCAGGCTATATATCCGTGAAACCTTAATTCGACTACTGCACTTGTGTAGTTGAAACCGTTTGTTTGCTGCAATTGAATTGTCAAATCAACAGTGGATAGCTGTTAATAGAACTCGTGCAGTATCTGTTGAAATCACCCAATGAAAATGTCTAGACTATGGCGATAGTTGCACAATTGATAGGTCTGCGGCTTATCCCGCGGTTGCTCACTTGAGAAGTCCAAACAAGAATTGCCCTACTATAACTGCCCGTATCTTGAACTGCCCACCAATTTTCGCCAGTTTCTGCCGAGGACTTGCCCTGTGACTATAAACTGGGCAGATCTGATTTGCCCAGTATTTTGCCCACTCGAGGGCTGCACCTATATACTTCTCCTGAAACTGTAATAACACCGCTATTAGCTCTACCAGTATGAAAATCCACGACCCAATTGTCCAGTAATGCTAACTGACCTCATCACCTCCCACTCTCCTCTCCGCTATCTTGCATATCGTCAATGCTCTATGCTCCGTTCAGCGGTAGCTTCTTGGCATACAGCTAAGCTGCATTTCTTGGATGGTTAGTCGCCGAGGCCCTCGGCGGAACCCTAACCCGATTCGGCCTTCCGACCTGTAAACCAACTGTGCCCGCGGCCGACATCGCTTTCGTTTAGGATGCGAGGATAGAAATGCGGAGAGCATGGAGGCTGCACCAATACTACGAAAAGACTCAGCGGCTGCTACTACCGGAGTCCGCTATGCGAATCGACATAAATAATGGCTTTTCTGGTTAAATATGGTTCTAAAATAGGTGAAATACGCCCTTGTGCCATTGCCAACCCAAGAATACACTACAATCTTCAGCAATGACCGTCAGCTGTGGTCGCAGTCGCCGGCTAGACCTGTTGCTGAGACAGATTCTCGTCATAGCCGCCATTTAGGTACTGCTGCTCACCCGCAAAGATATTGTCCAAGGTGTGATTAATCTGGTCCAGTTTGAACGTTTCTGACAGGGACTCGTCCGGAGACAAATCCTCAAACCCCCCTGGCATGCCATTGTGTGTATGAATCTGACCTTGAGGCTGGTGCTGTTGCTGTTGCGGCCCGTGCAATTGCGACTGAGACCGCTGGAGAGAGTGCACAGAATTGTTAAGAGGACTCCTGACTGCTCCTGGACTGGTGTCGGCGGAAGTGGTATTGAGTGATATGGAGTTGCGCTTTGCTCGCGAGGTCGCCGCCATGTCCTTAATAAAATACGGAGTCGCCCCCGACTCTGGCGAGTCTCCAGTGAGGTTAGTAGTCTGGTGAAAGTGGGATCCGGCTCGGTGAACTTTGCTCAAATGACCTCGACTATCCCTTCGAACTAGCTTGTGGCCATTGGGGCTGTAGGTCCCACCACTAGAGGATGATGGTGCCATGTTGGGGAGGTCTGAGAACGAGGCAGATCGGCCACTGAGCATGGCAGGACTGACGGTGGAATCGCCCGAAGGAGGATTGGATGTACCTGCCGGCCACATGAGGGAGTCGGTAGTGAAAACATCGGTAACGGTGGACCCGGGGCTGGAAGCCACTGACACTGGACTATCTGGCAGAGCCAATCCGTACCCGTTTTGCATTGACTGGGCAGCAGCTGCTGCCATTGCGGCCGCGCTCTTGTAGGGACCCAAGCTGAGGTCGTCTATGGTGTCCAAGGTAGCCAATTGATCCATATAAGAGAGCGATTCCGAATAGCTTGGGTCAAATTGTTTACCAAACTGGGGCGAAGTGGATCCTACGCCATCGTTTGGATCGCTTGAGGCCCCCGGTGCCGCCCCGGTTACCGCTGCTGCCGCTGCCGCTGCCGAAGAGGATGAAGAAGAGGGGCCTGCCTCGGTGGTGCCTCGGTGACGCGGCATGGTGGTGAGATCGTTGGTGCTGGCGGCGGGGTTATTACTGGAGGTAGTGGTGGTATCAACATCTTCAGGAGACGACTCGTCGAACCCGGTGCTGTCTGGGGATGAAAAGTCCGAGGACATCATGTGACGGGGGTGAGAAGCTGCCGAAGCGATTCGGTCTGATGTCGACGCTCCTCCAGCCGTCCGTGCGGCCTCCTCTTCCTCCTCCTCGGACATGAGCAAGTCAATGACCTTGTTGATTGAGAGCTCGCCGCCGTCGTTTGGCACGTACCGCGTCACGTCATGGCCGTCAGCGATCTTGGATACCAGCTTGATGAGGCTATCTTGAAGCAGCTGGGTCCGGTACTCCAACAGTTCGACATAGGACCCAGAGTAGATCTTGTCCGGCTGCTTCTTCTTTTCGGAATATGTACACAGCTTCTTGTCCTGAGTGCATTTGCTACAGGGCCTCCTGCCGTCGCACTTTGTCTTTTTCATTCTACAGCCATCGCAGGCCTTTCCGACCCTCTTCTTCTTCGCCTCATCATCGCCTCCAGGGGCCATCGCCTGCTGAGCCATCACCTTTGCCTGGTAGCGTCTTGCCAACGCAGCATCGGATATATCCTTCATTGCCGGAGCAAGAGCCCACGAGGCCAGTTACGAAAAGACGCAAAAACGAATAAAAAAATTTCGAGAGGTTTCGCTGGGAGATCCAGTCGACAGGTTCCAATCAATGCAGGTCGGTCGTTGGTTTTGTCACCCGGATTTACGCCGCTCGCGTTATCTCCGCTTATCGCCGGTGAGGCTCCGGAATAAAAGAGCCAAAAAAGAACCGGGCGCCGTCGACACACGGACCACTCAAGCCCACCTTTCAGTGTAGTTGGCTGGTGCTGGAAGCGTTCAATGGCGAGCGGAGATCTAGTAGACGTTGCACTCACCGCACGCACCCACACACACTTCCTCGTCTGGCACCGCCTTGGGTTAGAATCCCACAACGCAGCACGTACTGCTTCCTTGTCTTATACAGTTGTGGCCGAAATGCGCTGACTCAAAACGGTTCAGCACGGCTTGAAAATTACTAATGGTTGAAAACCACGCTGGGGAAGATTTGGGGGGAGGTCCAGACCGCGAGCGAAGAGCAGGGATTGAGATCCGGCCGAGAGAAGACGGTAAGCGTGTAGATAGCGGCCAGTACTTGGAGGTTCTGGCTGTGGGTGTCGGCTAGTACCCGTAGTGCGTTGTTGCGTTGTTGCCTATGGCCACCAGGATGTGATGTGACTGGCGTAAAAAGCAAGCAAAAATATCGGGATCTATACGACCCGGGATCCGAGATCGACTCCGGGGCAAACCAGCCAACGTTTATCGAAGAGGCAGGTCAGCGCCGGGGAACGCAACGGGACACAAACGGGACGGGAAAGGGACGCAACCGGAACGCACAAGGTACGCAACAGCAGCGCAATTATACCGTGGGAGTCGTCAAGACCGCCAGGATCTCTTCAGTGTTAATGGAAGCTGTTGCACGGTAAGCAGCAGCGGGCAGTGAGCCTGGATGGCCCAGTGGCATGTAGTGGCTGGTGGTGGCTGGTGGTGGCTGGTGGTGGCTGGTGGTGGCTTGGTGATCGGTGGTGGTAGTGAAATGCTACCTTAATTTTTGCCTGCAGCTTCCCCACCAATGCTGGTGAGCCATTTTATATGTTGAGCCCCCCGTTTGCCCGTTTGGCGGTCGGCATTTAGCACTACCGATTCCGAGACCAGCGTACAAATCGGTGGTTTATACATGCATCTAAGCAGTCCCTCGAATCCAGTTTGTCCAGGTTTGTTACGGTCTCACCCGGTCGGGTCTGCAGTTTTTGCATCCGACGAGGCTCAAGGGGCCACGAGATGGAGTCGAAGCCACGAGACTGGGCGGACGCCGATGGCGGAGGGAGCCTGGATTACAAACATTACAAAGGTGAGCGGTGGACAACGGAAACAAGTAGTTGTGTTGTAGGTTGCTACAACTTGTATGGTGGGTAGCGTACGACACCGTGCTATTTCCTACAGACGGGTTCGCCGCTGGCCAGAGAAATATTAAACAATGCTCGTTGTTGCTCGTCCCCCCTTGCCCTTGATCGGTCCGGTGTTGTGGCTCCGATAGAAATGTGGGCCCAGAAATATCGGAACTCCGCGCGTATGGGGTCGATGCACGGGATATGGAAGGGTCGATGGATCAAGTTTGGGGCTCCTAGAAGGTAACGTTGGGTTGGCTCGCCGGGCGTGTCTGGGCGCTGGCGCCTGAACGAGGACACCGGGCGCAGCTTACTTAAATCCGGGGTCCACTTGCCACTGCCATAGCCACTGCCTGCCACGGTCACTGCCACGGCCACGGCCACGGCTACGGGTTTCGTCTTCTTGACATTGCTGGGCGGTTTCGGGTTCCAGATAAGGGGATCGGGCACCCGAGGGTGCAAGGAACGCAGACAAAAGATCAGCAGCACATCACTTGTCGCGCAATTCGCGCTGGCGAGCGTGGGTAAGTGCTTGCTGGTGCGGGCCGGTGCATACAAAGGAGTATGGGCCAAGGGGTGTGGTGACCGCGGTGCGGACTTGTGCGGACTTGTGCGGAGATAGTTTGCGGCAGCCGAGCAAAGCTGTCCAGTGCAAATGCTACGTGCGGAGTTAGGGGGTAATTAGAAAGCAATGCGCCGGTTTCGACATAGGTCAGTAGTAATCTAAGAAGGCAACCGTTTTGACCGCATGCGACCTGGACTATGCAAGATGCTTCAACTACTTTTGCGTCTAGAACTACTGTGCAGTGCGGGCAATGTCGTAGCGAGTACACTGGCAGCACAGAGCCGCAATGGAAATAACCTGCTCGACTGCCGCTGTTCGGCTCCCAATTAAGTATTAACGACATTGCCAGCTGGTTTCTTCCCCACAACGTAGGTCTCGGACCTCGCAGCGGATGCCCAATGCGGCTCCAGCAATCGCCATTCTGGTAGCTGCTGAAGCCGAGCCTAGCGGATTTTGAGAACATCAAGAAATACTATACGAAGTCTCGCCGACAGGTCAATCCATCTACGATTGCTTCTGATGGTCACTACCACTTCCTCGTGAGTGCTTTTCTGAGAAAGACGGGAGTTTTAAGCCTCGGAGAAGGCTCGACTGGTACTGCGTCCCACAGCAAACAACCTCAAATGGCAGCAGACTATAAAATCTTATAATGATAATACCACCACTTCCACAGCAGTGACAATTATGCTGGCCCAATCGTCCGGTATCCTTCGCGGGTCCCTGGCATCGTGAGAAGACCTTGTTACAGCTCTGTTAGGCAGCTACTATTAGGCAATTCCGTCAATCAGTAATGTCATTGAGAAGAATTACAGTCACTTACGTCACATTAGGAACCGCAATTAAGCAAAATCGGTAGATACTATAGTCATACTCCAAGCAGACCACGGCTTCAGAGGAAAGAGAAGTTGAAGGACTGCGATGATTCAGAAACGTGACTGAAAATCACGTGCAGCAGGTGAAATTTCACTCGGATCAAACGCTCGACCTCGACCTCAATTATAGATCAATGGCAGGCAAATCAAAGAAAAAAGACCCGCCAAGGCTAACTCCTGAGGAGCGCAAAGAGAAGGAAGCTGCTCGCGAAGCGTCGCGTGCAAAATCTGCCGCCAATAAGGCAACTGTCGCTTCAAACTCTTCCTGGACTGGAAAATTGCCTGGAACATTACTGCATGAGCACTGTCAACGACTGAAATGGGAAAAAGTTATCTTCGAGCCTGTAAGTGCGGGGCACGTTTCTTCTTTAGATGCCTTGGGAAGCCACTAACTAGAAACACGTCAAAGATGGATTCATTGCTGTGGTGACTTTGGGTCAAAAGAACTCCAAAACCGGCAAAGTGGAGACAATCCGGTTTAATCCCCCTTCAGATGTGATAAAACCCCTGCCCACTGCGCTAGAAGCTCGCCATTTCGCAGCTACATATGCGTTGCACCGAATAGCCTCTCACAAGAATCTGCGAATGATTCTGCCCGGTCCTCACAAGGAATTGTGGGGGAAATTGGACGAAATCAAAAAGGCAACCGACCCTTCTAAAGTATCCCAATTGTATACTGAGGATCCATTCTTAGCAGAGCGAGAGAAAAAAGCTCAGATGGATGAAAAACGCAAGAAAATAGAGGCAATGTCGGACGAGAAGAAGGAGCAATTGCAGATCAGGAGAGTCGTTTCGTCTGTTCGCCAGGACATACGAGAATCGAAAGCGCGTGCAGCCAATGGAGCCAAGAGACCCAGTGGAGATTCTGAGTCGCCAGCTGCTAATAGTCCTGGTACCAGTAGTGGTAGCGAAAGCTCTGAGGTTCAAGATCGCAGAATAAGATTCAATAGCGTCCTCTCAATGTCTCGAGACGTTCAGCGCCAAGTGGAGGCCCTGATTAGACGGCACAATGGCTTTCGCACCAGTGAAGATGTGGAGAACTTGTCGCCAGAGAGAAAGGCAAAGGTCGCAGGAACGCTCCAAAAGCTAGGATTTGAGCCATTTCAGGCTCAAGAAGCATTGGATCATACTAATTCGCTATCCCACGCCTTGGAATGGTTGTTGGTTCATGTCCCGGAAGACGACTTACCCCTAGTATTTTCTCGAAAGCACCATCAACACCAAGTAGAGGCTAGCGTCCACTCGAATGACTTCCAGGCTGAATCGTTCGTCAAGGAGATGCAGGGTTACGGGTATTCGGAAGATTTAATTCGCTATGCTTTTCAGAAAGAGGGATCAAAGCGAAAAGCTGCAGTAAGACTGACGCATTCACTATTAGGCGAAATTGGTGCTTTGGATGACTCGGCTGCTTCTGAGATCAGCGACTATGCCTCTTCTGCCGCTGCCATGTGGCTAGAGGAATTGGAGAGCCTAGAGGCCCTTTTTGATTCCCAGGTGTCTCACAATGCTGACCACGATCAAATCACTGTGGACTTGGATGCTGGCCAAGGAACTAATGTGCAAGTGCATTTCTGGAGACCCGATAATTATCCTCATGAAGTTCCAGGGATGGCAGTCAAAGTCACCCACAAAAAGCGAGTCGCCAAATATGCTCTGCTCGATATCGTCAAAAGGGCGGCGCAGTTTGCATATTCGGACCTTAAAGGTGATTTTATGCTTTCAATGCTGATAGAATGGATGAATGATAATGTGAACAAGGTGGTATCGAATCCGGCAAAGCTGGCATCAATCTCTGGCGCAGTCACTGGAACCACTACGGGTGGTCGTGCCAGCAACAGCATACCTTCCAAAGGTGGTACCGCTGATAAGAAGAGAGTTGCGGCGAGGAGGCTCAAGTTTATTCAAAAAGACGCTGAAACTATCAAGAGTGAGTACGAGGCCCAGCTCGCTACATCCTCAAATCTGCAAAATATGATCAAGGGCCGGCAGCAATTACCGGCTTGGCAGAAGCAGCGCGAAATTGTTGACCTGATCAACAAGCACCAAGTTGTCTTGGTGACTGGGGAGACCGGGTCCGGAAAGTCCACTCAGGTAGTCCAGTTTGCGCTGGACAATATGATTCAGGCCGGTACGGGGAATAAATGCAGTATCATTTGCACTCAGCCTAGGCGTATCTCGGCGATGGGGTTGGCTCAACGAGTAAGCGACGAACGCGACTCGCCAGTTGGTGGGACAGTGGGCTATGCAATCAGAGGAGAAAGCAAGGCCAGTGGGGACACTGTGATCCGCTTTGTGACTGCCGGTGTGCTGCTCAGAATGATCCAGTCAGACCCGGCCTCGGCCCTGGAGAATGTCAGTCATGTAGTCGTTGATGAAGTGCACGAGCGATCATTGGACTCGACGTTTCTGCTAATTCTGCTAAAGCGATTGATGGTTAGAAAGAAGGACTTGAAAATTATTCTCATGAGTGCTACTGTCGATATCACCGCGTTCCGAGAGTACTTTGATAACAAAATCGGTTATGTCCATATCGAAGGACGGACGTTTCCAGTTACTGACTACTTTCTGGACGATATTATCCGGCAGACCAAGTACGTTCCAAAGGCATTGTCGTATGATGAGGATGGTGAGGGCGGGGTAACTTCAGACGAAGTAGGGAGAATCATTCTGGCGCTGCGAAATGGCGTTAGTTACGACTTGATTGTGCACATCGTGAAGCATCTGGATAGGACTTTACCCAAAAAATCAGGATCAGGTGCTATCATTGTGTTCTTGTCTGGAGCCGCGGAGATTGACAATTGCGTGTCTCAAATTGCCGCCTCTGGTAGCCAATTTCATGTTCTACCTCTACACGCGTCTCTGTTACCAGCAGAACAGAGGCGGGTATTTGACTCTCCCCCCAATGGAAAGCGAAAGATCGTAGTCAGTACGAACGTGGCCGAGACCTCCATCACAATTCCCGATGCTGTGGCCGTAATTGACTCGGGCAGGGTCAAAGTAACGTCATACGGAGCGGAGTCAAATGTATTAAAACTTCAGGACTCTTGGGCTTCACAGGCTGAAGTCACGCAGCGACGTGGCCGAGCTGGACGTGTCAGAGAAGGCGTCTGTTACAAGCTGTATACCCGGTCCGTGCAGGAAAGTACTATGGCTCCGCAGCCCACACCGGAAATTCGCCGGGCTCCATTGGAGCAATTATACTTGAGCGTACGGGCAATGGGAATTCGTGATGCCAAGCGGTTTCTCAACGAAGCGTTGGATCCACCAGATTCTGCAACACTGGACGCTGCCCACACGGTCTTAGTCAAATCTGGAGCAATCTCCGTCGCTACTGGGGAACTAACTGCTCTGGGGAAGCATATTTCAATGATTCCTGCTGATATACGGTGCGCGAAGTTGTTGATTCTTAGCGCAGTGTTTGGTTGTCTAGGTAAGGGGCTCACTATTGCGTCAATCCTGTCTCTGCGGTCTCCATTTGTGTCTCCTCGGGAGAACCGTGATGGGGCCAAGGCAGCAATGCTAGAGTTTGGGCAAGGGGGGCAGGGCGATCTAATGACCCAGTCGAATGCCTTTGACACATTTTTGGAAAAGCGCAAGACTCTATCGTCATCACGTATACAGCAATGGTGTCGGCAAAACTTTCTCTCCCAACAGACGCTGTTCGATATAGTTTCGACCCGCCGCCAATTACTCGGGTCGCTCGAGGAAATTGGATTCCTCCAGTCAGAGAAAAATGTCCCCGCATTCTATTATGCGAATGATTCGAACGAACGGCTCGTACGTGCAATCATCGGCGCATCCATGACTCCAAATCTGGCAGAAATTGTTTTCCCGCCGAAGACATTCGTCGCTTCGGTATCAGGAGCAGTGGAGCAAGACCCAGAAGCGAAGGAAATCAAGTTCTTCGCCGAGGACGGCAGAGTGTTCGTTCACCCAGGATCGGCAATGTTTGGCACCAACAAGTTTATTGGTGATGCAAAGTATATGTCGTATGTGTCGAAAATGTCGACCTCAAAGCTGTTTGTGACTGGGCTCACGCCCATTGGTACTTATGGCATGCTCTTTTTCTCCAATGGAGAAATCGACGTGGACGCGTTAGGGTCAGGAGTTATAGCGCAGAACTGGATTGGGCTCAAATGCTGGCCGCGAGTGGGCATTCTCGTTAAGATTCTGGAAGCACTATTTGGGGAACTATTAGAAGAGAAGTTTGAGAACCCGGGGAAGAGTGTGGAGAGCGATGTGGTGAGTATGGTGAAGATGCTCATTGAGACTGAGGGCATGGGGTTCAGGCAGAATGAGTGAGGCTAGCGAAGCTAAAGGAAAAATCATTGACTAAAGGGCGACCTTAGAGCCCAAATCGTGGGTTGGTTCTAAAAATCTTCGGATCGCCAATTCTATAGACTGAAGATAAAGTGCATTGAATGAGACCAAATAAGAGCTGCAGCCCGAAAAAAGCAAAGAGGTGGTCGTCTCTGTCTTCTGGGCCGGCTATACTGGTTTCAATTCCATTAATTAGCTAGTTTCTTCCCCCTGGCGAGTGCTGGGGGAAGCGCCGGCAGAAAGCGGGAGTCTGCAGAGTCTCCAGGACTGTTCCAGCTTCTCCATTACGACCACCAACTGCGCACCACTCTGCAGGATACCTACTTGTAAGCTCGCCTTGTGGAGCCTAGCAGACGCCTGCATTAGCATGGCATCGTCTTGACTGGTAGGTGCAGAAGTAGGTATCGCAAGCTGTCGCCATGAAATTCCCAAATGCCGTTAAGAGCCGGTGGTGGCCGTTGGACGCCCACTGTCTCAGATTAATGTCTCATCTGCAAGGATAGACGGTGGTGGATTGTGTTGGATCTGGAAGTATACGGCTTGAGTGCCACTGGTCCATTCTCCAGTATATGAAGACTCTTCTCGATTTGGTTTTTCTTTACATCGTTTGGTTACAACTTCAGATGATACGTGGTGGAATATCTACTAGTGAGTAGTTAGAATCATTGGCGGACTAGCTTAGCATTCACAGCTATTTGTTTCAGCCGTAGGAATACGCAACAAGCCTCAACAGATTGCAGACAACATGTCTTGGATCTGCACGCCCTGCCGATCGCACCTGTCATTCGGCCCTTATTGTCCCCTCTGCTACTACTAGCTACCGGAGTCTACAGGTGGTGCAGTAAAGGCAAATCAGGATCCCCACTTCTAATTCCTAATTCCCATCGTATTGGGTGTTCTTCTATCCGCGTGCTTGTAAATTTCCTTCGTTGACCACATCAAATATGTGCTGCTATAAACACTATTACTAGAAATGCCTGCAACTTCGCATGGCCTTTGTTCATCATAAAGACGGCTTTTTCCAAAATGGCCGCCCTAATGGAATGGCAGAACAAGCCAGGTTGACCACTAAGACAACAATTGCAATGCGCCACATCGCGCCCTGATAGTCAGTCTTTCCATCCACCACAGTAAACCGGAACGCTAGGCTGAACATGACGCCTCCCAGATTTCCGAACGCCCCGGTGGTGCCAGCAACAATCCCAGTGTGATGAGGGTTAATGTGAGGCACCAATGAAAAGTTGGCACCGTTAGCGGCCTCCATGAAAATGGACAGAATGACCACTGAGACAATGAGACCCGGAATGCTGATCTTCTTATCGAGGCCGATCCATAGTAAAAACACCCCCTCGAGGAAGCCACATGCGAGAATGAGGTACTTTTTGACGGTCACAGTTCCGAACTTGCGATACAGCACATCCGAAATGAACCCTCCCATTGGCCGTGTCACCACATTGAGTAGCCCCAGCATTGAACCCCAGTCCCCGGCCAATTGCTGTGACCAAACCTGGCCCGCGGCTTTGGCGTGGGCAAGATACAGGGCACTCACAATTGCTTCGACGGCAAGCTCGGCGCCAAATGACGTGGCATATGGAAGAGCTACCAGCATGGTCCGGGGGTGTAGTGCAACCTTAAGTACGTCCAACGCGTTAGGACTCTCAATGAAGTCGTCTATTTCTCCCAATTCGGCCTGGGCGACGTCGACGATAGTCATTGACTCGCGTTTAGACTCGTTTTTTTCTTGGAAGCTGGATCGACGAGACATCACCATGGCAGGTGTCCTAGATCCCGGGGATCCAGGGATGGTCGCTGGGTGATGGGCTCGGGCAGACCACTTACCTTCAGGGCAGTCTGAGCCGAGCACGAGAATAACGACCGCCATCACCACAATGATAATCAACGGGCCTACCAGAAATGCGTACCTCCAAGAATTCTCAGGGGAAAAGCCTCTCTTCAAAAGGTCAGCTTCAATCGCCGGCAACGTGAAGAAGGCGACTCCTCCGCCGGCATTGCCCCAGCCCCCAGCCAGTGCATTCGCCCTGCCCACAATATTGGAGTCAAAAAACGTTGTAGTCCAAATTTGGCATGGCACAAAAGTTCCACCCAGCATGCCTACAAAGAATCGAATCACATAGAGCCCCGATTTATTTTTGACCAACGGCACGAACGCTGTTGGAATTGCCCCCGCGAGTAGTGTGCCAGCCATCACGTATCGCGGCCCAAATTTGTCGCAAAGCGGTCCCAAGATGAACCGAACAATCATTGTTGCACATAGGCCGATGATGTTAGCATTGGACGCCTCAGAGGGTGTCAATTTGAGGTCTTTTGTGATTGAGGCTTGTAATGGAGGGAATGCAAACCATGACAGAAATGCTACAAAGAATCCTAACCACGATAAGTGGAAATTGAGGCTGTAGAGGTCAAATGGCCGCAGTAATGGAAGAGTGGTTGCTTTGTTGTTTTCGGGGTTGATCGCCGGCTTTTTCCAAAGTGTAGAGAGCATTTTGAGACAAATATTGAAGTGAACTCACCGGACTTTCACTGGCGATTGAGACCCAATTTGCAATTGCTGTTCAGTTGCAACTCCAGTCAATTTATACGGGTGTAAGGCAGTAATTGCTGTCCAAGATAGTCTTCACTTCTGAATTGCTTCCCTGCACTTCGTCGCCTTGACCCGCTCCTCCCTCATATATACGCCTCGTTACCGCTACTGCTACTTCTCCATCGGCCGCTCAGCTGCTCCCCAAGAGCCCCTCACATAGGCGGGACATCCCTATCAGTTAGCGCCCAGATGATCTCTTATCAGTTCGCGATGTCGAAACGGGTATAGATCGGCGTATCAAGCAAGTAGCGGAAATCGCTGGAGAGTAGAGGCTCGGGTACGAAATGCCGAGCGAGCGCATATTAGGAGCAGGCCATCATGATACTAGGAATATATCCATTACGTATATTGCTGGTGGTAGATATTTCGGGATTTTCGGGATCGCAGGGGTAATCGAGTGGATGCAATTGAGTGGCATAAGTTGAGGGCGGAATTTTTGGGGTCCAATTTTTGATTGCGGTAATTTTATGACGGTGCATTTGAATGATTCAAGCGGTTAAGCTATGCAATTGAGAATGTTGCTCCGCTCGTGCTGCCAATTTTTTTTTTTTTTTTTGAACATGGAAGTACCGTAGCTACCTAATCCCTCTCCTTTAAAAAAATGGCTAGCAATTGATGCCACAAAAGTCTCATATTGAACTCGTTTGAATTACTTAGAAGTACACTACTCGGTCTGAATCTAAGCCCACTTCTTTCTGCCACTCTTGTACCGAGTTCACCATACCATCCGGTCCACATACTAACAGCATTGTTTCCTCGTTAGTAAGTAAATCGGCCATTTCGTGACTCATGACGGCACTATTGATGCGTCCTTTCAAATATTCCAAGTTACCGTCATAATCGGGGGACGAAAGCCAATATTTCACCCTGATTTTGCCGCTGGGCTTGTTGCTCTTCTCCAGAGCGGCCAAGTCGCTCTTGCACAGAACATCCTCCTCGTACCGATTACCAAATAGCAAACATGCCTCTGTAGAATCAGTGTCTTCATCGTGAATCTCCTTGAGTACTTGAAAGCAGGGCGTAATTCCACTGCCACCACTAACCATGTAAAATTTTTGCACGTCCCTCGGCCTTCCTTTGTATGACACCCTGCCGTGGCCATGGTATTCGAAAGACCCCGTCGGCCCCTTCAGCTCTAGGGACTGGCCCAATTGCAAGCCCTCAAGCAGACCAGTCATCTTACCACCAGGGATTTCGCCTTCTGGGAAGTAGACTTTTACCAGCAGCTTCAGCTCGCCCCTTGTCCGATGGGAACTCACTGGTGTGTATGCCCTCATGACGTATCCATCGGAATCCATCTCCTTCATCCGCAAAAACAAGTGCTTTCCCACGGGCAAGCCAATCTGTTGATCAGGAGATTCGAGGTCGAATGTGAACATTCTGCTATCCTTTGATATTTCCTCTCTGTGCTTGAGCTTGAGTGCCTTCCATTTCTTTGCATTGAGGAAGATTGGCTCAGGCTCAGCTGGAACTGCGACTTCACCTGCAGCGCCACTGCTTTCAGGGGCCGAAGTATCCAACACGCCAATGTGATACTTAGATAGCAAAAGCTTCGCGGTGTCGGAATGAATTGCCATGAAATCGTCAGTAACATCAGATGCTGATACCATTGTGATACTTTCGGGTCCGCCAGGATGGTCTTGCAAGTAATCTGACACGTCGTAGACGTTCCCTTTGACCACAATCCAGGGGTTCGTCTCACTTTCATGCTCGGCCAATTCCGCGTGTGTAATCACTCTCGTCACGTCTTTACGAGTCAGCTCAATCTGAGGCTTGGACATTCGGGGCCCACTACCTGTTCCAGCTACGCCACCGCCCTCAGTCTGCTCTCCATAATAAGGATCGAGAATATCCCCTCCTTCAGCTTTGACTCGGTCCATCCATCCACCCTTTTGCAGGCCGGCAACGACTGGGTGCTCGAAGCGAATCGTGTTTCCTTCCCTGCGAATTGCAACTCGGTACCACCAATTGTTGAGCATTGATGAGACGTTCCAGTACATGTTTCGAGGCTGTACATTCATGTTGATATCCATTGCGCGCACGACAATGTCCTTGGATACGGCAATCTCGGCAATGGGCACCGAAACCTGCCAGAAACACCAGCAGAAGCATAGGTAACGGTCAGCCATATCGATTTTCCCACCGTAAAGCTCAGTCACTCCGCACTCACGATAGGAATCTTCTGGATAGTCAATTTTTGCCAACCGCCACGACACGCCGCCGTCAACACTGACCTCAACTCTGCCTACCCGGATACCTCCACCGTTGTATGCGAACCCCTTGACCGTGAGCTTTTCTCCGTCTTGGCAGGCATTAAGGTCAAGTGTTTGGTCATTAGCAGGAATGGTAGTGACAGACTGGATATTTAGATTAGTGATTGCGTACCGTTCGTCCCTCCACCACGACTCGTCAGCTTTTGCCATTTCTGGTGTAACCATTGTGGGGAGCACTCGGTTGTCGAAAATGTGGTACCAATTATCGGAGGGCTTGTCAGAGATTGTGATTCGCTTGAGCCATTTGACGCTACGGCCACCAATGACTCCTGGAACAATGACTCTGAGTGGGCGGCCATGATCAGGTTCCAGCAACTCGCCGTTCTGTTTCCACGCCAGCATCACGCCTCTGTCCCAGTCTCGGGCCCATGGCAATGGAATCGATGTGCCGTAATGGCCATTAGGCAGCTTGTCTACACCCTCCATGCACATGTATCGAGCACCTCGAAGGGGCCTGACCAACTCGAGGACATCGGCTAGGAGGAACCCCGTCCACAGCGAAGTGGAAACACCGGCTGCACCCCAACTGAACCCCGTTCCCTTTTTGACCTGGTTTTGCTCTTTGCGTCGGTTTCCGGCGCAGCAGATTGTGACAGGAAGAGTTACCTGCTCGACAGAGTCAATTAGTTGCTCGAGGGTGATTTTAACAGGCGTTTCGACTAAACCGCAGATTTCAATTTCCCACGTCCGTACTTCATGATCGAGGACCTGAGGGACTGGCCCATGGTTGCGGACAAAGTGTAGAGCAGGAGGTGTGATGAACCCACATTGGTAGAGCAGGTCTAATGGTGATTCAGAATTGAAAGGATGAGCTCCAGTCAGCCTGACCATTCGTTCGTCTCTCTGGACATGATTGTCTGGAGTTTTCTTGTCAATGTCGAGGACCTTATCGACAATTGGGGCAGAAGGTGGTAGCCCAGGCAGTTTACCTGCCATGTCCGCGAGCTGCCCCAATTCGTGCCCCCCCAAGCCATTGCTATCAATTCTATGTGAATTCAGGAGCATTGTTGGCCTTAGATTGAGAATGCAAGCAGTTCGAAACGCGATTCGTGGTCTGTTGATCTCTAACTTGTGCCAATCGTCTCTGCTCCAAATCCCTTTACCCCACTCATATATCTCTCGGCTCTCCTGATAAGGTTTGATTAACCCAACTCAATAACCGCTTAACCGCAAATCGGGTGGCCCCTAAAGGTTCCCGAAAAGTTCCTACAGGTTCTTACAGGGTCGCAAAGTTTCGAGCCCAGGTCATCTGCATCAATTGCCTCAAACTCTACCCGACCCCATGCAATCCTTGCGGTCAGCGACTGTGCCTATCATTCCCTTTATTCTCTATCTAGCCAAAAAGTTCTCGTCTCTCGAGTCGACCGCCCGAGACCCGCCTCTGCACAGTTCCGGTTTGGGCCATCAAAGACATCTCCGCCCTATCAAGTTCGTCGCAGTAATCAGTATAGCCCCTACGCAGGGCGCTGCAGCAGGGCAGCGGGCGTTACACGCACCCACTGTCCATCATGCCCATAGTACCTAAGCTGTGCTGGTAAGGATGTCGGCTCCCAAACGCCGTTATCAGCTCGGGATGGAATTTCCGAGCATGACCCTATCAGTAAAATCAGGGGAAGAGGCGCATCGTGAGCAGAAAAACCCGAGACGGAAGTAGGGCATGGTGGGACCGATAAGAGATCGTATGGGCCATGTGAGTATACGGGGCGGTAGGGTATGGAAGGATGGCGGATATTGAGGAAGGAATGGGGATGCAATGATAAGCGGCGATAGGATGTAATCCTAACAACCTTATTGGAGGATATTTGGGTAGAATTCGGTAAATTTCGGGTTGCGATTAGTTGAATAGCATACGATAGTGGTATTTCGGGATTGATGCTGCTCGGTATTATTCGGGATTAGGCGGAGGTGGGGTAGATGAGATGTGATAATAATGCGTAATAGTGCCATATGTATAGAGATAGTATCGGTGTTCTGATTATAACTGATTTGCATTTTACGCAGACAGCTGAACGTTGGAAGTTTCTAAAACCATTGTCGATTGTATACCTTTCAATTGATTCGGCATGGCCAAATTGGAAACGGCTCGTAGTGTACCTTGGCCCAGGGACCAGTCGGAGCCTCCGTCTGACCCTGGCGGCCAGCCTGGGGGCGATCCCAAGAGTATTGTGCTGGTGGGATTCGGAATGGTTGGTGCGTCGTTTGTTGAAAAGCTCCTAGAGCGGGATTTGCTATCGCGACAGTATCGAGTTCATATCCTCGGTGAAGAAAAGTACCTCGCTTACAACCGTGTAGGAATGGCGGACTTCTTTTCCCATCGGTCCGTGAATCAACTCTATCTCAATGACCCTTCGTGGTATGAATCCATCGATCCCCATCATATGACGTACCGCGTTAACGAGCCGGTGATGTCAATTGATCGCGACAATAAGATCGTTCATACCTCCAATGGCAAATATGGCTATGATATCTTAGTAATGGCAACTGGTAGCGACGCAGTGCTGCCGTCGCATTTAGTGCCAGACTTATCAATTTCTCAGTGCCGAGCCAAGGGAGTGTTTGTGTACCGGACTATTGACGATTTGGAAGAGATGATCGCCTATGCCGACAATAAACATGGCAGATCAGCTGAGGGTGACACACAATCTGGACTTCAGCATGATGTCACAACTGACGGTGTCTTTATCAATGAACCTCAACCTGCGGCCCCATCAACGTCTGCTATTGTCGTCGGTGGTGGGCTGCTTGGTTTGGAGGCGGCTAAGTCTTTACTAGATATGGAGAAGTTCGGCTCGATCACAATTGTCCATAGAAGCCCTTGGCTCTTGTCACAGCAATTGGACGAAGCAGGTGGTCGAATTCTAGGCGAAAAGGTCCGAGAGCTCGGAGTTCACGTCAAGCTCGGCACTGAAATTTCATCCCTATCATTTTCTAATGGCAAGCTGCAGTCGGTGACTTACAAAGACGGCACTACTGAGAAGTGCGACCTCATTTGCTACGCAATTGGTATCCGGCCCCGGGATGAATTGGCCCAAATTGCTGGACTCAAGCTCTCTGCTCGAGGTGGGATTGACGTCAATGGTCAGCTCCAGAGTTCAGACCCCAATATTTACGCTATTGGCGAATGCGCAAGCTGGAATTCGACGACATTTGGTCTCATTGCCCCTGGTGTCGAGATGGCAGATGTTCTCACCTGGAATTTGACTCAAGCAAAGCTCCATCAGGCCAAAGCATTCACTCAGCCCGACCTCAGTACCCGATTGAAGCTGATGGGGGTGGACGTGGGGTCATTTGGCGACTATTTCGCTGACAAGAACGGTCCCAAAAAGGCATGGGGTCGTAAAAAGCTCAAGGACTTATCGGCCAAAGACGTTCGATCTCTGACTTTTGAAGACCCGTTCACCGGCACCTATAAGAAGTTGCTGTTTTCGCAAGACGGAAAGTATCTTTTAGGAGGTATCTTAGTCGGTAATGTGTCTGAGTTCACCAAGCTCAATGCTATGGTACGAGCCGGCAAAGTATTGGAGAAAGACCCTCAGTCGTTCATTGTCGGGCCAGGGGGGTCCGAGGCAGATGATGTCGGCGAATTGGACGACGACGCTCAGGTATGTTCGTGCAATAATGTCACCAAGGGCCAATTGGCTGCAAAGGTCCGCGACGGATCCGCGACCTCGGTTGGAGAGCTCAAGAGTACAACAAAGGCTGGAACCGCCTGCGGAGGATGTGAGTCTATGGTCAAGGCTATTTTCACTGAAGAAATGAAGGCAATGGGTAAGGAAGTGTCGACAGCGCTGTGCATTCACTTTTCCCAATCCCGTTCGGACCTGTTCAACGTGATAATGGTTCGCAAGCTCGACTCGTTTGCTCAAATTATGTCTGAGTTGGGCAGAATCCCGAATGCCAGTGGGTGTGAAATTTGCAAGCCTACGATAGGGTCCATCCTCGCGTCGCTGTACAACCAGAATGTGATGGATGCTGAAGTCAATGGCCTGCAGGACACAAACGACCGGTTCCTTGGTAACATCCAGCGCAATGGTACTTACAGCGTAATCCCTCGAATCAGTGGCGGTGAAGTAACGCCTGAGAAGATGATTGCATTGGGCGAAGTCGCCAAAAAGTATAACCTCTACACCAAGCTTACGGGCGCGCAACGGGTCGACCTGTTTGGTGCTCACAAGCAAGATCTGCCTGCTATTTGGCGCCAGCTCAATGAGGCCGGTTTTGAGAGTGGCCATGCCTACGGCAAGAGTTTGCGTACCGTCAAATCCTGTGTGGGATCTACGTGGTGTCGGTTCGGTATTGGCGACAGTGTGGGCCTGGCAGTGCGACTCGAGGAGAGGTACAAGAGTGTGCGGTCTCCTCACAAGCTCAAGGGCGCTGTTTCTGGGTGTATTCGAGACTGCGCTGAGTTCCACAATAAGGACTTTGGAGTGTGTGCCGTCGCAAACGGATTCAACGTCTACGTTGGCGGGAATGGAGGTATGAAGCCGGCACACGCAGTGCTCCTGGCCGCAGATGTGCTCCCAGACCGTGTGATTACGCTCATAGACCGGTACTTGATGTTGTACATTCGCACTGCCGACCGGTTGCAGCGAACTGCGCGGTGGCTGGAGGCACTGCCAGGAGGTATTGAGTACTTGCGATCAGTTATTATTGACGACAAGCTGGGGATTTGCGCTGAGCTGGAACAGCAAATGTCAAAGCTAGTGGGCTCGTTCTTTGACGAATGGCGAGAAGCAACTGAATCCCCAACTGTCGCTAAGCGATTCGCTCAATTCGCAAACACCCCGAGGCAGATTGAGTCCGTCCAAGTAGTGCTAGAGCGTGGGCAGACCCGGCCTGCAGACTGGCCCACCGAATCGGCTACTGAGGACTTCAAGGGTGCCAAAGACCGTTGGTCTAATGTCGACTGGACCCCAGTGTGCTCATCTGACGCGCTACCCGAGTCTGACGCCGGCTCCAGCACCACCGTGCTAATCGGCGACACCCAGTTAGCAGTGTTCCGGCTCAAGGACCGCATCTACGCGTCCCAGAACATGTGTGGTCACAAGCGGGCGTTTGTACTGAGCCAGGGAATCATTTCCACGGATGAGAACAACGAAGCTTACATTTCGTGTCCACTCCACAAGCGCAATTACCAATTGTCGGATTCCTCAACTGCCAATGGCGGAGCTGAGACCGCCACCGGAGGAGTGGGGTCTTGCAAGACTGACGACAGCCTGTCAATTGCTACCTTCGAAGCAAAGGACGAAGGTGGCCAAATTTTGGTGAAGTTGCCCCCCGTCGATGAGCTTGACGCTTTACTAGGTACCAAGCGATGGGTGGTGAAGGACTCAGGGAAGAACCAGTTCGAGGGACTAGACAAGAAGTATCCCAGAGCGTTGCCAATGAGAGTGAGCTGTGGAGGAGGAGACAAGGGACTAGACTGGTAAAGAGGGACATAATTCGTAACTTGTACTTCAATTGTGGTATCATCAGCAACTTCAATGGCTGCTAATAAACCTCGTCTGGCTCAGTCATATTCAAGTCGTCACTTTTGATCAATTTGCTAAATTACATTTCGATTCATAAATATCTACAGTCAAATTGTAGTCGCTTCACGCTACATTCGCAACAAATCTGTATAGCTGATGCTCGGGTCAGCAAAGGGTCCGCCCTCTCCGTACACTGCTGAAAACAAATCTGATTCCGGTGCAATGTACTGAGGCTCTGAATTCCTTGGGAGAAACTCAAAGATTGGCCGAGCTCCCGGTTTTGTTGTCGAAATCTTGCCATGAAGCATTTCCAACATTTTCAGGCATCGAGTTGCCGAAATCGAGTGCCGCTCAAACGACCGCAGTAGGTCTAATGCGTACTTCCAAGAAGAGTCCATTTGTGAAGCATCGTACACATCCTGGAACCCAGGCCGGATCTTCGCTGCCAACAGCACCAGTGCTGATGTGTACACATAGAAAATGTTATACCACATGTTCGGCAGATTAGGGGAGTTTGAGTTTTCGTAAATGAGGGCGATTATGCGTGTTGCCGCCATAACGCACATGCGGCAGATGGTGCGCTCCATTGAGTCCTCGAGGGCTTCTAGGCCCCCTTCTCGGCTCTCTTGTGCCATGATTAGCGGCCTGCTGTCGTGGGTGATTGTGTGTGGGATTAGTACCGGTCGGTAGACCATGATTTCCAAGTGCCAGATGCGGATTTGCAGCACGTTTGTCAGACGGCGGAACTGGCTGTTTATGCTATGCTGGTTAATTCGATCGAGTCGAAGGTGCGGTGGGACTTGCTTTGCAAATGCGCGTACTTTGGACTGCATTTCAAAAATCGTCGGCAGAATTGTCTGTCGGAACCCGTCGGTGTCCATGACCCCAGTATCCTGGGTCTCGTAAAACCGCAGCACGTCGGCCAAAATTTCGTACAGTTTCAGCGTCTGCTCGAAAAAGGATATGATAAACGGGCCCTGCGCCTCTGGGGGATATGCAATTCCGCGGTCTGAAATGAACTTGTCATCGACAAACGTCGGCGGGCCCACCTTGAACTCAGTCGAGATCATTAGAGGTCTTCCAAACGTCATTGACACCGTGCGGTCCATGAGGATGCATCCGTACCATAGGCGGCGAGACATTTCTTGTTCAATGATGGAAGTGCGAGCACGAACATGCGACTCCCGGTACAGGCCCAGCTCCTGGCCGACCCGAATTGCGACTCCGACCACGTTCCAGCATGCCGCCGGTTTGTTCGTGGCCTGTAGGTACTGGCCACACATCAGCAGTACCTGAAGCATGTACAGCGAATTGCACTCAGACGCATCGAGAATGTCAAAATTGACGTGGGAGCGAGCCTTTTTGAAGTAAATATCCGAGGACGACTCCTTCGACGGGGTGTCGAATCCAGAGGTGAACAAGCACCCAAACGAAAACACAATGTTGAGAATGCAGAAAAACACATGAGTCTCATTAACAGACTTCCTCTTTGACAATGATGGCTTTGTTTCAGTCCACAGCTCCTGGTATGCCCTTAGGAACGATGGCTCATGCACGAATGGGTACAAGGTGTACACATAGGTGAAGTACGACTTGACGTATGAGTCTGCGAGCTCTCGCGGGGGCAGCGACCAGTCCGAATGAATAGTGTTAATGGTAATGTCAGTCGTGGACCCCAGATGGTTCAAATACGACACTGACAACGGGTCTGATTCGTGTGGCATTCTCGATTCCGACGACGATGCTGGGCTGGGGTCGTCATTTCCGACAATTGCGGCCTCTACCAACCGCACAAACGACACTGCTGCCGCGGGGCCATAGAAATCCTGTCGAGTGCGGTCACTTTCTATGGCCCCTGCTCCCATGGCGTCTGGAGTCTCTCCCATATCGTTAGCACCAGTCCCAGCGCCAGCGCCGCCACCGGCAGCGTCACCAGTAGCAACAGCACCGTTTCTAGCACCGCCACTCAGACCCACTCCCCCACCGCCTCCATCTCCACCACTCAGTCCTCCTACTCCTCCTACTCCATGTCCCCCTGCACCTGGTACTCCAGGTCCTGGACCCCCGTCTTCACTTCTGGGCGTATTTTCACTCGTAGCACTCCTTGTGTCCATGTCCTCGCCCAGCCCGGTAATCCCTTTGTCCTGATGTCGACCTCCAGCATCCAGCTCCCGGTCAATGAGCCCAGCAACTACAGGCGGCCGTCCTGACAACCGCTCAATCTGCTCCTCCAACCCCCGCACGTAATCCGGATTAAACCGCGGTCGTTCTTTACGCTTAGCATAGTTGCATTCGGTTCCTCGAGTCACACACCGAGTGCACTTCGGTTGGGCCCCGTCACATCGAACCTTGCGGTCTCGGCATTGAATACACGCCAGATTGATCCTCCGTCGCTTCTTCGAGTCGTCATCGGACGGAGTGAACTCGCCTCCATTCCATCGCATGCTCGGCTTCAAGCCCTGTTCTCTAGGGGTGCCTTTATACTGGATAATCCTTTCTCTGTCTCTCTGACCGCATGCAGGCGTCTTATCAGACAGCCTTTCGGAATATTATTAAAGTGGAAAGATCAGTCGGGCGAAGATTTTCGGGTTCTAACGGGGAGACTCAAATAGAGTTCGGCCTCGGAGAATGGGAAACGGTTAACTTTGGGCCCGGTTAGGCTAGGAGGATTATAGGTGTATTGCGCCCAAGTCAGACAAGGTTTGGTGGGTGGACGGTAGGAGCCCAGAACTGAAACCATGCTGAAGGACGGATGGAAGCAGCGACCCATCTATAGGAAGCCCGGCCATTTACAGGCGAAAGAACTGGGCAACCTATAGATGGGAGCGAGATAAGGTCGTATAATGGGAAAAGTCAGGGTCTAAGTTGGCTCCGTATCGGGTGAGTAGCAGGACCTAAAAATATAGCAGCATAGATAGTTCATCACTCTGTACCAAAAAAAGACGTCACGGACAGGATTCGAACCTGCGCGGGCAGAACCCAACGCCTAAGCTACTAAGATAGCAGGGCGTCGCCTTAACCACTCGGCCACCGGGACACGGTTCTTTTTGTGACGGATACAGCTGGATCGCAGGCTGCGGCCGAATCACGTGTCGAGAACGTGCACCGCACGTGCTATGGCTCTAACTTTTCGAATTGTGGTCCAAGCTACCTTGTAGTATGTAGGGTCACTCTAACCGTTCCAATTATGTCTCTGGCTCATCATTTATCTTGAGAAGCGGTCTGATGGCGAAGTGATTATAAACCACGTTCATTCACTGATTACCGTGGCTATTCACCCGGCACAAGGATGGGCGCCAGAAAAGTCGCATAATGAGTGACTAAAGAGCATTGAGATTACATTAATAATGTCATTTCAGAGATTACACCATTAGCACCCGTTAAGCTTGTAATTCATGGCGGCCGGTCAGGTGCTTTGCACGTGACTGATCGGCATTTTTCGGTCTCATCCCACCCTTATACACTCCCCCATTACCTCGCTCAAATATTCCCAAGCAAGCTCCAAATACACTGAACATGATCTGTAGTATCACTTCTACCCGTTTGCCTCTCTTGCCTTACTCGTCCCCCAATTCCTGTACATTGTCCTCTCCAATCTCCCACTCTGCATCCCACTTCTAACATTTTATTACCCCGTGGGGTAATCGTGGGCATGTAAATCATGGGGTACCTCCGGCGGGTATAAAATCCCCCGTCCGTTTCAATCTCACATCAACGATGTTTGAGTCTCTCAATGTTAATAAAGGATGGCATTTTAAGCAGCGATCAACGCTGGCGAACTCGACCGCCGCGGACAGATTTTACCCTGTCTCCCAGTTCCCTACTGTAGTCCAGCTAGACCTGCTACATCACGGTTTGATCCCCGACCCCTACGTTGATGATAACGAATTACAGGTTCAATGGGTCAACGACGCCGACTGGACGTACAAAACGACCGCAATCCCGGCCCTCAATCTCAAACCCAATCAGCGGGCGCATTTCGTGTTTGATGGATTGGATACTGCCGTCGACGTGTACCTAGACAACAAGCGAATTCTTCAGGCCAAAGACATGCACATTAGCCACCGCGTAGATGTCACAGATCATTTTGCTGCCAATGAGACGGCTGGGATGGACTTAGAGTTACGGTTTCATAGTGCGCGCAAGTTCGCGCGGGCTGAGCGAGACCGGATTGGAGCCAATGGCAAAGACGAAGGGTTAAATTTTGGCGGAAATGAGCGCCTGTTCTTGCGAAAGGCCCAATACCATTGGGGGTGGGATTGGGGGCCAGTGGTGACTACGTGCGGGCCGTGGAAGGATGTTAGACTCGAAGTGTTTGAGGAGCGAATAAAGGAGTTGTCGGTGAATCACGAGACTGCGCCAGATCTCAAGTCGGCCAAGCTCAGTATTTCCATTGAGACTGAGTCTGCTTCCCCAGGGAACGAGGTGCCAGTGTGGATAGAACTAGCTGCACCAGATGAGTCCATTGTCTTTACCCGGTGCCACTCTTCTCATGATGGCGAGCCGATCAAGTTCGATGCTACAGTCAGCCACCCTGCGTTGTGGTACCCTCATCAGTATGGGGACCAGCCGTTATATGAGGTCCGGGCCCGCGTTGGAAATCAGGTGGAAAGTCGCACTATTGGGTTTCGCCGCCTCGAACTCGTGCAGGAGCCATCAGTTGCGTTCAAGGGCACGTCGTTCACGTTCCGAATCAACAATATCGATGTATTCTGCGGTGGGTCCAATCTCATTCCTCTTGACACAATGCTGCCCAGGGTCAGTCGAGGCGACTACGAACGGGTAGTCAAAGAGGCGAAGAAGGGTAACCAGACAATGATCCGAGTCTGGGGTGGAGGTACTTTTGGAGACGCCGATTTTTATGCCGCTTGCGATCGCGAAGGGATCCTCGTATGGCAAGACTTTTTATTCGCCTGTGGAAACTACCCCGCGCACGACGAGTTTGTCAAATTGGTGGCCACCGAAGCCCGCCAATTTCTCACTAGATCCTCTGGCTCCCCCTCTCTCACGTTACTATGTGGAAATAATGAAGACTACATGCTGGCGACTCGGTGGGGATGGGACTGGGACCCGTCCGACGAGACTGGCCCCTGGGACAAGACCAATTTCCCGGCTAGGCTCCTCTATGAGCGGACGCTGCCCCACGTCTGTGCCACTTGGTGCCCCCACGTCCCCTACTGGCGGTCCAGTCCCTATGGGGGTAGCGAGATTGCCAATGATCAAACAATCGGAGATACCCATATCTGGGATGTGTGGCATGGCGACATGGCACCGTACCAGGACTACGTCAAGTACCGATCGCGGTTTGTGTCTGAATTCGGGTTTGAGTCCCCGGCAGCAATCAAGACCTTGAAGTCAGCAATCTCTCCCCAGCACCTGCAGAGCCAGAGCGAGGTGTTTGGCGCCCACGACAAGGGCCCGGGGTACTCTCGCCGCTACGGCATGTACTTGTCGGAGAATTTCCGGTACCGGATGGACCCATTTGACGACTATGTCTATTGCTGCCAGATGCTCCAGGCCGAGGCAATGATGTACGCGTTTACCCAATTTCGGCGAGGATTTCAGGGACCGGGCCAAAAGGATTGCTCCGGGAGCCTAGTGTGGCAATTGAACGACGTGTGGCCCTGTCAATCGTGGTCGATCATGGACTACCATTACACGCCCAAGCCCGCCTACTATGCCATCAAGCGAGCTTTAGGACCTATTTTTGTAGGCGCGGAGCGCACTGGAGCGCCGCCGATTCCCCCAGTTGAAGGAGGGCCCATTGTGCGAAGCTACGAGGGAGTTAAGGATCAACTGTCGGTATGGGTGACGACGGTGTCTACCACTCCTCAGTACTGCCGAGTGAGTGCGCGAGCGTTTGACATTGAGACTGGCAAAGAATTGGAGATTCAGCTAGACCGCGAGCTGCTGCTGTCGCCAAACCAGACTACGGAAATTGCTACGGGGGTACGCATTCCGGACCCGGATACGACAGTAGTTGCCGTATATGTGCATCCTAGCAACCGCCTAGATGAAACTGCCGGCCCTAGTTGCAGCTCCAGTTGCAGCTCTAGTGACCAAGGCGTCAACACAAACGACGGAGCCGTCCCGGCAGGCGGCAAAGCCGCCGAGTGGGTGCCAAATACGGGAGGCGCCCGCACAGTGTCATGGCCCGAGCCCTTGAAACATGTGCAGTTCGGTCACGCGCCTCAAATCACAGTCAACTGCAACTACAGCAAAGGGTACTTCGGCACTCTGACCAGCGTCACGATTGAATCGTCTCATGCTCTCAAAGGCCTAACTATCGGCGACATTAGCGGCATCACCCGATGGCAAGACAACTACATTGACGTCATTCCAAACGAGCCTTACACCGTTCTCAGGGACCCTGACGTGCCCCAATCGTCACACACGTCACTGTATTCACGAGATTCTGCGCGAAATTTACGGTGGCTATGTGACTGGGAAATGACGCCAACTGTCACATACACGCACCGCACACCAATGCTCATCAGCTACGTGGCTGCCCCATAATTTCCGCCCGGGTAGCAATCAAAGCCACGATGGGATGGTATGAACGGCGCGCAGAAATCGGGGCTGGCGATCATCAAAGGTTGCTACTTCAAGACACAGCAACAGTGTAGTTAGAGGCATGTGGTAGATGAACAAGCGAGACAAATGAGCGGTAGCTAGCAGGACTGGGACAGGCTCGGGTAGTAGAAAGCAGTCAATCTCGTATTCTACGGACTGCCATGCCCCCATTGTCGTCGCCTTGTAGCTGGGGTACCTCACAGCCACTCTTGCAATCCCTGCCGGCTTAGGTTGCTGGCTGCAGAGGTGTCTATCCGGGTACCGCCCGCATGCAGGTCAGCCATGAGCAAGACCATCTTGCCGGGATTGCTTCATGGAAATTTGGAGCCAATCTCAAAGGAGCAACTGTCACGACGATTACTCCCTGGATCAAACTATATAAGTTGCTACAATGCCCCAGTCAAAAGCTACCATTCTACAACTTACACACTACAAGTTTTCCAATCAACTTACTACACTCAAACTAATAATGTCTTCTCAATCTGGATCTGGAGCTGGTGCCGGTGGTGCTGGAAAGCCCTTCACTGAGCAGGTCAATGACTTTGTCGAGAACACTGTCAAGCCCAACATCTCGAATCTCCAGGACAAGGCCTCCGAGCTGTACAACAAGAACGTTCATCCTTCCACTCCTGCGGAGGACGCCAAGAAGGGTGCCGAGAACGTTGCTAACAAGGCCCAGGACCACGGCCAGAACATCGCTGACAAGGCCCAGAGCGCTGGTGGCGACATCAAGGACAAGGCCGAGGAAGCCTACAACAAGAACGTCCACCCCAACACTGTCGGAGACGACATCAAGGCTGCTGGCACCAATGTGAAGGAGTCTCTAGGAGGTAACCAGTAAAGGGGCAGCCGCGACCACAACTAAGCAAGCTAAGTAGAGTATATGTAAGCACCACCACTAGGCGGTGGCCGCATGATTAATGATATTACAGCGCGCAGTAAGAGGCGGCACGCAGTGCACCCTTTCCAGAGGTGGATTCATGTATGCTACTCTTGTTACACTCTCGCACTACTCTTACTACCTGTCGTAGGCCCACTCCCACTGTTGCCTTCTTCCCATCCGCCCTAAACTATGGCGTCATGATTTCATTTCGGAGGCCGTTTGGTGGGCGAGCCGCATAGCCGCGTCCTCATCTTCCCCTCCTTTTCGGCCGCCTACTGCCGTGAGAACCCGATTTTTCACTCGATACTATCACTACATCAAATCAGCAGTATTTCACAATGACTACTGCTAAATACCCTGCTAAGGAACACGCTAGAAAGTCCGTGAAACTGCTCAAGCAGTTTGCCGCGGACTCCGCAAAGTCGGATCTCTCTGCCGCCAATGTCGAGATTGGCCTGGTTCTGCTGTCCGCGACGCCTACCACTTTCCGGTCGTACTCAGATAGAACGACCCCCTTCCACCAGAACCGTTACTTCAACTACTGGACCGGTGCCCATGATCTGCCCGATGCGCACGTGTCATACTCCGTCCCTGACGATAAGCTGACGCTGTACCTGCCTGATATCGACTGGGACGACGTTATGTGGAGTGGCATGCCCCTGAGCATTGAAGACGCCAAGAAGCGATACGACGTGGACGAGGTCAAGTATGCGTCGGAGGTCAAGAATGACATTGGCACCAAGCACGTGGTGTCAATTGAGGAGTCTAAGGTTGTGCCGTCGGCTGCGGTATCCAAGACCCTGTTAGAGGCTCTAGACGAGGCCCGGGTTACCAAGGACTGGTACGAGCTGTCGCTGCTCAAGCGGGCGTCAGAAATCACTGATGTGTCTCACCGAGCAGTTATGTCGGCATTGCCTATTGAACAGAACGAGGGCCACATCCACGCCGAGTTTGTGTACCACTCCATGCGCCAGGGCGCAAAGAACACCGCCTACGACCCTATCTGCTGCTCGGGAACTGACTGTGCTACTCTGCACTACGTTCGCAACGACCAGGAAGTTGACGGCAAGCAGCTGGTGCTTATTGACGCTGGTGCTGAATGGCAGGTCTACGCGGCCGATGTGACTCGAACGTTCCCTATTTCCGGTGAATGGAGCCCGGAAGCCCTGGCTATCTATAAGTCTGTACTGGACATGCAGACCCAGGCCATGGAGCAGGTGCGCCCAGGTGCCCTGTGGGATGACCTGCACATTTTGACCCACAGACTGCTGGTACGACACTTCCTGGAATTGGGAATCTTCAAGGACGGTTCTGAGGACGAGATTCTCAAGTCTCGAATTTCGGCCGCTTTTTACCCTCACGGTCTGGGACACATGCTGGGAATGGAGACTCACGACACTGCTGGCCATGCCAACTATGAAGACCCGGACCCAATTCTGCGGTACCTGCGAATCCGCCGAAAGCTGGAGGCGGGTATGTATGTGACGGTTGAGCCTGGCATTTACTTCAACCGATACCTGATTGAGCCTCTGCTTAAGGATGAGACCAAAGCCAAGTACATTGACGAGAAGGTGTTGGACAAGTACTGGGAAGTTGGTGGAGTTCGACTAGAGGATGATGTGTTGGTGACCGAGACTGGATTTGAGAACTATACAAAGATGATCAAGGACCCCGAACAGGTTTCAAAGTTGGTGAAGGACGGAATTTCAAAGGGACGAAACCACTTCCACAATCTCATTTAGGCCGTTTGTAGCTCAGTGAGTACATATTTGGCGGCCTCAATATAGCTAATCAGACTATTTTTGCCTAAACTAAACTAGCTTCATGGCTGCTGCTTAAACCAGTGCTCTAGCATTTGTGCTAGGCAGAGTCTAAACATTCTAATGCATCTTGAATCGTGTCAAAAAATGCCCAATTGTCAACCGCACGCGGAGGCCCCTGTTGGCTGTTGAGCAATGCTGTGATTCCCGACCGTTCCAGTTTCTTTAAAATATCGCCGTCGACATTCATTCTCGTGAATGCTACGATAATGCCCCGATTTACGTAGTTTTGGATAATATCGACCAATATCTGTACCGCTGACGAGTCAAGCTCAGTCATGCCGCGAAGATCAAAAATGATATGTCGCACTAAGTGCTCATCTAGGAGTCGAGGGAACGACGGATGGACTCGCATAGTTCCGTAGTACTCAAATCGCTTGAGTCTCCCTCTCAAATCACCAGCGTTGGCAAACGTCAATGGCTCGGGGATTTTGATAATCAGCGACCCTGGCACAGACTCGAGGTCGTCGGGAATCTCGTCAGCGTTTCTGAAAATGTCCGTACCTGGGATTCGTCCCAACACTTGGATACGGGTCTTGGTTGCGTGATGGATGACTCGGAGCAGAGACATACCAATGCCAATGCCCACTCCAACTTGAGCAGACCAAAAGACGGTGAACCCAAAGGTTGTAAACAGCGTGAATAGCTCAGCCCAGCCATGAATTTTCCAATAAAACCTCAAATCTTCCGGGGCCTCTTCTAACAGCGAAATTCCAACCGCCGAAATCACCGTTGACAGCACACAAGTCGGCAGGTAGTAAAAGTAAGGCATGGCAAACGCAATGCACAACATCGTTACTACCGACAGCACAATGCCACTGACCTGAGTCCTGGATCCTGCCAGGGCGTTGATTTTCGACCGCCCATAACCTCCAAACGACGGTAGTGCGGACACTAAGGACCCCACGAGGTTTACAGCACCTAGCGCCACCAGCTCTCGATTGGTAGACACAGAAATGTCATATCGGGTGCCCAAGGTTTTGGCTGCAACCGTCGACTCGAAGAAGCCCAGGATGGCGGCAAAGAAGGCGGTCGAAAAGGTGCGCTTAAAGTGGACCCATTTGGACGGCAGGAACGGCAGTTCAAACCGCACCCGCTCTGGCTTGATAAGTCCGACCACCTTGAGTCCATCCTCGTCAAGATCAAAGTAGTCGCAGACGATTGTCGACACAATGACCATGAGCAGGATTTCGGGGATAAAATGTACGGCCCGGTAGTACTTTGAGTACCGTCGCTTCAAGATCCGCATAATCAGGATGAGCGCCAGCACCGTGAAAGCCATGATGGTGGTGAGAGCATGTGCACTAGCCCAGTACTTGAGCACGAACATGAATTTGCCCACGGTGGATGGATGAGTGCCGGTCACTTCATGCATTAGGTCATCAATCCCGAGCTGGGAAGGCAATTGGTCAATGACCATGACCATTCCGACTCCAGAAATGAATCCTCTTAACAGAGCCTGAGACAGCACTGAGTCTAGAAACCCCAGCCTGAACAGACCCGCCGCTAGCAGGATCGCTCCGCCTGTACCGGCAATTACTCCAGCGACCTGACTCGGAGTGACGTCGAATCGGTCGGGGTGGTGGGTATAAGTTGTCATAGCCTGGCCCACCACCAGCGAGATTGCAGCTTCAGGGCCCACCACCATCTGGGGGACTGTCCCCAGCAATGCATACACCAGCGGAGGCACCACCAATCCATAGAGCCCGCACACCGTAGGGACAAACGCCAGCGAAGTCGCATACGACATTGAGATTGGGATTTGGAACGATGCAATAGTGAGGCCGGCGCAGATGTCGCCAAACAGGTAGTCCCACTGGTACTTGGGGAGCCAAGCCATTGCCGGGATATAGTAGGCCCAGTACGATCTCGCATCTGGCTTTACGTTCTTCTTTGACGACGCTGGTATCTCTTGGACAGGGAACTCCTGGGTGTCTTGAGAATAGATTGAGCTTTCACGCAGGTAGGGAGGTCTTCGAGACCCCGCACCACCAGCAGTACCACTAACACTTGCAACGCCTCCACCTCCACCTCCACTTCCAATACTAGGCCCGGGGCTTCCTGGACCTGATCCAGTACTTGGAGGCCGTCTGCCTCGAGAATCCCTCCCCCGATCTAATAATTTCGATCTCTCATCCATCTCCAGGCAGCCAGTGCCCTATCTATGATCCCGTTTCTGCTCTTGCCTTGTAGCTTCCAACTCTTGATTCCGCAGCTCTTGAACCTTCCAGCTTCTCTAACTTGTCCTAGTTGCTGTACCGGCTCGGTTCTGTCGCTTACGCTTGGCTCGCTTATTGTCTCGGCCGCTGTTGGTCGGACTTATGTCGGACATTTTGTAGTCCTATCATTTGCAGGAGAAAAACGTGCCGATTCCGGGGGAATGCGGAGGCCGAAGGTGGAGGACGGCATACGAGAAGAGAGGAGGAGGAAGAGGAGGAGGAGGAGGAGGAGGAGGAGGAAGTGGCGATGGCGGTGATAAGGCAGAATGATTAGGTGATTGTAGTTCATTTAGTTAGATAAATATGATTGTCCCGTTGGGGCCGCTAGCGCTCATGCTAATGCCACCTCACGCCAATTCCTTCTCAGATCCCGGCTCGTTGTAAATGTCAATGACGTAATTCTTGAACTTTCTCGCGGGGACCCTTCGAGCAAACATGGTATCCAATTCCTCGTAGGTGCGATTCTTTGGCTCGGGAGTTCGAAAGTAGGCCCATACGAAGCAAAGGACACAACATCCTCCCCAGAAAAACCCAACTTTTCCTTGAAAATTCCATTGAACGGGGTTAAGCATGTACGGTTGCAAAACGTTGCCAACAATGATCGAGACATAATATGTGAACCGACTCAAACTAATTGTCTTGCTCCGAACTTTGATGGCAGATACTTCCCCAACCAGGGCATAAACTACTGGTCCCACGGTAAGATAGTAGTAAAACTGGTAAGCCACCAAGATAACTGCCTGCGCCCAACCTGCTGCCGAGGTCTTGGCTAGATCTAGGAACCCAATTAGTAGCATCAGAACTGCTAGCCCCCCAAGGCCGGCCACAAAGAGGGTACGACGACCAACAACGGCCATAACAAACCACGAGAGAATTGTACCAACGCAGGACATTCCGAGAGTGGCAACAGAAATCTTGTACGAGATTGAGCTGCTCATTCCCACCTGTTCAAAGAAGTACGACCCGTTCACAATCTGTCCACACCACACTTGGGTGGCCCAACAAATGCAAGAGATCTCTGTTCGGCGGAGGTTGAGACCTCGGAAACAATCGAGGTAGGTGCCACCCTGATCCAATTGATCCTCGAGCTCATTTGTATGGTGAATCATGGCAATTACTTCTTGGGGATTGACAGGCCCTCCTGGTACAATCAACCTCTCAACCGCACGTTCCGCTTCTTCGATTTGGCCATGACGTACCAGCCACCATGGCGACTCCGGCATAAAGAACAAGACTGAAAATAATGGGACCGGCCACACCCATTGTATCGCAAACGGTAATCGGTATGCCCATTGGGTAGTCATTCCTTGTGTTCCATTCAATACTCCGGATGATACCAATTGCCCAATGCCCCAGCAAAGGTTCACAAACATTGTAAGGTATGCTCGCAATTGAGTAGGGCAAATTTCTGACGCATAGGAAGGAGCAATTACCGCAAAGATACCCCAGGGAATTCCACAAAGCACTTGTCCCACCAGGAGTACCTCAACGGACGAAGCAAAGAAAGACACAAACACAGCCCCCGTTATCGCCACCAATGCCCCCAGAATGACCTTGCGATACCCGAATCGATCAGTCAGCAGCCCATTGCTCACCGCTCCAAGGACGGCACCACATTCGGACGCAACGCCCAGTGCAGACTGCCATTTAGGCGGCACTTGGTACTGCTGCTGCTGAGGATACCAATGACCAAATCGCCGCTTGAATTCATCCTGGCCATACAGATTACCAACTAACACCAGGTCGTACCCTTCCATCACCAAGCAGAACGACGCCATAACTGACCACGCAATGGCCTTTCGATAGGTCAAAATGACCTCTCGCAGAGTCATTGCGTGCTCGGCTTCGGTAGCGGCCATCGCCGACGCAAACACTCCCGCTTCCTCCATAGTGGTGCCATTGTTTTCCAAATGCTCTACAGCGTCCTTGCCCTCAGTCAACTTAGTCATTGCTGGTGCCTCAATTCTCTCGCGCCAAGTGCAGAAACACGAGGGCTCTTTAATGTCGTACGTTTACCCCACAGATCGGCACTGCTTGGCTCGCTTATCGGGATTTCACGCATACGAGCATGAATTTAGCCGGCTCGTTTACGCGATAAGTCAGTCTGACAGCCACTTCACCAACTTGAGCAGGAATCAGGCCCCGGTGTGGGCGGCACAATACCATGTTCAGTGGACAGCTCGCGAGTCAAGTGTCGCGAAACAAGCTCAACCTCACTAGGTGTTGAGGGTCCTACTGGATGCATTAAACTTATCTGAATGGCTTGTTGTATGCCATAGCTAGATCTGACGCCTGTAGTCAATTAGTGCATCGGCTACAATGCTGATCCTTGCTCTGGTTTTCACTTAGGATAAAACCAACCTTGCCCGACTCTGCTAACGCGCCCTTATCCATCTCTTTCATCTCATTTAGCCTGCATTTAGCCTGCATTTATCCTCTTCCCTACACTTCTGTCAATCACGTAGACGCCTTGCCGTGATGCCATCCCCCACAATAGAGAGGGACTTCAGGCACAGCTGCACAGCTGGGGCCCCACTATGCAGTGCAGACCGAGGTAGCGGATAAATGCTCGCTAGCAATAACGGGCTCTTTTGAGCCATGCGCTCCCCACTAAGATCGAACGGGATTTGGTTTGCGTTCAATGATGATCCCACCCATCTGAAGGTACTGTTCTACCGTGCGTGATAACACCACGCTAGCCGAGATCTATTCGATCTATTCAATTGCTGCAGATTATAAACTCATTTAGCTTAGATCCCAGACACGGCATAACGCTAGGTTGTACCAGCTATAGTCGGTCCCGAGTCAGCTAGCGCCGACATTGGAATTGCCGGTTTTGGTCAATTCGTTAGCGAATTTATCATGATGTCCGTCCAACATGGCACAGGCTGGTTTACGCCCTGACCTTGGTCGTCAATTCCGGGACGGCCTCAAATAAATCAGCAACTAACCCAACATCGGCTACCTGGAAAATGGGCGCCTCAGCATCCTTGTTAATCGCAACAATGGTCTTGGAATCCTTCATTCCTGCCAAATGTTGGATGGCTCCTGAAATGCCTACAGCCACGTAGAGGTCCGGCGCAACTACTTTACCAGTCTGACCGACCTGCAAAGAGTTGTCGGCGAACCCGGAATCGACTGCCGCTCGCGATGCACCAACCGCAGCTCCAAGCGCATCCGCAAACGGGTACATGATCTTCTCAAAGTTCTCCTTATCCTTGAGACCCCGGCCTCCGGAGACCACTCGCGCAGCCACGCCCAGGTCCGGTCGCTCAGACTTTGTAAGCTCTTCTGAAACCCATTGAGACAGGGCCTCCGGACTAGGGTCCTCCGCAGCCTCAATCGCAGCGTCGGATCCATCTTCGACAGCAGCATCGAATGCAGAAGTTCGTACCGTGATTAGCTTTGTGGGGTCATTGCTCTTCGTGGTCTCAATTGCATTGCCAGCATAGATAGGGCGCTCAAACGTATCTTCAGAAACGACCTTGGTAATGTCAGAGATGGCCTGCACATCTAACAGCGCAGCAGTTCGAGGCAGCACGTTCTTACCTACTGTCGATGCTGCTGCCAGAACGTGACTGAACCCGTGCTTAGCCACGTTGGACGCAATTAGCTCCGCGAGCGTCTCCGGCAAGCTGTGATCGTACGCAGCGCTCTCAGCAACCAACACCTTAGAGACTCCGCCGACCTTCTTGAGTGCTTCGGCAGCCTGGGTTGCTGACGACCCCGCGACAAGCGCAGTCACGTCCGATCCCTGGACGCCTTTAGCAGCAGTGACTGCCGAAAGCGACCCCGCGCTTGGGACACCCTGGGCGTGCTCCACATAGGCCAGGGTTGATGCCAATCGCTTGAATAAAGCTCTTCTCGACGACCTAATCGCAAACATTGTGAATCGAGTCACAGACGAGTGAGTATGTGAGTAGACCAATCGTGAACCCCGCCGGGGAAATTTCGGCCTCGGATGCGGCTCCGGGCCCTTTTCGTGGGTTAGGGCCAGGGCAACCAGGAGCCGAGAAAATCGCGGAGACTGAAACAGGCGGGGAATCAAAGGCAAGTAGACTAGAGGTCCAAGAGGCTCAAGAGCTGGTGAAGAGTTGGTGAAGACACATAGTGGTGTGGAGTGGGATGGATGCAATTGACATACAGGCCCCAGATAGGGTGCTGGAAAAAATCCAGTCCTCGCTTCTGACTCAAATGGATATTCAAAATGCTATGTACCCTGAAGATATTGAGACTCACGATGGCCCATTAGATGCACTGAAGTTCTCGTCAATTGTACGGACAAACTTCCCACTGAAGCTCGTAAACACAATCGATATGCCGGCCCTGAATTGGACGAAGCAATCAATTGAGCGCAAAGCGGGGGAATTGGTGGTCCCAGTTGCTGAGACACCATTCGGAAACGCCGACTCGCCGTTACTGGGGCTCTTCGTACAACCCCATGTCCGGAACATGCAGCTGAGTGAATTGCTCGATTTTTTGGACCGAAAAGAAGAGACCATTGACCACTCGGGTCCTGTGCGGTACATGCAAAGCCAGGACGGCAATCTGAAGACTCAATTCGCTCAATTAGCTGATGACGTCGACTCGATTGAATGGGCAGATCAAGCTCTGGGCGAGCCGTCAGCGGTCAATCTGTGGTTTGGCAATTCGCAATCCACCTCTAGACTGCACTGCGACAACTACGAGAACCTGTTTTGCCAATTGATTGGGCACAAGACAATCTACCTCATTCCTCCTAGCGACGCATATGGACTTAACGAGCAGTTTTTGGTTCCAGCGACCTACGAGCCCGACGATAGTGAGCCCACTGGTTTTCGAATCCGAGTTGACAACACTGACATCACTCTACCAGGGCACCCACCAATACCCGCCATAGAAGAAGCCTTCCAGAAGGGGCTGCCAAAATCACGCCGAGTGCTCTTCCCCACTGTGGACCCTTCAGATCCATCGACTCACAATCCCATTTACTCCCGGTGCAAGGTGTACAAACTGACAATTGGGCCGGGCGAAATGGTGTATATTCCATCGCTCTGGTATCATCAGATTAAGATTAGCGGCGACGGGCTGTGTGTCAGCTTGAACTATTGGTATCCAGTGGACACGCCGCTATGGACCAAGTGGAACTATATTCGAGCTACAGCTGCAGCGCTACGGGGGTATGAGGATGAGGACTATTTTGACTCCTAGCCAGCCAACCGGGCCAATCGTGGCCCACTCAGGCTAGCATGGAATCTATGCAATGTTCTGCCTACTACCCTGCACCATCAATGTGAGAAATGACGCGCGATAGGCCGTCAGTTCTCGACTCACGTTCGGTTAATGAACCCCCTTGTAATTATGATCTAATGACGGAATAATGAAATCAGGTTGCACTGAACTCGCAACTACTAATCTCCCATTAGCCAGATCATTTCCGTCATATCGCTTGAGTCCTTCTCCATAACTGTCAGTAATGCCCGACGCAAAGTGCCTCTTTGCTACCCGCTCACGAGCAACTGCCTCGTCAACTTGAATCAGCCACTTGTCGTCAACTGCACTGTGCACATTCGACCATGGTTCGTCCTTAAGTAGCAAATACAATCCTTCCACGAGAACAATACGGGTCTCCGGCTTGATGGTGAGCCCGTCCGTCACTGGGTCTTTGGCTTTGTGGTCAAACGTCGGCACCTTGACGTCTCCAGTGGCCGTCTTGAGAGTCTGAATCACGTCAACGACTGCGTCGGCGTCAAACGTGAAGGGCGCTCCTCGGCGGAAATGGGCTTCCTTCGGGTCGGGGAACTGGTCCAGTTGTGCTCGCGTGTAATGGAATCCGTCCATCGGCACTACGGCGGCAAATGTGGGGTCATTTTGGTACTCGTTGAGCTTCTCGGCGACCTTAGCCGCCAACGTTGTTTTGCCGGATCCTGGAGGTCCCGCAACCGCAATCACCACTCTGTCAGGAGACGTTCGAAGAGACAATGCCCGGATAGCGAGAGTTTCATAAATCCCAGGCATTGTAGGGTCCGTCGCCCATCGTCGAGCGTTAATGGGCTCTTTTTCTGACATTCGGACCATCGTGAAGAGATCACCAAGTGCAGGTTGGGAAGAGATCGATAGGAATTCGATAGGCAACTGCAAGGAGACCGCTAAGGAAGTCTGAACTCTACAAACGGACCGAACCGTAAACTGAAGAAAGCTGGCTGGAGAGTATAAAGTGACGGAGAAGTAGTAAGACAAATATCGACCTTGAATTTCATAAGCGTTGATAAGCGGGCGTCAGCGACCCGCACGAGCTATGACGCAATCAAATGGCAATCAAATGCGGGGCAGACAGCCACTACTAGCATCGCTCAGTGGGGTAGCTGCCAACGATAAACTACCACCCCAATTCTTAATCTTGATCTTGATCATTTCTACTCTTGTTCACAATCTCGCTTCGCTCAATTGCTTATTAAATGTTCAGAATTAATTTTCTACAACCTGGTTGCAATCTCTATACGCAATCCTTTTACAACTCATCGTCAGAAGACACATAAGCATCACCCAGCTCCTTCTTCTTCTTCATTCGCTCCTTCTTCTTCTTTCGCAGCTCAGAAGCACTCAACTTCTTGACCTTCTTCTTGGTCTCAATCTTGTTTCCAAGAGCATCGAACTGCTCCTCCTCGGCACCCTCCTTCTGGTCGAGACGAGGTCCGGATCCCTGACCGGTAACCCAGTTGTGTCCGGAAGGAACCATCTCTCCGTTGTTGACGGCCCACACTTCCTCAGTAAGGTCCTTGGTGAACTCGGCGGAATGGGTAATCAGAACGACACCACCCTCGAAAGTCTTAAGAGCTCGCGACAGAGCACCCAGAGAGTCTCGGTCCAGATAGTTGGTAGGCTCATCAAGAACAATCAAGTGAGGTCGTTGCCAGGTGCAGGCAGCCAACACAAGCTTGACCTTCTGTCCTCCAGACAGACCTCGAATTCGAGAGTGCGAAACCAGCTCGGCCTCAAGACCCAGCATGGCGCAGTGAGACTCAATCTCCTTTCGGGTCAAAGGTCGGAACTGTCCAGAAGCCAAAGCCTCCTTCATGTCAACCTCAGCCACCATCTTGGAGTGCGAATCCACCAGCTCAGATCGAGGAATCCAGGCATTGTCGACCGACATCATGGGGGTCCATCGCTCGTTCTTCATGCCAATGTTGTCTCCGAGGAAGAACGAACACTCATACTCGTACGAGTTCTTGAACTTTCGTCGAGCATGAATCTCCTTGATTCGTCGAGGAGTGCCCTCAATCTTGAAGATCTTGTTCATGTTCTTTTCGTCATCATCGGTGATCTGTCGGTTGGCTCGGTCCATGGTCTCTCGGTCCTCACCGGTCTGGAATCGCCACTGAATGTACTCGGAAGGAGTCTTGTCAAGGTGGTTATCAATATGGGCAAACGCGTGCTGCTTAATGTATGCAATTCGGCAGTTCTCGTGCACGTAAATATCACCAGAGGTGGGCAGCAGCTCACCAGTCAGCACGTTGATAAGAGTGGACTTACCAGCACCGTTAGGTCCAATGACGGCAATTCGCGACGACAGCGAAACCTGGAAGTTGATGTTTCGCACCTGGGGCTTGCTGGTACCAGGGTACTGGAAGGTCATGTTCTGGACCTTGACAATAGCCTTCTGCTTGGTCTTGACACCCTCAAGGAAACCGGGGGCGGGGAATGAGAAGTTAGCCTCAGAGGCTCCCAGCTCGTAGTAAGACTTGGCAGAGGGGACTCGGTTGACAAACTCAGACAAGTTACCCTTGTACTTTCGGAGCTTGAATCGCTCGTAGTGAATAATGTACTCGCACACGTTGTCGAGGAAACCAGAGTCGTGAGACACAATGATGGAAGTGATTCCACAGGTCTTCAGGTAGTTGACCAACCAGGCAACGTTGACGGTATCCAAATGGTTAGTGGGCTCGTCAAGCAACAGAATATCGGCCTTTCGCAACACAGCGGTAGCAAGAGCCAACTTCATCTTCCATCCTCCAGACAGCGAAGTGATGGGCATTTCGATCATCTCCTCGGAGAAAGAGAACTCGAGCAGAGCAGCCTTGACCTCGGCAGGGGTACCGACCTTCTCACCGGCAGTGGCAATCACGTAGTCGACAACGTTGGTGTCGGCGTGGGTACCGTCAATGTCGTGCTCAACGTACACAGTCTTGAGCTCGTCCTGGGAGGGGAAACCCTCGACCTGTCCTTCAGCGATGGCACGCATAAGGGTGGACTTTCCGGCACCGTTAGGTCCGACCAGACCGTAACGTCGGGCACGCTTGAGTCGCAGCTGGGTTCGGTTCAGCAAAATCTTCGCACCGTAAGCAAGGGAGAACTCACAGTTACACAAGTCCTCACCATCGTCCTCTTCCTCGTCAAAGTCAGGGGGAGCAGGAATGTTGGACACAGCCTTGAGACGGAGATCGTCAATGACCTGACGAGCCTCCTTGTCGTGAAGAGCGACAACCAAGAAAGGTCGCACTGACTCGATCCAGGGGTTCTCATCAGTCAATCGCTCGTCAATGAGGTCACCAGCAATGGCGGCAGCGTATCGAACAACAGGCTCGAATCGCTTCTCAATGTTCTTGCCCTTGAGCAGATTCTGGAGAATCTCCAAGTTGACGGAGATGTCACCGGCGTGGGAGATCTCAGGGATCTTGTCGTCAGCACCAATGTTTCCGACTCGCTTCAGGGTGTTGATGGCACGCAGAGTAACGTCTCGGGCCTCAGGGTCGGCAATGTTAGCGTAGTTGTTCTTCAAGGCAGGGTACAGCTTGCCCATGAAGGGGGCAATGACCTGAGGGTCGTCGACCAGCTTGCACATGTTGTCGATAATGACAGCCGACTTTCTCTTCTTGGCAGTGTCTCGCTCAGCCAGACCTCGCGACAAGACAGGCACCATGATGGAAAGAGTGGCCATGGTGACCTCGGACACGAAGGTGGTAGCACCAAGCTTCTCGACAGTCTCGGGAACCTCAGTGGGCTTAGCAATGGACTTGATCAGATCGGGAATGAACTTCTCAATATCCTTGTTGTCAATAGTGTCAGTAGACTTGGTGATGGCAGAAGTGGCAGCCTTCTTGACCTCCGGCTTGGTATCCCACATGGCCTCAGACAGCACGGGGATCAACTCAGGCATACGCAGAGCAATCTGGTCTCGGGCAGACTCGACCAGGAGCTCAATGACTCGCAAACCAGCAACTTTCTCGGTCCACTTGTTGGAGGTGGCGATAGCGTTGGTGATGTGGGGCAGGAAAGCCTTGATAGCCCGGGGAGTGACATTTCGGGCCAACGCATCGATGGCCTCACCAGCGGCGGCCTTGACGGCAGCGTCCTTGTCACCGGCCTTCTCGAGAACGACAGGCGACAGCTCGACGAGCTCGGGCTCGACAGCAGGAGCAAGCTCCTTCGAGCCAGCAATGTGGCTGAAGGCAGCAAGACCGTTCAAGGCCTGCTTCTTGTCCTTGATGGCGGCGCTCAAGTCAGCAAAGAACTTAGCGGGAACATCGTGCTCCTCGATGGGTCCGTTGACAAACGAGGCCAAGTTGGTAGCGGCGGTAGCACGATCCTCTTCCGAGGCCGCGACCGTGAGCTTTCCAAAGAGCTCGTTAAGGAACTCAACTGACTGCTGCTTTTCCTGATGCGCAGACATAATTTCTGGAAATTAGGAAAGGTGAAAAATTTGAAGGGGGTGGGATCGGAGTGCCTTAAATAAAATTTTTTTTTTTTCCTCGAGGAAAAAAAAAACAAAAAAAAACAAAAAAAAGTGAAAAAATTTTTCCAGCAAAAAAAGAAAACGTGCAGGGCTGCGCCAAAGACAGGGGGACGCGGTTGAGCAAGGCAACGGTAGTGAGGCCGATGGAGGACGCTGTAGAAGGGTGAGAGTCGTGGGGAAAACGGGAGAAGGGCCAGGGAGTTACTCGAAACGGAGCTGGCCGGTTGGGGCTAGTTTTTTTCACTTAATTCTCCATTATTCTATGGTAACACCGTCCTCTAACGGGTATGGTATCCAATAGGGTTAGCTTTAATTAGTTCACGCGGCTGCGGGAGTGGCGTAGTAGGATGCAGTGAGAAAGAGATCGAAAGGGTGTGAGTGTAGAGTATTGTAGTAGGCAAAGGCGATGGAGCCAGGAGTTAGGACAGGCAGCGAAGCCAGGAAAGCCAGGGAGAGTCATGGAACAATGGGCAGAGGGTTGTGGAGAAGCGATTCAGTGGGTGTAACCCTAAACCTGCTGTCTTGCCCAGACAGTGGTTCCCTCTTAGGGGCTCATTCCGAGGTGTCGCACGTGTTTCGGAACAGTGCTCGGCCTCTAGCGGGGTAGCAAAATTTTTCCTGTGGCAGTAGTGGGGGGAAGGCAACGGTGAGGCAGATGGACGGAGGATGCCTCGGCGCCTGGCCCAGCGTGAAGGCGCTCTGGCTTCCTCGCGGTCCGTCTTTTAACAGCGCTAATACAGGCCCTGATCTGGCCCCGTAGCACTCCAGGCCTGCTCCTGTGCGTCGTTCTTATCGATGTAATATTCTCGTACTTGCAAGGTACGCCCACACTGGAGCAGGTGCTGTGGCACAGATAAGATACGATTATGCATCCGATAAGCCGTCTGCACCCGGGCCGGAGTCAAATGGCCGCGATCTACTGGAACCATCCAAATGAGGCATCGGATAAGGCCCCAACGGGCTATGTTGATGAAAGGGGTTGAGAAAGGCTCGGATAGGGCTCGGAAAGGGCCCGAAGCGGCCCCAAAAGGCTATCAAGATGGCATGGCCGATACGCAAATCGGGGGTTGAATTTGGCGGCCGGAGATCGGTCGTGCCGCCAGAGGAATACTGTAGTCCTCCCTTGTAGTCCTCCCCAGGTGGTTGTGAGTGGAGATGACACAACAGTCTCACAGTTGGGTATGTATAGTAACTCACACTCGGGTATGTTATAGAACTCAGACTTGGTTGGGCGAGTTGCAAGCGCTTGGTAGGGCGTTGAGGAATAGAGTACCCATCTAGCCGGAGGCGGATGCTCAGTAACGCTTTTTTTTTGGATCTTCAATTGTCTGTATATAATATACCTACCGTATAATAAATCAGGGAGAAATGCAGTGACGCACAAATGTAAAAGAAACAAATAGTGTGAGACTCAGATAACAAGAGGAGAAATCAACACGTGCCCACTAAAACATAGAGTGCTCAACTTGTCTGAGCCGGTTGTCTCACTAATGTGCGTAATGCCTCCAAAATGCATTGGTCTAACTAAAGATGTGGATGTGCATCAGTAGGTAGAGCATCAGTAGAGCGAAGGCGCCCTATTAGTTATAATTGTGTGACTGTGCGCTATAGTGAGTTGGCTAACGACCTACGATCACACTAACTCTGGCTTCTCCTCGCACTGGCTTTGCTCATTGATATCAAGATATATCTTGATTCATTATTTGTTTCCCTCATCTTTTACCACTGGTTGCGCAATAAGGCAGAGTGCAACAACAGTAGTAAAATAATTACCTGTGAATGTAGCCGCCGTCCGCTACCGCCCATAGTGGCAGCGACCGGCGAAAGTACGATCGTTGTAAATCCCATGGTGACTTTGTGGCTTGTACGCGAGACGTATATCTAATTGACTCAAGCAGCGCCATTAGTAGTATTATATTCGCTGTAGCGAAGTAAGCTGAACCTATCGCTTTCTCACCCAACTTATACCGGTCTAACACAGCACATATAGGAACTGCAATTAGGAGAGGAAAGTATTCGAGGCAGGTCTGAAATCGCTAGTCGGCGGTACACAGTCTTGGCCAAAGTCAACTTCAACATTGGCACAAAAAACCGAGCAAAACAAAACACTCAACCAGACAGCTCATGTCCTTGAATTAATAAGTACAACTGTTCCAACTGCAATATGATCTGATGTTCTTGAATTTGCTGATGTGTCACGTCAAATGGGACTAGCCATTGTGAGGATTCAGAGTAATCCATCGACTTGGCAGAAATGAATATGGTGCAAACGGCCCATCGCTCTACCAAAGCTTGTGGACGCTCAACTTCACTTCCCTGCCCTTCTTGTTGATGAATTTGTTACATTAAAGTACAAGAGCTTTTGTGGGGTTCGTGATCGACAGGTTGCTTTTAGTACTCGCAAAGCGACCCGAAATTGAGCCGAGATCTGCCGAAATTGAGCCGAAAAGTGCCGACACTTGGAAGTAAGCGGTTCTAAACATCCAGTCTCTCATTGAGTGCCTGGAGCCAAGAAGCGGGACAAAGAAGTGAGACAAAAAGTGGAGTAAAGAAGCGGAGACGACGGTTTTCAAGATGATACATGGTAATACATGGCCAGTGATATAAAAGACGAGCCATGTTTATACTTAACAATTAAGAGCAAATAACTCAGAACATTCAATGTCAGCACAACTGAAACCAAGCATGGCCCTAGAAGTTGAAGACGTTGCAAAGCCAGACTTTCGGCCCGCCCAAACGAGCGAGGACGCTCCAAAATTTAGAAAGTTCGGAGACCCTTCTGTGGCGGCGTTGATGGCGTTTTCCCTTACCGTGTTTGTGTTCTCCATGACGCTGGTCCATGCTCATGGCATCACCGTACCGAATATCGTGGTCGGGCTCGCCCTCTCCTATGGTGGATTGGTTCAGATCATTGCTGGGATCTGGGATCTGGCAGTTGGAAACACCTTTGGTGCGACCTCCGCCATGTCCTTTGGAGCGTGCTGGCTGTCAATGGCGGCCATCAATATTGACGGCTTGGGCATTAAAGCTGCTTATTCTGATCCACTCATCTTTGAGCACGCGCTGGGGATCTTTTTCTTTGGATGGTTTATATTTGGCCTCATGATTGTCATGTGTACTCTCCGAACCACAATTCCTCTGTTTGCAATGTTTGGCTTTCTCGACATTGCCTTCCTGCTGCTGGGGCTTGGGTACATACTAAACAGTGGCAAGACCACCGAGGCGGCAGGGTATTTTGGGCTCTTGTCGGCGTTTTCGGGATGGTACTGTGGGTTTCAGAAGCTTGTGAACAAGACCAACAGTTGGTTTGAACTTCCGCCGTTGATGATGCCTGGAGCTTCGCGCCCAACTCCTTCTCCTTCGAATTACGTAATAGCTTAGATTCAAAGATGGAGCAACAATTCAGTAATATTATTACGATTCAAGAAGCCTGAATATGCCATTCTGTATTCAGCAGCGCTGTTGCATTTGATTCAGTGGCATTCGCCTTAGACTTACCCCTGCTTAATTGGATCCAGCAGAATTATGAGAACCCAATTTCACTGGTTCATATAATACTCGAACAGTTCATCAATATTTACCAAGTCGGACGCGAGGACATTACCGGACGCCTCATCTGGGGATACCACTGGTCCAGGTGCTGCTGGCTGGTATTGAATTGGGGGTTGAGAAAACGACGACAGCGCCAAGTTGAGCCACCTGTCGGTATCAATGGGGTCAAGAAAAGCATCGGGAACGCCATTATTAGTGAAAATCGTGTCCTCAGTCCTGCTGCTGGGGATAACATGAGGGTCGACCGTGGGAAGCTCAATTGCGTCAGATGAAGGCAGTCGCGGTGATTTCGATTCTCGAGACAGCAAGCTCCCCAGCACACCTTCATCACTAACGTCACTACTATCCTTCTGCAGATGAGCGATAATCGCTAGTGCCCGTTGCGAGATGTCCCACATTTTGCCGGTGGTCTCAATCCCCAGAATGCAATGAGTCAACGCTTGTTTTGCGACCTGGCGGTCTCCAGATTGGGGGGCAGTTCTATGAACCCGGCTGAGTACCACCGCAGCCTGGAAGATGAAATATGGCACATATGGAGGTACCGAGTCGAGCTCGTCAAACTTGTTCATGTCTTCAACGATTCGAGCAATCATAATTGCCGGCTTGAATGCTGGAAACAACGACGCGTACGGGGACGAGCTCGATAACCACACGTCAGTACCTCCAAAAGAGTGCAGCAGGAGCAAGGTGGCATAGAACTGAAGGTGGAGCAGACACCGGAAGAAGTCGTGGTTAATTGGATTGGTGTCATATCGCAGCGAAGGGGGGAGGTTTGCCGCCCACACCAGCAATTGGTTTCTCTGGTCGCTGATAATGGCCCCATATGACGGTTCCAGAACTCCCCCGGTGGTGAGAGCATGGACTCTGACCCGGGCGACCTTCTCCATGATGTTGCACAGTTCAATTGAGTGGATAAACGGAAGGGCATACCCATTTTGGTCAGCAGGGTCGTCAAAATCGTCCACCGTTAATGGCGGTACTGAGCAATCAGCCAAATTGATCATTACGGGGCGGTCCATGGCAATGGCGGTATACCTATCGCGGACAAACAGTCCCCACCAGATGCGTTTGTACAGCCTAAGTGTTGCCGCAGACAGTTTAGGGGCCGGTATAATTGCAATCTTGTGAAGACCAATTGCCTGGGCAACGGTGATGGCGACTCGGGGCCAGTAAAACACGTTGTCGGTGAAGTTCTCGGGGTTGTCGGAGCACCACCCCATCAGTATTGCGCTCTGGATGACGACAATCCGGTCCTTTTCGTAGTTGGCATCGAATAGCGCTTTGGCCCGGCCATAGATGGTGGAAACTGCCAATTGTGTGGACCCTTCACGATCCGACAACGCAAACTCCTTTGAACCGTTTGAAATTCGCACCGCAGTCAACAGAATAGATTGTAAGAGCAGTATTGAAGGCAGATCTGATGGGCCATTGTAACTGCGCCGAAACTCCTTCTCGTTGATGATAGGGATCCAGGGGTGGATTTTTTCAAAAAATACGTCAACAAGCTCATTACAGAGCTCAGCATTTGGGACCAGAAACGCGCCCCTCATTTTGAGCACTTTCATATCCTCCTCACTAACATGACCGCCCTGGCAGGGAGAGTTATCTAGCCACGACACTGCGTTCAGTCCCAGGTTGGTTTCATAGATTGCCGAAGGCTTGATTGCGTCGGCCGGGTCAAGTGCCGTCGAAGACAGCTCATTAGCGACAGTAGTTAGCCGATCGTGCTGAACTGACGGACTGCTACTTTTCTCCCGTTGAGGGTGGACGCTTCGGTTGCTTCCGTCGACCGACGAAGAAGAGGACCGAAACGGAGAGTCCCAATTGGGTCCATTCGCATTTTCTCGGGCCGCCGTTGGTAGTTGATTTGAAACCGAGTCTCTTTTCTCCATCGGAGCCAGCTTCAATCGCTCTACAACTCTTCAGTTAGGATCCAAAACCACCATAACCACCACAGTCCATCAATCCATCAATTCATACTTGCTTCTCTTGCGCCTGGGTCTGTCCCTCAAGATGCACTCCGATTCAAAAATCACACAATTCTTTCGTCAGCTACCGTGAAAATTCACACTCACACCTCTCAAATACTCACCGAGCAAGGGAACTTCGTCATCGCGTCGCATCGTACTTTGCGTTCATGGCAACTATGAGGTTAACAAACGAATTGGTGCTGGTGAGAAATCTTCCCCAACTGAATCAACCACTTACAGGCTACATGCCGTGGGCGCACGTTTGGGCCTTTTACGGAAGGGCTTGGGAGTAGAACTCCGCTGCATCGGTGTCGCTACGGGTTCATAGCAGGACTGGACGCGAGCATATAAGTTGCAAGCAAGCAAGACCTGTGTAGGGCTACTGGCCCACGACCGGCACCTTT